>CM024240.1:62679460-63144224 GCA_013421045.1 Propylea japonica | reverse complement strand
TTTAAAAGATTTTAAGAAGGCCTAAAGCTAAGGTTTTAGAATTATCTCTCTTAAAGTAATTCGCGATCAGAGAAAACTTTATATTTTCCGAAAAATTCAAAATTTATAGAACAGAAAATAATTATCTTGCGTTCATTTATCAACTTTTCCGAATAATTATTCGAGATATGAATGGTCTAAATTGAGTAGGATTATTTGTATCACATACTATATTTCGAATGTTTGCCTGACTATTCAAACTTTGTTCGAAACTTAAGACCACTTCTGAAATTTATTCTTTCTTAATCTGTTCGAATTCTTATAACTTTAATAATATTTTTTTATCCACGACTCCTATATAGTCTAGCCATTTATTATTAATTTCTAAGAAAAAAGGTTCGTACGCTGGTTTTAAATCGGGTATGTGATTTTATGTAATTCAAAAATTATTCTCGAGGTCACATATATTTCAAAACTTCATTTTGAATCACGGAGGAAGAGGACAAAAATTATTACTGAAATTATTACTTTCGTGAATTGATTACTGTTCGTTTGTAATGTCACCTATGTTCTATATCAAGAACTGAAGAAAAATAAGAAACTTCATTCATCAATACTACTATTTATTTATCTTGTTCCATTTTTAGAGGGTTTATTTCGACACAAATGAAAATAATCTTAAAATTGCATTGTATCGAGCTGAGATTACTCAAAATTTTCTCAGAGTTCATGAAAAATTTGGTAAATAATATGTTTTTGAAAAATTCTAGAAATGTGTGGTAGAGCTTTGAATTTTTGAAATAATAAATTCTCAGGAAATCATAACGATTATTCGGTTCATGTTCTTGTCGTTCAGTTTTCGAAAAAAAAATATTGGTCCTATATCCTTAATAATATTTTCAATACATCATAGATTTTCAAGTAAAACAATCTAAACTCTTTTCCATAGAAATAAATAAAAACTGAAAAAAATCGTACGCTAGTTGTAAACGATAGACTGATATCATATTATCCAATTATTATTTTCGAAGTATATTTCAAACTTTATTTTAAATCGCAGAAGAGGAGAATATTACTGATATTATTACTTCCGTTGAAGTAGGTACTATAAGTTGTAGATGTCTCTATGTTCTATATCAAGAACTGAGAGAAATAACAAACTTCATTTGGGTGATAAAAAAATGTGTAGCCTCAAAATTTTTTAAAATACTTCATTTATTATCTTGTGTTGATTATACAGGGTGCTTCAAAAAAGGTGATTCCCTCTCTAAGATAGATAGAAAACTGAAAAATTATTGGGATTTTTTCAGAAAAAAATTTCGAAGAGCCATCCGTATTCAAGATCCCGAGCGTTAAAAAAATATTACACATCTTTTGAGATTTTTCAGAAACTACTGGAACCATTGCAATGAAATTTTTCACGAATATTTCTTAGAGTTGATACATCCAATGAATTTTTTTTATGCCTGACTCTCATAGAGATATCGTTAGTTACACGGTTCGTATCAACAAGTAGGTATCGAACATAGCTTCTTCAATATAAGATTTATTGAGCATAATTTTCAGTGATCTCAAACATCATTTAATTTTACACCAAATAGGTATTCCTGAACAAACTCGATAATGTTTACCGTTTTCGAAATATTTTGAATTGAAAATGACTTCAATAATCTCATAGTTAACTTCCAACCATTAAGAAGATTGATGGTTCTTAGAAAAAAGGATAGGACTTGTTTATTCGTGGAAAAATGGGGACATTTTGAATTGTATTTTATGTTACTACCTATTTTAATTTTTCATCTCGACAATTTTTGCTCAATTACTACAATCCTTACTTCATACAAGCATAGTGTATCACTCCATAATTTTTGAAATCAATCGGTGCACATATCTATCTCTATCTATATCGTTTAAGTAAAGGAGCGCTCGAAAAAAATTATATGGTTTAGATGGTGCATTCCTCTCAAAATTTTTGCATGTACATTCAGTATATCAATCTTCACTTACAAAATTGATTTCACTTGAATCAGATTTCTGCTATTGAAATAAAAGACTAATCTTTTCAATATTTCAATTAAATTTTCCATAGTTCTTTTAACACTATGGCCACAACATTTTGCTTGAGGCTTATTAGCATCTTGCATGTGGCCGCAACATTTCATTTCATTGGTTCGTTTCGTCTGGGATATTGAAGAACAGACATTTGAATGACCATACGGTTTGACTGGTTAACAAACATAACTACGGCATTTGAGAACCGAACTCAACCTGAAAGTCTCAAGTCTCTAGGTAAATTTCTTCGAACGTAATAGTGCTTACGGCCGGATGGCCCTACGGACAAAATTGAATTTGACCACAGGTTCGTCATCAGGGAGTCGAACCTTATCATTTGAGACCGTTTTCGGCTCGAAATTCGAAAAAAACAGATATATTTGGGTAAAAACGATATAGCACTAGTTTGAGTAGAATAAGCGCTCAAAATCTGATAAATGGTAAAGGAAAGTCGCCTTATTTTGGACAGTTGCCCAATTTTGGATACTGCATCACCTCGAATTCATGTTTCTGATTTCAGCAACATAATTATTTTGGATATGTATCCAATATGAGGAACCTATTTTGAAATGACGAAAATTGGCATTTCTCAGTTAAGCTCTATTATACAGGGTGTCCCGTAATTAGACCGACAAACTTCTAGTGGACTTATAGATCGTATTTTAGACAGATTCGACCCAAATCATATAATGCAAAATTGCTTCGTTAAGGAGCTAGTGCCCTTGAAGATGACGTCCTGTCCACACTTTTTGCCACATATTCGCAAAACGGAGTTACATAAAGTGCTGAAAGTTTACACATTGGCTAATATCAAAAATACGCATCGATTAGATTGAGTGCATTTCTTTCATGTCAAGCACAATCGTATCATTTGGGGGGGCGAAGGGCATTTTTAGTTGAAACTTTTTCAACTTTATTATTTCGCGAGATTTATCATATTCTTAAACTTCTGATGTTTTTCTTGAAAAAAGATGCTCTTGTATAATAACGTCCAGATGCACCATTTCTGAAAAAAATAGATTTGAAATTTTCTCTCTTTTCACTAAGTGCTCAATGTTCACTTTTGTTTCGAATTATTTTCACTTGATAATGGTTAGGCATCTTTTTTCAAGAAAAAACATCAGAGTTAATGAATATGATGTAAATCTTGCGAAATAATGAAAGTTAAAAAAGTTTCAACTAAAATACCCTTCGCCCCCCCAAATGATACGATTGTGCTTGACATGAAAGAAATTCACTCAATCTAATCGATGCGTATTTTGATATTAGCCAATGTGTAAACTTTCAGCACTTTATTGATTCCGTTTAGCCAATATGTGACAAAAAGTGTGGACAGGACGACATCTTCAAAGAGCACTAGCTCCTTAACGAAGCAATTTTGCATTATATGATTTGGGTCGAATCTGTCTTAAATATGATTTATAATGTCCACTAGAAGTTTTTCGGTCTAATTACGGGACACCCTGTATATCCCTTTGGTCAGAAATAAATAGTTAAGTTTGTTTGATATGTAATCATTCAGGTTATGTCATATTTAAGGGAGGAAAAAATAATCAGAACATGAATATCACTAGCAAACAAGTACCAATCAAATATGGGCTTGTGCAAGTGAAGAGAATAAGTTATGAATCCTTAATGGAACAATATTTCGAGAACCATTGATCACAATCTAAAATTCGTAATTCAAACTTTTCGCTGAAACGTTAAAACCTCCCTGAAAATTTCGAATGTGTTTTGATCGTCAGTTCAACATTGCTTTCTTGCTTTCAGACCAATCCTTGATGAGGTGTCTAATCGACAAATTGGAAAATAAACAAGCTCCGTTAGATGACTATACATCAAGTATAGCTATGCAGACCTTTTGTGCGAAGTAGCCGAGATTCTCGGTGATATGAACCCGAAGAATACGTCAACAAGCTCCTCTGCATTTGGCCGTGCTGAATAAAAACTACCCCATGCTTAAACTTCTAACTGAAATCGAAGGCTGACCCAAACGTCCGGCATGGTGATAATAATACCCCACTCATGTTGGCTGCAAACCTAGACAGCAACTGTGATACGGATGTAAAGCGGATTATTATCAAAGAACTGATATTTTATAGAGCAGACGTAAATGCACAGAACGACAACAGTGGTACAGCACTGGCGATTCTGTGTGGACGCATGGACACGAATCTGGTGCTGTACGACCTCCTGTTGTCAGCTGGAGCAGATTGTAACCTCAAATGCGCAGAGGGATCTGCGCCTCTGCATTACGTTTGCTTAGAGGACATGATTGATTGCACCCTGCTGTTAGATGATGGTGGTGCTGACATCAATGCCAAATTTGGGGATAGAATCACACCATTCTACATGACAGTATACAGGGGGTGCAAACCTGGAAATGCTTCTCATCTTTGGAGCAGAAATAAGCGATGTCCTCGAAGCCATCAAATCTGGGCATCAAAATGTAGAAACTGACGAACTTCTCTTGAAATACATAGTCCTGAGAAGATATGGTGGGGAAAAAGTGTCTGATGATGCACAAGTCCACTACTTGAACGTCATGTATAAGAGTCATATCTCTTTAATTACAGTTGTGATGCTGAGCGAGAAGTTAGAGTTAAAGCAAATAAGCATTGGCAAGACAGAACACCATGTTCGATGTAGCAACAGCCAGTGTTTACAAAATCGCCCGTTGGTACAAGAATAGGGAATTCCAGCGAGCTCTGGAAATGCATGAAAAGTTCAATAAGATGTATATATACAGGACATGCGTGGCAAGAAAAGCTCAAAGAGCTGCAGAATGAAGAGTAACTACGAAGAAGGTGTGGACAAACTTTCAGCTGTATTCAAACAAAACCTACCATTAAGTGTATAGAAAAAACAATGGATTGTTTAGACGTTAAAAGTATCAGGTGCGTGAGAAATTGTTTTGCTTTGAGAGCATAGCTTTCATAAACTTTGCTCGATTCATCATTATGTATATAATTTTATTACTATTTTATTGTTTTTTACATTTTCATTCATGTAAAAGTGTAGTGACTGACCATATCTGTTTGTGTTGAACACTTTCAGTTTATCTTAGCGACTTCAGTGTTCCTAACAAAGTTTTATTTTCAAAAATGGCTTTCTTTTTGCTGACCACTATTGCGATTTGTTGGCAGATGTGGACATCGAGGTCACAAGCTCTTCTCGCCGTTTACCTTATACGCAAATATTTATTGCAATCACTAGAAGAGAAAACGAGTTGGTTGAAAAGTGCCGAAAATACCCCACACTGATGATCAATAAGATCAGAGAAGCTGGCAGCAAAATAAATGAAGTTGATACGTCTGGCAGGACTATCCTGGGCTTCTTCTTACAAAACAACCTCCGCAGTCCTTTGATACTTGGGTATGCTATGGCCCATGGGGCAGATGTTTTCGTCAAAATGAGTGTGCTAAATCCAACGACCATCGCAGCTCAGATAATGAAGTCAAGAGGTAAGTTGAAAAATCGCCATATAAGGTACCTGATGCAAATAAGGTATATGCTCAAATAAGGTCTATAGTGCGAAAAATAGGTTAAAATATATCTCACATAAAAAATTTAGCCGAATTATAGTGGCTCTGCACCATTGACGAAGGTCGAGCGTTTTCATTGCGCGTTATTAACTTGTCGTCATTATATGAAATTTTAATACGTTATTCTTTGAAGTTTTGTTTCGAATAATTTATTCATATCATCATATAACTCATCAAAATGGTTAAGTAATATGCTTTTGAATTGGGATTTCAGAAATTTGCGAATTAAATATCGTTTTCAAACATTCATGAAGTACAATGTAGGTACTTAATAAGGCCTTTTTTCAAAATGAACGTCATTTTTTACCCTAGAAGTATCGAAAAATTCTATTTTACACCATTCGATAATGTCCTTGAAATTAAATGTTCATTTTCTTTTTTTGTTTGTTTGCAAAACTATTTTTTTAATATTATTCATTATTTCTTGTTAATATGGGACTTCAAGTCTGACTTGCAATTTAAGCATTACATTCTGTAACATAAATCAGAAAGTTGTTCAAGGATATCATGAGAACACTCGATGAAAGGTTCAGGACTATATAATTTTTATTCTTTCAACGATATTCCTATGATTTAAGAATATGGGCTTTAAAAGATTTTAAGAAGGCCTAAAGCTAAGGTTTTAGAATTATCTCTCTTAAAGTAATTCGCGATCAGAGAAAACTTTATATTTTCTTGAAAATTCAAAATTATAGAACAGAAAATAATATCTTGCGTTCATTTATCAACTTTTCCGAATAATTAATCGAGATATGAATGGTCTAATTGAGTAGGACTTATTTGTATCACATACTATATTTCGAATTGTTTGCCTGACTATTCAAACTTTGTTCGAAATTTAAACTTAAGACCACTTCTGAAATTTATTCTTTCTTAATCTGTTCGAATTCTTATAACTTTAATAATATTTTTTATCCACGACTCCTATATAGTCTAGCCATTTTATTATTAATTTCTAAGAAAAAAGTTTCGTACGCTGGTTTTAAATGGTTTGCTGATTTTATGTGATTCAAAAATTATTCTCGAGGTACATATATTTCAAAACTTCATTTTGAATCGCGGAAGAGGAAAATATTACTGAATTATTACTTTCGTTGAATTGATTACTGTTCGTTTGTAGATGTCTCTATGTTCTATATCAAGAACTGAAGAAAACTAAGAAATTTCATTCATCAATACTACTATTTATTTATCTTGTTCCATTTCCAGAGGGTTTATTTCGACACAAATGAAAATAATTTTAAAATTGCATTGTATCCAGCTGAGATTACTTCAAAAATCTTTCTCCGAGTTCATGAAAAATTTGGTAAATAATATTGTTTTTGAAAAATTTTAGAAATGTGTGCTAGAGCTTTGACTTTTGAAATAATAATTCTCAGGAAATCATAACGATTATTCGGTTCATGTTCTTGTCTTTCAGTTTTCGAAAAAAAATATTGGTCCTATATCCTTAATAATATTTTTCAATACATCATAGATTTTCAAGTAAAACAATCTAACTCTTTTCCAAAGAAATAAATAAAACTGAAAAAAAATCGTACGCTAGTTGTAAACGATAGACTGATTTCATATTATCCAATTATTATTTTCGAAGTATATTTCAAACTTTATTTTAAATCGCAGAAGAGGAGAATATTACTGATATTATTACTTCCGTTGAAGTAGGTACTATAAGTTGTAGATGTCTCTATGTTCTATATCAAGAACTGAAGAGAAATAACAAACTTCTTCTGGTTGATAAAAAAATGTGTAACCCTCAAAACTTTTTATAATACTTTCATTTAGTATCTTTGTTGATTATACAGGGTGCTTCAAAAAAAGGTGATTCCCTCTCTAAGATAGATAGAAAACTGAAAAATTATTGGGATTTTTTCAGTAAAAAAATTTCGAAGAGCCATCCGTATTCAAGATCCCGAGCGTTAAGAAAATATACACATCTTTTGAGATTTTTCAGAAACTACTGGAACCATTGCAATGAAATTTTTCACGAATATTTCTTAGAGTTGATACATCCAATGAATTTGTTTTTATGCCTGACTCTCATAGAGATCGTTAGTTACACGGTTCGTATCAACAAGTAGGTATCGAACATAGCTTCTTCAATATAAGATTTATTGAGCATAATTTTCAGTGATCTCAAACATCATTTAATTTTACACCAAATAGGTATTCCTGAACAAACTCGATAATGTTTACCGTTTTCGAAATATTTTGAATTGAAAATGACTTCAATAATCTCATAGTTAACTTCCAACCATTAAGAAGATTGATGAGTTCTTTAGAAAAAAGGATAGACTTGTTTATTCGTGGAAATGGGGACATTTTGAATTGTATTTTATGTTACTACCTATTTTAATTTTTCATCTCGACAATTTTTGCTCAATTACTACAATCATTACTTCATACAAGCATAGTGTATCACTCCATAATTTCAAATCAAAATATCTTGAAATCGGTGCACATTATCTATCTCTATATATATCGTTTAAGTAAAGGAGCGCTCGAAAAAAATTCTATGGTTTAAATGGTGCATTCCTCTCAAAATTTTGCATGAACATTCAGTATATCAATCTTCACTTACAAAATTGATTTCACTTGAATCAGATTTCTTGCTATTGAAATATAAAGACTAATCTTTTCAATATTTCAATTAAATTTTCCATAGTTCTTTAACACTATGGCCACAATATTTTGCTTGAGGCTTATTAGCATCTTGCATGTGGCCGCAACATTTCATTTCATTGGTTTCGTTTCGTCTGGGATATTGAAGAACAGACATTTTGAATGACCATACGGTTTGACTGGTTAACAAACATAACTACGGCATTTGAGAACCGAACTCAACCTGAAAGTCTCAAGTCTCTAGGTAAATTTCTTCGAACGTAATAGTGCTTACGGCCGGATGGCCCTACGGACAAAATTGAATTTGACCACAGGTTCGTCATCAGGGAGTCGAACCTTATCATTTGGGACCGTTTTCGGCTCGAAATTCGAAAAAAACAGATATATTTTGGGTAAAACGATATAGCACTAGTTTGAGTAGAATAAGCGCTCAAAATCTGATAAATGGTAAAGGAAAGTCGCCTTATTTTGGACAGTTGCCCAATTTTGGATACTGCATCACCTCGAATTCATGTTTCTGATTTCAGCAACATAATTATTTTGGATATGGTATCCAATATGAGGAACCTATTTTTGAAATGACGAAAATTGGCATTTCTCAGTTGAGCTCTATTATACAGGGTGTCCCGTAATTAGACCGACAAACTTCTAGTGGACTTATAGATCGTATTTTAGACAGATTCGACCCAAATCATATAATGCAAAATTGCTTCGTTAAGGAGCTAGTGCCCTCTGAAGATGACGTCCTGTCCACACTTTTTGCCACATATTCGCAAAACGGAGTTACATAAAGTGCTGAAAGTTTACACATTGGCTAATATCAAAAATACGCATCGATTAGATTGCGTGCATTTCTTTCATGTCAAGCACAATCGTATCATTTGGGGGGGCGAAGGGCATTTTTAGTTGAAACTTTTTCAACTTTTATTATTTCGCGAAATTTACATCATATTCTTAAACTTCTGATGTTTTTCTTGAAAAAAGATGCTCTTGTATAATAACGTCCAGATGCACCATTTCTGAAAAAAATAGATTTGAAATTTTCTCTCTTTTCACTAAGTGCTCAATGTTCACTTTTGTTTCGAATTTATTTTCACTTGATAATGGTTAGGCATCTTTTTTCAAGAAAAAACATCAGAGTTAATGAATATGATGTAAATCTTGCGAAATAATGAAAGTTAAAAAAGTTTCAACTAAAATACCCTTCGCCCCCCCCAAATGATACGATTGTGCTTGACATGAAAGAAATTTACTCAATCTAATCGATGCGTATTTTGATATTAGCCAATGTGTAAACTTTCAGCTTTTTATGTGATTCCGTTTTGCCAATATGTGAAAAAAAGTGTGGACAGGACGTCATCTTCAAAGGGCACTAGCTCCTTAAAGAAGCAATTTTGCATTATATGATTTGGGTCGAATCTGTCTAAAATATGATCTATAATGTCCACTAGAAGTTTGTCGGTCTAATTACGGGACACCCTGTATATCCCTTTGGTCAGAAATAAATAGTTATGTTTGTTTGATATGTAATCATTAAGGTTATGTCATATTTAAGGGAGGAAAAAATAATCAGAACATCAATATCACTAGCAAAAAAGTACCAATCAAATATGGGCTTGTGCAAGTGAAAAGAATAAGTTATGAATCTTTAATGGAACAATATTTCGAGAACCATTGATCACAATCTAAAATTCGTAATTCAAACTTTTTCGCTGAAACGTTAAAACCTCCCTGAAAATTTCGAATGTGTTTTGATCGTCAGTTCAACATTGCTTTCTTGCTTTCAGACCAATCCTTGATGAGGTGTCTAATCGACAAATTGGAAAATAGATGACTATAACAACACCATACTTCACTACTTAGTCAAGTATAGCTATGCAGACCTTTTGTGCGAAGTAGCCGAGATTCTCGGTGATATGAACCCGAAGAATATACGTCAACGAGCTCCTCTGCATTTGGCCGTGCTGAATAAAAACTACCCCATGCTTAAACTTCTACTGAAATCGAAGGCTGACCCAAACGTCCGGGATGGTGATAATAATACCCCACTCCTGTTGGCTGCAAACCTAGACAGCAACTGTGATACGGATGTAAAGCGGATTATTATCAAAGAACTGATATTTTATAGAGCAGACGTAAATGCACAGAACGACAACGGTGGTACAGCACTGGCGATTCTGTGTGGACGGATGGACACGAATCTGGTGCTGTACGACCTCCTGTTGTCAGCTGGAGCAGATTGTAACCTCAAATGCGCAGAGGGATCTGCGCCTCTGCATTACGTTTGCTTAGAGGACATGATTGATTGCACCTTGCTGTTAGATGGTGGTGCTGACATCAATGCCAAATTTGGGGATAGAATCACACTATTCTACATGACAGTATACAGGGGGGTGCAATTACAACCTGGAAATGCTTCTCATCTTTGGAGCAAAAATAAGCGATGTCCTCGAAGCCATCAAATCTGGGCATCAAAATGTAGAAACTGACGAACTTCTCTTGAAATACATAGTCCGGAGAAGATATGGTGGGGGAAAAAGTGTCTGATGATGCGCAAGTCTACTACTTGAACGTCATGTATAAGAGTCAATATCCCTTTAATTACGGTTGTGATGCTGAGCGAGAAGTTAGAGAGTTAAAGCAAATAAGAATTGGCAAGACAGAATACACCATGTTCGATGTAGCAACAGCCAGTGTTTACAAAATCGCCCGTTGGTACAAGAATAGGGAATTCCAGCGAGCTCTGGAAATGCATGAAAAGTTCAATAAGATGTATATATACAGGACATGCGTGGCCAGAAAAGCTCAAAGAGCTGCGAGAATGAAGAGTAACTCGAAGAAGGTGTGGACAAACTTTCAGCTGTATTCAACAATAACCTACCATTAAGTTGTATAGAAAAAACAATGGATTGTTTAGACGTTAAAAGTATCAGGTGCGTGAGAAATTGTTTTGCTTTGAGAGCATAGCTTTCATAAACTTTGCTCGATTCATCATTTGTATATCATTTTATTACTATTTTATTGTTTTTTTACATTTTCATTCATGTAAAAGTGTAGTGACTGACCATATCTGTTGTGGAAAATTCTGAATTCACTTTGTAAGAATTTTTTTCAAATCTGGAATATTTGTATGATATTCTTCATGAATTAGTTCACCTTCACATAATTCCAAGTTCAAATTTTTTTATTGTCTGTTCAGCATTCCAATACACCTCAATTTTCTTGGAGAATATGCAAAAATATATCTCTGCATCCAAATTTACATAAATATCATTATCTATTGTTTTTTTTCATTCAGGAATAGTTTGTAAATATTGACTTGTAAATAATTTTATATATTCATATTTTTGTACCCTTTCACACATTTTGAATAAAACAGACTGAAATGAACATTTTGTGTTGTGATTGGATAATCTCCTTGAAGCTCCTTTTCAAGTAAAGGGTTTTTCAAAAAGAAGTGTTATTTTGAATATCCCTCTATTTCGGTAGATGTCACGTTTGAAGCTGTAATTTTTTGACATTTGACCAGTAAAAACTACGCCATTAATAAAAATGGAACGATACATGCTTCGAGAACGCTTTGAAATCATTAAAATTCACTCAAAAAATGGTGAAAATTTGGCAGAGACTGTTCGTGAAACTAGAACACTTTGGGGTTGTCGTGAAGCACCTTGTCGGACAGCAATAAAGAAATTGGTGGAAAACTTCGAGCTGTTGGAACAAGTGATGTGAAGAATAAAAACCGTGCACGCCGCTCAAGAACAGCCGAGAATATTGCTGCTGTAGCCGAAAGTGTTGAAGAAAACCCAGGTTTGTCCATTCCTCGTCGTTCTTTGGAAATAGGCATTCCACAAACGTCATTACACCGTATTTTGCATAAAGATTTGGGTCTTCAGGCTTATAAAGTTCAGTTTACAAAAAAACTCAAGCAGGCCGATTATCAACAACGTCGTCTCTTTGCTGATTGGATCGTTGAAATGCATGAAAATGATCCGGAATTCCATCGAAAAATCATTTTGAGTGATGAGGCCCATTTCCACCTCGGTGGCTTCGTCAATAAACAAATTGTCACATCTGGGGCTCGGAAAACCCAAGAGTTATTGAACTGAAATATGTGAAGAGTCAATAATTAGAAAAAAAATTCCATAGTAGGTACTGATGATGCGATCATCTTGAAATTCAGCATGAACATTCAGTATATCTCAGTTTCATTCTCCTCCATGATATTAAATAATAAGTGAATTATCAGGCAAATGGACTATTTTTATCCTTTATGTTTTTACATACAAATGTTCACCAACGTTTCGACAACATTCGTGTCTTTATCAAGGCTGAAATTTTTTTATAGTTTGAACATAACAGATCCAAGTAAATAAACACAACAAATATAAAACAAACAAATAGAATAAGTCAATATGAAATAAATAATATAAAACAATGGTTATCAACAAACCAATGAGAACAGAGAACGTATAAATATATTCATGTGAGATGTTCTGTGTTTACAATTTATGTTTTTACATTTTGTTAGGTTAGATGTTTAGTTATTTTCATTCAATTCATTCTGTTTACTTTAAGGGTAACGTTCACAAAAGGCCGTTAACGAAATTATATTGTCAACATAAAATAAAATTATTTCATTATTCCATGTCGCATCTAAATTTCTTGGTTTTTTGTTTAAAAGCAAATGGGGTGGATTCCTGATGAAATATAAGTTGAAAATTTATGTACCTAGAAGATAATATGAATACATTTATACTTTCTTTGTTCTTATGGTTTTGTTGATAATCTTTGTTTTATTTATTTATTTCATATTGACTTTTCAGCCTTGATAAAGACACGAATGGTGTCGAAACGTTGTTGAACATTTGTATGTAAAAACCTGAAGAGTAAAAATAGTCCATTTCTAATTTGCAGTATATCAATTTTCATTCACTCGAATCGGAATTTTGTTATGTGAATATAAGGATTCTTCTTTTCAATATTCCAATTTAATGTGTTCTGGTTTTCTTAATACAATGGCCACCTGGGAAACGTTATCGGTTGGATTTTATAAAGCAAAATAAAATTTTCAGATCCCTCAATATTCGAATGGTCTTCAGTTTTAATTTTTAAAAACAGAGAGTCAGGATTTTTTCTACTGAGGTTTGATGTCATACGTAAAAAAGTATGGTATCTCGTTTCTCGCGAACCTCTTCCAGTTCCTCATTGTTCCCGAAATTACTAATCTATTTGACCGGTGCAAAATGGCGAATGCGCGGGGAACTTATCAAAGTTTTTTTATATACAGCATTTAATGAACAAAACAACTAAATAATCATAATAATGAATCATTTGGATTTCAATCATTATTCTCTCTGAAAATTAAGAATATATTTCCGATTTTCAGTTCAACCCTCGTATTTTGTTTTCAGATATTCCCGATTAGGAGTTTTACGTCTAACAGTTTTATATGGGTTTACTTAATTATTTTGAACTGATTGCCATGTTTGGGACAAAAATGGGCGATGCTGGAGGGGACAAGGACCCCCTAAATTCTTTCTACCCCTATATGGTCTATGCAGAACAGAATTGTACCAATTCATTCAATAGGTCTACCCCCAGCTGAAAATTCTGGAACCACATCCTATAACGGTTCTATCGATTTAAGGGCTATATATGACATATTATATATGTATTATTGAAACGAGAAAAAACGGTGATTATTTTGAGTTGAAATGAATTACCCCCAGCGAATATCAGACATAGTCACTGTATAATGTTTCCGTTTCAAGTTGTTCTTATACACATAGGTACATTTTCACAATTCTCACATAAACATATGGATTTGTGAGTTATTCAGAAATATTTCGAAAAATCAGATTTTTCATCATTTTATCACTGACTGTTAAAAATTGGATGAATTTTTTAACCCATCTCTAACTTCGCACTCAACTCTACCCAGCTCTGTGACTACGTTCAGTTTTCTGTATATATCACCCCCCCCCCCCCCATGGCTGTCAGTTTGAATCGCTGTCATCTCCGGCACACCGGCTTCCGGCTAACAATTGCGTTCAATCTCTCATAAAAAGTGCGTTTAATTCATTTTGACCAGTGTACTGTGAATAGCTACTTGGTGATATTGCAAATTTATAAGTGATTTAGTGCCTTCTCGTTCTAAATACATTCTCGACAATTCATAAGTTTCAGTTAAAACATTAACTACAACAATATCATCTCAAGGTACAGTAATTTTTACGGAAAATGCAGATTGAAAATGTTCGGAACATGTGTTTCCATCAAATACCAATTCCATTAATTCTCTCTGATATATTCACTCAATCATGTCTGTTCAAATAGTTTTTGGCATTTTCATAAAACATCTCAATTTTCTCACATACTCTCATTCATCCACGCATGTACTGTACCAAATTGCTTGAACTGATAAATAATTCATTTTCAATTAATCAATTTATGGTTACATCATCTCAGTAGAATCACATTTTATTCTTCTCATTTTATCGCCAAGTTAGCTTTTCACATCTCTCTTTCACCTGAAAGTTATGGTGCCTGATTTTTTCTCAAGTTATGAACTTTTCTTATTTCAATATTAGTTAAGATTATATATTAACTTTTATTATACTCGTATATCACTTCAATTCTTTAATCGTTGCTACTCATACTTGCTATTTGTTCTATCTCATAAAACCTAGTCGTACTTTATTACAAATCTTTAACGTTCTCGATTTATCAAGTCAACCTTCTGTTTTTCTGATAGCTAGGTAGTTTACATGAAACAAAAACTCTATCACTGTAAACGTTGTGTTGAATGATAACATTGCCTTCAGCTCAACATTATTCTGTTCAATCGGTTTGCACCTCATAGCACATAAACATGTTTTACTGAACCACGTGCTGTTTCGTGTTGTCATCATATGTGTGTCCACCTTTATATTTTTATACCACATTGAATACTTGCTGGTTGAAATAATTAATTTGGCTGAGACCGAACATGTGAAGATATGTTAACATATATTGTACCACAAAATTTGAAAATTCGATTTTATTGTTTTGTTTTTGTTCAGTTGACTGTCATACGTCGGAACCACTATCCGTTCTTGACTTTTAATTATTATTCTAAATATAATTTTTATTAACTGTATGATGAGGTATACATTCTATGTTTAAATGTTTTTATGTATATTTAATAAATAGTTTTCTACCCTTGATAAAGGAACAAATAGTTCCGAAACGTTGGCAAAATCATAGTTGATTATTCTTTTTTTCTGTCCACATTCCTGTGATTCGACATTATTATAAATTTTTATGTTTCTATGATCTAGTAGAGTTTTGACATTTCTGGTAGTGCTTCTGAATACTTCGTGTACGGTTGCCATGGGGATTGCACATTAAAATGGCTGTAAAATTGAGCATTAAAATGGGTCATTAATGCTCAATTTCGTACAATTAAAATCACCTTTTATTTCGAGGTCGGCGGAAAATTTTTTTAATAGTCCATTACCAACTGAGCTGTTATAATCATTTATAGCAACCCTGCAGTTGCACTGATCAAGGACATCGTGAAAATTTACTTCCTTGTATATTTGTAAATTGATATATATTATTTATTGTTGTAAATGATATCAAACATTCCGACAATGATAAAATAGAGCCGTTTGTCAATATTTTATTTACTCAAAATCTGTTGAGGGGAACACAGAGGAATAAAATAATTAACTTATAATAATTTGTGAATGGTAACTTGTGGGACGTAAATATTTTAATTTCTGAAAACTTTCAATAATTTCGAATCAAACAGATTGAAACCAGTAATTTAATTTTTTATGTCTTTACAGCTCATTGAAAAAAATCACTGAAATAATTTTCATGATGTAAATACCCAATCGATCAAATTATTTTCAAGTTATGATGTTTGAGATTTTTTTTCAGCATGTTCAGAACAAAACATGGAACTGCAACCAAATTTTATATTGGGAAGAGATATAATTGAAAAATACGAAATTTATTTCTACAGTGCCATGATTTCACCTGTAGGTAGGTATTTAGGAAAATGCCTATGGAAAGATCCATTTTTTCAAATTCCAAAGATTTAAATTTCATAACGATTTGAATTGTCATAGGAATATAACTGATGATAAATAAATAATAATAAATAAATTATATTCATTATGAGACTAAAGTCAATTGCTGCATATCAATGTTTTTTATTGTGTAATATTTTCCACTAAAACATCGTGATTTTTTCCAAGGCAACTTTTATATATACAAAGCATATACAGGTTGTTCCATCATAGGCGAGCCACCCCGTATATTCCTTATCCCATAGTGATCGGAGATTTTTCCAGAACACATCGAATGATTTTGTTTGGTAGACATTCACATATATTTGAGGCTTGAACGAACAACCCCCTGGGATGGGGCGTTTCAACCCCACAAAATTGAGGAGGGGTTGAGTGATTCTTCATGTGAAAGGTTTCGAAAACCTCTCTACAATGGTGTATGAAGAACGTTGTGTTTCAGCTCATAGCAGCCACCTTGAATATTTAGGTTGTCCTAAAAAAAGTTAATTTTGATTTTGGTTATACAGGCTAACCAGATCTACATTTTCTTGCAAGTACAGCATAATTTTGGACACAGTGGTCAGTTCAATATCTACAACGTCAGCTCTCCATCTCAAAATGGCACCATCCACGTCACGATATCAAGATTGGGTCCTTAGTTCTGATCACAGATGAACGTACACCTCCATGCAAATGACCCCTAACAAGAGTCATCTGATTACATCCTGGACATGACGGACTTACAAGAGTAGTCACCGTAAGGACGCTCACAACAACTCTACGTCGACCAATTGCGAAGCTAAGTATATATGCCAGTATCAGTAGATTCAGAGGATAACGAGCTGCCTGATCTCCAGTGATGGGTGGACTGAGCAACTCGGATACTGGAGTGATAGGTTCGCTCAATTTCCTCACACATTTCGCATTGGATGTACCCGATTATTATTATAATCAACTCCGTTAATTATGGCGGCCGGAATGTTAAAAATTGGATGAATTTTTTAACCCATCTCTAACTTCGCACTCAACTCTACCTAGCTCTGTGACTACGTTCAGTTTTCTGTATATATCACCCCCCCCCATGGCTGTCAGTTTGAATCGCTGTCATCTCCGGCACACCGGCTTCCGGCTAACAATTGCGTTCAATCTCTCATAAGAAGTGCGTTTAATTCATTTTAACCAGTGTACTGTGAATAGCTACTTGGTGATATTGCAAATTTATAAGTGATTTAGTGCCTTCTCGTTCTAAATACATTCTCGACAATTCATAAGTTTCAGTTAAAACATTAACTACAACAATATCATCTCAAGGTACAGTAATTTTTACGGAAAATGCAGATTGAAAATGTTCGGAACATGTGTTTCCATCAAATACCAATTCCATTAATTCTCTCTGATATATTCACTCAATCCTAACTTTTCTCAACAATGTCTCAATACAAACGTACATTTCTTCGCTTCTCAATCATGTCTGTTCGAATAGTTTTTGGCATTTTCATAAATCATCTCAATTTTCTCACATACTCTCATTCATCCACGCATGTACTGTACCAAATTGCTTGGATTGATAAATAATTCATTTTCAATTCATCAATTTATGGTACATCATCTCAGTAAAATCACATTTATTCTTCTCATTTTATCGCCAAGTTAGCTTTTCACACACCTCTCGTAGAAGTCTACTTAGTTGTATCATACTTGTTGCATGTAATCTCTCATTACTTTTATACCTCTTACGATTAGAATTCTCAGGCCTTTTAAGTTTCAGGTACATCTACGCTCAGGTTGGACTCTTCGAGGGCAGTCGCAGACCAGTCGGATTCACAAATCATTACAATCAGAACTCCAAACATGGAATACACTCATTATCACTCTCAGATGGACTGGTTTGCTGTAGAGCTTGAGGGAGTCCAACCTGATGTCACCTCAATAAGTATATTTATCTATTACATCTCTCTTTTATCTGAAAGTTATGGTGCCTGATTTTTTCTCAAGTTATGAACTTTTCTTATTTCAATATTAGTTAAGATTATATATTAACTTTTATTATACTCGTATATCACTTCAATTCTTTAATCGTTGCTACTCATACTTGCTATTTGTTCTATCTCATAAAACCTAGTACTTTATTACAAATCTCTAACGTTCTCGATTTATCAAGTCAACCTTCTGTTTTTCTGATAGCTAGGTAGTTTACATGAAACAAAAACTCAATCACTGTAAACGTTGTGTTGAATGATAACATTGCCTTCAGCTCAACATTATTCTGTTCAATCGGTTTGCACCTCATAGCACATAAACATGTTTTACTGTATAATTATTGATGTAGTAGACTTCTCAATTTTTTACATATTCTCTAACATTAGTTTGTACTTCTCTTTCATATAATCACTCTGTGAGATGTTGTAATTTGATCATTTTACTTCATGCGAGTGCCTACTCATACTGTTCTGAACCTTCTCTACTCTCATTTACTTTTCACTTATCATAAATAGATTTTCTCAATTATTGAAAATACAATCACTCTGTTAGATGTTGTAATTTGATCATTTCACTTCATGCGAGTGCCTACTCATACTATTCTGAACTTTCTCTATTCTCATTTACTTTTCACTTATCATAAATAGATTCTCCCAATTATAGTAAATAGAATCACTTTGTGAGATGTTGTAAATTGTATTTCATTTTACTTCATGCGAGTGCCTGCTCATACTGTTCTGAATTTTCTCTATTTTTATTCTCACAGTTCTCTCATTCACTTCTCATTTATTGTATATAGAATTTCTCAATATTGTACATACAATCACTCTGTTTATATGTTGTAATTTGAATTGATTTTACTTCATGCGAGTGTCTATTTATAATGTGAAGTGTTTGATATACAATAAAGATTTTATTTTACCATCTTCAACTCAATCATTTGGTAACAGTTCACATTTAAGTAATTGCCAAAAATCTCAACACCCTGATTTTTGAACATTGGTCCTTCGGGCCGGATGATTGAGTTGTTACAAAATTATTCATTCACTTCACATTCATCTCAAGGGTTTAGATATGTCCATCTCAAGTGGAAAAACTTCTCAAGCACCTGATGAAGATGCTCATCTCCTCGCCCCTCCAACTCGACCGACGAGATCCTCCACCTCTTCGCTGCCCGATTTCGGACCGGAAACTCGCTCATCTGGTTTGCCGACCAACCTCAAACTGAAGTTCGCAACTCAACGGGACAGAATTCAACTCATGAAGCAGATCACCTCAAGGTTGTCAGTTGATGCAGCTTGGACTCCTCAAGAGCTTCATCAAATACAAGACCAACTCCAGAAGCTTCACAAAGCCTTCGCAAAGATTCACTCATACTTTGAGTCAGCTTGGCCCGACTCATGTCTGGATCATGAGTACTTCTCGTCTAACTTCTTCCTCTAGGAGAACTCACTCTTCCAATCTGCCAGCTCCAAACTGGTTCAACTGAACAACTCTCTGACTTCTGTGGATTCAAAGCAGTCCACTTCCTCTCAATCCTCTCAAACTCGACCACGTCTGCCTGACATCTCTATTCCTACTTCTCAGGCGACTTTTCGTTCACCTCACGAAAAAGCTGATGTTGTTTTACACAGAATTCTGTGTACCAGCTGCCTCGGTAGGCATCATAACCATTCTTGCAAAACGACCAAAGTTTGCAAAATCTGCGGGAGTCGTCACCACTCCCTACTACATGAAGTACCCCTCAGCAGTAAGCCATTCTGCGAAATCCCAGTGGTGCCCCCTCGAAAGCTTCCTACACCATTTCTCACATCAAATCAATCTACTCAAAAGGAGGTGAGTTCTAGCAACTCATCTCGACAACCTCCAAAATAAAATAGTCTTCATTCACCTTTCTTAGCCTCGTTTTTCTCCTGATGCTTCACATTTTCTCTCTTGGATTTGTAGAAGTTACCACCTCCTACATTCCTCTTCTTGGAAATAGCTTCGTACAGCTTAGCCTTCTCTTTGAAATCCTAAAGGTTTCTGGTACCATACAGTATGACTGTCTGCAGATTCATCCTGTATTCCATCAATAATATTTTGAATAACTAATTCAGTTTCAATATTCTCTCGACTCGCAATCTCCCTCATAGTCACAACATATTCTTGAACACTTTCGTCAAATTTCTTTCTTCTTGTTATCAGTAACTTCTAGAACAAGACTAGCTCCATTTTTTGGCAATCAGAGTTCTTCTCCAACTTCTCCAAGATGAGGGTCACAAATCTCCATTATTCATTTCTCCATTGACAAAACGTCGTTATGTTGATGATATCTGTGGAGGCGCAGATACTCCAGAGCAACTTTTCGAGATTGCCAAACAACTCCTCAACCTGTGCATGGCGGCCGGCCTTCCGCTAGCAAAATGGCAGACGAATGTGTCAACCTTATCCAACATCGTCCAAGAGGAAGAATCTCCATCTACTCCAATTTCATTTGATGAAAACTCAACCTCAACCAAAGTGTTAGGTCTACTGTGGTACCCTCAAGAAGACTATTTCACCTTCAAGGTCGACGACAATCTATCTGGGTCTTTGATCACCAAGCGATCAATTCTTTCTCAAATTGCTAAAATATTTGATCCTCTAGGTTTAGTTTCCCCTGTTACAATTAGGGCTAAAATGTTGTTGCAGGAATTATGGCTCCAAAAGTTATCATGGGACGAACCTCTACCTCAACCCCTCCAACAGAAATGGCATGACATCAGTGAAGATCTCTCCAAGCTGGCCAGCATCACAATCGCTCGATGGATCAATACACATGACAATTCCTATATTCAACTCCACGGTTTCTCTGATGCATCTCAATTTGCCATTTCAGCTGTCCTGTACCTCCTCGTTCGAACTCCGTCCAATGAGTGCAAAGTATCAATGCTTTTCTCCAAAACAAAAGTATCGCCTTTGAAACCTCTCACAATCCCGAGACTCGAATTATCAGCTGCCCTTCTCCTCTCCCGACTCGTTAATTATGCGCATAATGTTTTAGATCTCAACATCTCCTCAACCATTCTCTGGACGGACTCATCAATCACTCTAGCTTGGATCAAAACTCACCCTTCACGTTGGAAGGACTTTGTACGGAACAGAGTTGCAACAATCCAAGATCTAACTCCAAGGGCCCATTGGAGGTATATTTCCGGCAAAGAAAATCCTGCTGACTGTGCATCACGAGGGTTAACTTCATCTCAACTTCGCAACCACTCGCTATGGTGGACGGGACCATCATGGCTTTCCAAGTCAGAAGACTCATGGCCAAATCGTCAGCCGGCAACGACAACTGACCATGAATCAGAAGCTAGACCATCCATCTTCACAACTACTACTTCAGACTACGCATGGGAGCTTATATACCGGTATTCCTCTCTCAATAAACTGTTAAGAATTACCTCTATCTGTTCAAAGGTTCTCGCACGATTTCAACGTAAGCTGGATCCAGCCAACCTCACAAACTTGACCTCAACTGACTTGGAAGCATCTAGAATATTCTGGATAAAGGCAACTCAAGAAGTCTACTTTCCTTAAGAACTCAAGGCTCTTCCCTCACAGACTCCATTTCCCTCATCAAGTATCTTCAGTAGACTCACCGCATTTCTCGACAACAATGGTATAATTCGTGTAGGCGGACGAATTTCCCATTCTTTACTTGACCCAGATAGCAAACATCCAATTATTCTTCCTCGACGCTCTAAATATACTTCTCTAGTTATAGATGATGCCCACAAAAAAACTCTCCATGGAGGCACCCAACTCACTCTGGCCACAATCCGTCAAAGGTACTGGATCATTGGAGGATGAGCCCTCCAGCGGCTCCTCATATGGGTGGAAAATGGGAGGCTGTCGTCAAGTCGTTCAAACACCATTTCACTCGAACTGTCAAAGATGCGTCCTTCACGTTAGAAGAAATAATGACGCTCACCGCTCAAATTGAAGCCATTCTCAACTCAAGACCACTGGAACCTCTCAGTGACGACCCTGATGACTGTGCAGCTCTCACACCTGGACATCTTCTCATCGGCACTCCGTGGACTGCCCTTCCAGAACCATCTCTTGAAAATTTCTCCACATCTCGACTGTCAAGATGGCAATTTGTTCAACAACGCACGCAACAATTTTGGACACAGTGGTCAGTTCAATATCTACAACGTCAGCTCTCCATCTCAAAATGGCACCATCCACGTCACGATATCAAGATTGGGTCCTTAGTTCTGATCACAGATGAACGTACACCTCCATGCAAATGACCCCTAACAAGAGTCATCTGATTACATCCTGGACATGACGGACTTACAAGAGTAGTCACCGTAAGGACGCTCACAACAACTCTACGTCGACCAATTGCGAAGCTAAGTATATTGCCAGTATCAGTAGATTCAGAGGATAACGAGCTGCCTGATCTCCAGTGATGGGTGGACTGAGCAACTCGGATACTGGAGTGATAGGTTCGCTCAATTTCCTCACACATTTCGCATTGGATGTACCCGATTATTATTATAATCAACTCCGTTAATTATGGCGGCCGGAATGTTAAAAATTGGATGAATTTTTTAACCCATCTCTAACTTCGCACTCAACTCTACCTAGCTCTGTGACTACGTTCAGTTTTCTGTATATATCACCCCCCCCCCATGGCTGTCAGTTTGAATCGCTGTCATCTCCGGCACACCGGCTTCCGGCTAACAATTGCGTTCAATCTCTCATAAGAAGTGCGTTTAATTCATTTTGACCAGTGTACTGTGAATAGCTACTTGGTGATATTGCAAATTTATAAGTGATTTAGTGCCTTCTCGTTCTAAATACATTCTCGACAATTCATAAGTTTCAGTTAAAACATTAACTACAACAATATCATCTCAAGGTACAGTAATTTTTACGGAAAATGCAGATTGAAAATGTTCGGAACATGTGTTTCCATCAAATACCAATTCCATTAATTCTCTCTGATATATTCACTCAATCCTAACTTTTCTCAACAATGTCTCAATACAAACGTACATTTCTTCGCTTCTCAATCATGTCTGTTCGAATAGTTTTTGGCATTTTCATAAATCATCTCAATTTTCTCACATACTCTCATTCATCCACGCATGTACTGTACCAAATTGCTTGGACTGATAAATAATTCATTTTCAATTCATCAATTTATGGTTACATCATCTCAGTAAAATCACATTTATTCTTCTCATTTTATCGCCAAGTTAGCTTTTCACACACCTCTCGTAGAAGTCTACTTAGTTGTATCATACTTGTTGCATGTAATCTCTCATTACTTTTATACCTCTTACGATTAGAATTCTCAGGCCTTTTAAGTTTCAGGTACATCTACGCTCAGGTTGGACTCTTCGAGGGCAGTCGCAGACCAGTCGGATTCACAAATCATTACAATCAGAACTCCAAACATGGAATACACTCATTATCACTCTCAGATGGACTGGTTTGCTGTAGAGCTTGAGGGAGTCCAACCTGATGTCACCTCAATAAGTATATTTATCTATTACATCTCTCTTTTATCTGAAAGTTATGGTGCCTGATTTTTCTCAAGTTATGAACTTTTCTTATTTCAATATTAGTTAAGATTATATATTAACTTTTATTATACTCGTATATCACTTCAATTCTTTAATCGTTGCTACTCATACTTGCTATTTGTTCTATCTCATAAAACCTAGTACTTTATTACAAATCTCTAACGTTCTCGATTTATCAAGTCAACCTTCTGTTTTTCTGATAGCTAGGTAGTTTACATGAAACAAAAACTCAATCACTGTAAACGTTGTGTTGAATGATAACATTGCCTTCAGCTCAACATTATTCTGTTCAATCGGTTTGCACCTCATAGCACATAAACATGTTTTACTGAACCACGTGCTGTTTCGTGTTTGTCATCATATGTGTGTCCACCTTTATATTTTTATACCACATTGAATACTTGCTGGTTGAAATAATTAATTTGGCTGAGACCGAACATGTGAAGATATGTTAACATATATTGTACCACAAAATTTGAAAATTCGATTTTATTGTTTTGTTTTTGTTCAGTTGACTGTCATACGTCGGAACCACTATCCGTTCTTGACTTTTAATTATTATTCTAAATATAATTTTTATTAACTGTATGATGAGGTATACATTCTATGTTTAAATGTTTTTATGTATATTTAATAAATAGTTTTCTACCCTTGATAAAGGAACAAATAGTTCCGAAACGTTGGCAAAATCATAGTTGATTATTCTTTTTTCTGTCCACATTCCTGTGATTCGACATTATTATAAATTTTTATGTTTCTATGATCCAGTAGAGTTTTGACATTTCTGGTAGTGCTTCTGAATACTTCGTGTACGGTTGCCATGGGGATTGCACATTAAAATGGCTGTAAAATTGAGCATTAAAATGGGTCATTAATGCTCAATTTCGTACAATTAAAATCACCTTTTATTTCGAGGTCGGCGGAAAATTTTTTTAATAGTCCATTACCAACTGAGCTGTTATAATCATTTATAGCAACCCTGCAGTTGCACTGATCAAGGACATCGTGAAAATTTACTTCCTTGTATATTTGTAAATTGATATATATTATTTATTGTTGTAAATGATATCAAACATTCCGACAATGATAAAATAGAGCCGTTTGTCAATATTTTATTTACTCAAAATCTGTTGAGGGGAACACAGAGGAATAAAATAATTAACTTATAATAATTTGTGAATGGTCAACTTGTGGGACGTAAATATTTTAATTTCTGAAAACTTTCAATAATTTCGAATCAAACAGATTGAAACCAGTAATTAATTTTTTTATGTCTTTACAGCTCATTGAAAAAAATCACTGAAATAATTTTCATGATGTAAATACCCAATCGATCAAATTATTTTCAAGTTATGATGTTTGAGATTTTTTTTCAGCATGTTCAGAACAAAACATGGAACTGCAACCAAATTTTATATTGGAAGAGATATAATTGAAAAATACGAAATTTATTTCTACAGTGCCATGATTTCACCTGTAGGTAGGTATTTAGGAAAATGCCTATGGAAAGATCCATTTTTTCAAATTCCAAAGATTTAAATTTCATAACGATTTGAATTGTCATAGGAATATAACTGATGATAAATAAATAATAATAAATAAATTATATTCATTATGAGACTAAAGTCAATTGCTGCATATCAATGTTTTTTATTGTGTAATATTTTCCACTAAAACATCGTGATTTTTTCCAAGGCAACTTTTATATATACAAAGCATATACAGGTTGTTCCATCATAGGCGAGCCACCCCGTATATTCCTTATCCCATAGTGATCGGAGATTTTTCCAGAACACATCGAATGATTTTGTTTGGTAGACATTCACATATATTTGAGGCTTGAACGAACAACCCCCTGGGATGGGGCGTTTCAACCCACAAATTGAGGAGGGGTTGAGTGATTCTTCATGTGAAAGGTTTCGAAAACCTCTCTACAATGGTGTATGAAGAACGTTGTGTTTCAGCTCATAGCAGCCACCTTGAATATTTAGGTTGTCCTAAAAAAAGTTAATTTTGATTTTGGTTATACAGGCTAACCAGATCTACATTTTCTTGCAAGTACAGCATAATTATTTTTAAAATTTTGGACAAATCAGCAAAGTAGTAACTCAACAGATGGATTTTTAATAAATGATCCAAGAAACGTTATTTTAACCATATTAATACCTATAAAAACGAAAAATGAAGGCAATATTTTTTACATTCATTATTGGAATATACATCAAAAGATGTCCCCCAAACAAAATCATTCGACTTGTTTCGGAAAAATTCTTCTAATCGCTATGGGATGAGAAATATACGAAGTGACTCGTCTGAGATGGAAGCCCCTGGTATCAGGCAAAGTAATATCGGTATACTTCGGTATAAACAACCTGTCGTTATGAGTCACCCAGTAGTTGTGAAGTTGATAAAATAAGAAAAGAATGTTCCCTTTTTCGTTCCGTTTCCTAAACTTACTGCAATCCCCGGAGTAGGTTCTATGAATACAATATTCGAAACACTTCAGAAGTCATTCTTTGTCAATCTAATAATAATTTCAGAGCAACAGGTACACAGTTGATAACAGAAAGTTATGAGTATTAACATACTGTTGGTTCGACTTGCAAAAGGCGGTACTTTTGAAACATCTACAGCGTCAAGCTAAGTCGGTGTACCTACCTACCTAAAGAACAGCTCAAGTGACAAATTCACAGAAGCAATAAACATTACACCTCTTATCTCATCACCTGATAACAAAAGTCAGGAAATGGGTAAATTTGTCAATAAATTATTCGTTGTAGAGATACGAAATAAGCCCGGTCTATCACAAAAACATTCTTGGAAGGTATCTACATAATCAAATACCATTTTAACTGGAATTAAGAATGCATTGGCTTCAAAAAAGGTATACTGAACTTTTGAATAACTACCTGAAACGTCTTACCTAGTTGAATCTCTTAATGACATTTTAAATATACAAATTACGGAAGGTACATAACGGATATTTTCGATTACCCAAAATATAATCAAAAATATCAAATGAGCAATAAATATATGTGCAAATGCAGTTGTTTATTTCACTGCCAAAACTCAGGATTTTCCGCAGAAAATGCCACTCCTATTTTTATATAAACCACTTCTAAGAAAAGTACAATTATCAAAAGTTACTGTTGAAATAACCAATGAAATCGAATACTCGAGAATTATTTCAACTTCTGATAAAAACATGGTAGCGAGAGAAAAACCATATGGAGAAAATTCAATATATACAGGGTGTTCGAAGATTAAAACGACAAAAGCCGAAAAACTGTTTTAACTCCTGACTTTATTGCGCTTTGTTTCAACAACGCGAATACATTCTTTTATGTCTAGTAACTATTTTGGTACCAATGTTCATTATTGGTTTTATATACTATAAGGATTTTTATCCACGACTATCGTAAATTTGTCCATTTTATGTCTCTGTGCTCGGTCTTAATAATACCCATTAATCACAAGGAAATAGAGAGATTATAATTCACTGCTGCCAGAAGCTTTATAGATTCAGCTTTGATATAATATTTTTCAAATTGGTATTTCTTCAGTATTCTAAAGTACTCCAACTAACAAATATGGGCATAACTTGTCAATCGAGGGCCAAATCTACTTTCATTGTATCAATTATAGTTTTATTACAAAATATACAGTTCTCCAAAAATTTCTCATGTGTCAACTTGTTAAATTGACAATCTTGTTAATTGTTATTGAATTTTGATTGAGTATCAATAATTATTATTAATATTAGTTTTTAACATAGCAAACGATTCAATTAAGATTTGGTTAATTAGGAAAAAACTGATATCTGTTAACGCAAGCAATTTTCTTTAAATAGCCACTTTGTGCACAACATGGCAAGCACGCTAGCCGGCCAGCAGGGAACTTGCAAGTTGTAGCAGCGTGACCATCTGTAGTAGAAAACTACTTTTTTAGTAGATTTCAGGTCATCTGTGGTATGTAAATTTTTCTTAGTAGATTTTGGTAGATTTCTGCCACATCCGACTATTGGTGACTAGATGGCGCTACATTCGCAATCTAAGCTACCGGTTTCGGTAGATCCCCGGGCGTGGCAAGTTTTTAACATTTTTAATATAGTGGATTGTGCATATTTGTTTCATGAAGGGCGTATAGTTATATTTTCGGAAAGGAGGACGTAGTAAAAATTAGAATTATTAATACGGATAAGTGATTTGTGTTAGATAAGTTTAGCTTAATTAATTCACAGCAGTGTACTCAAACATTTCCAAAAATGAAGAGGAAATATTCGCAACAAAGTTATAGATCGGAGTGGGAGCAAAATGAATTATTTTCTTCGTGGTTGTGTAAATCCAAAGAGGACAATGAAAGCGCTCACTGCAAAGCATGCAATTGTAAGATTTTACCACGCATTGCCTCCTTGAAAGAACACCTCGCCACTGCCAAACATAAAAAATCTATGGAAGGGAAGATTTATGACCTGATTGATTGAAGTAACCTACACCCTATACAATAATAAGTGCCACCATCACCTGTTATTCAATATCTGAAAATATGCGAAGACATCTGAGCATGCGCAAAACAATATAGTAGATTTTAGTAGATTTCTGTCATCTTCGAGGTAGATTCGCTTTTTAAAAGATGGTCACACTGAGTTGTAGTTAGAAAACACAGCAGTACAGTCCACGAGCTCTGGCAGAGCGCATCGTATGTTCACAAGACGAATTATTAAAGTTTAATTTAGTGAATATAGTTGTTTTAATCAAGTTAGTTAA
This sequence comes from Propylea japonica, assembly GCA_013421045.1. Taxonomy (NCBI): domain Eukaryota; kingdom Metazoa; phylum Arthropoda; class Insecta; order Coleoptera; family Coccinellidae; genus Propylea; species Propylea japonica. Next base: position 63,115,656 of record CM024240.1, on the reverse strand, counting down.
ACCGAGCAGAAAGCTTAATCATTTGGTCCAATCGAACCGGATATCAATCCAGAGAAAAGGCAGAAAATCGATTGCGATCGATAAGCAAGAAGACGATTTGCGACGCCAAATCATCCAGGCAGCAAGCGACATACGGCACAGGACGAGGGTTCCGAGTCAACAGCGACGACTGAGAAAGACGGAAGAACTAGAGTGGCGTAGCTTAACCCGGCAAAGCAGGCAGGTGCGACGACGATCGTGAAGTAAACAAGGGGTTCAGGCTGAAAAAGATAAGCAGAGTGAGTGATTCCTTATCCTTTTCTCCCAAATAATTGCATGAAAATTGAGTATAGAATCAAAGTAGAATTTCGTTATGTCTGATTTAGCGGAATTAAGGTTTAAACGTGGCATTTGTAAAGCCTCACTCACGAGATTAAAAAATTACGCGGGTAAAATAGATTACGAGGAAATAATTCAGTTGAAATTGAGGTTAGAAGCCATCAATAAAACGTATATTCAGTTCGAGGAAATTCAAAATAACTTAGAATATTTCATGCATGAAGACGAAAAGACGACCGTGGAGGATTTAACTGTTGAAGAAAATGAAAGAACAAAATTTGAGGAAAATTATTTTGAAATAGTTGCCATTGTTCAAGAAATAATCAATAATTATGAACAGGAATTTTATCGTTTCGAAGAAAAAGTAGTTAAACGTTCAGAAAGTGAAAAAAATGTTAGCTCAAGTTGTGTTAAGTTACCGGCATTGAAGTTACCGAATTTTAGCGGATTGTATGAAAAATGGCTCGAATTCAGAGATTTATATTTATCTTTAGTTCATGACAACAAACAATTAGACGAAATTCAAAAATTCTACTATTTAAAATCTTGCTTGAGTGGAGAAGCCGCTCAAAAAATAGAATCAATTCCCATTACAAGCGCGAATTATTCAGTGGCTTTTTCTATACTGAAAGAGGCTTACGAGAATAAAAGAATTATTGTAGAGACTTATATAAACAATTTATTCAAATTCAAGGTATGACAAAAGAAAACGGTACAGATTTGAAAAATCTTTACGATTCGTTCACAAAGAATCTTCGTTCTCTAAAAAATCTTGGTCAACCAGTAGAAACATGGGATACACTCCTAATACATGTTATAGTATCCAAATTTGATAATAGAACCAGGAGAGACTGGGAAGGTTACAAGATTAAAGGTGAGTTACCCACAATGGAAGAAGTCAGCGAATTCCTGAAAGAAAAATATTTGTTGTTAGATAAATTGGGAATAAATACAGAACGGAAATATGAAAACAGTAAAGGTTCAAAGGATAAAAGGGTAAATGCGTTCACGGTGCAAGATACAACACAAAAGTTTGCTTGTTATTTTTGCAAAAACGATCATTCAATTTTCAAATGTGACAAATTCTTAAATCTTAGCATTGATGACAGAATTAGAAGGGTAAAAGAGCTTAAGCTATGCGTAAATTGTTTAAATCCTAATCATAGTACAAATGACTGCACAAAAACAAATTGCAGAAAATGTAAAGGTCGTCATAACACAATAATACATCACGAAAAGGTAAAAAGTATGCATGCGCAATTACATAGTGAAAGTGAACATGACACTTCCATGGAAAACGTTTGTGATAACTTGGCAGAAGTCAATATTAATGATAATGGTGTTGCTCTTGAGTCTGTTTCAACGACATCAAACGCGGCTACGGCAAGCAGCAGGGTAATTTCGTTGCTATCAACCGCTTTAGTCAATGTAAAAGATAGACACAATCAATTAATCAAGGCACGTATGTTACTTGATCCAGGTTCCCAAAGTAATTTTATTACCGAAAAATTAGCTAAGAGACTAGGCTTGGATAAGTGCGCAGTAGAATACAGCATAGCAGGCATTGGCAATAATTTTAGTACGTGTGCTAAGTACAAAATGTCAGTAAGCATAAATTCGTTGGTGAGCGAGTATTCTGAAAATATTTCTTGTTTAATATTACCCAAAATCACACAATATTTGCCAAATTATGACTTCAGTACTACAATGTTAAATATCCCGGAAGATAAGGTATTGGCGGATCCAAGTTTCAATAAGAGCCAAGAAATCGATATTCTTTGTGGAGTAGGAATATTTTATAAATTGCTACTCATGGAACAGGTAAATTTGACTAGTGGCATTATATTGCAAAACAGTAAACTCGGTTGGATACTGGGCGGAGAACTTAGACATTTCGGATTAAAAATTGTAATCGAGTATTTAGTAATTTAGCTATCGATAAAATTGAGTCAAACAAATTGTTAAGCGAGAGTTTAGAGAGATTTTGGCAAGTTGAGGATTGTACAAGTCCCGAAATCAAAGATGAGTTTTGTGAAAATCATTTCATTTCAAACCTTTCAAGAGCTCAAGACAATAAATTTATAGTTAAAATTCCATTTAAGAATGATTCAGTTAAATTGGGACGATCAAAAGAAATGGCATTGAAAAGATTTTATTATCTTGAACGTAAATTATCAAAGGATGTTAAGTTGAGGCAACAGTATGTGGATTTCATTAATGAATATAAGCGACTAGGACATCTAAGGGAATTAGAGTTAGATTTGAATGAGTTAGAAGACGACGGAACAGTTTATTATGTCCCACATCATCCCGTGTTGAAGGAAAGCGATACTACACCCTGTAGAGTTGTATTCGATTTCTCAGCAAAGACTGACAATAACGTTTCTTTAAATGACCTACAAGTAGCAGGACCTAGCATACAGTGTGATTTAATTGACATACTTTTAAGATTTAGATTACCGTATCATGTGCTTACAGCGGACATATCTAAAATGTACAGACAGGTTTGGCTTCATCCAAGTCAGACCAAATTCCAAAGAATATTCTGGCGAAATTCGGAAAATGAAAAATTAAGATGCTATGAGTTGCTAACGGTTACATACGGAAGCAAGTCATCCAGTTTTCTGGCAACAAGAGCTTTGCAACAGATAGCTCATGAAAATGTTGACATTATCCAGAAGCTTCTAAGGCAATTCGAGAAAATTTTTATGTAGACGATTATTTAGACGGCAGAAACGATCAATCTGACATTATTAAACTTCAGTCAACGATTACGCAGTTATTGATGGAGTCAGGTTTCCAATTGAGAAAGTGGTTGACTAACTCCCCAAATCTTATTGAACACTTTAATATTGATAAAGAGGTTAAGTCTATCATACTCAATCTTAGCGAAAATCAAAACAGTAAAGCTTTGGGCGTTTATTGGAACTCATCCTCTGACACAATAGAATATAACACAAATCTAGGTGGTTTAAAAGAAAATGAAAACACCACTAAGAGATCCATTCTTTCAGCAATAAGTCAATTGTTCGATCCTATGGGCCTTGTTAGTCCCGTAGTGATGAAGGCCAAATTCATTCTTCAATTAGTTTGGAAAGATAAGAGCGATTGGGATGATCCAGTATCTGACAATCTAAGAAAAAATTGGGTAGAATTTATGGTTAGTCTACAGGAGTTGAGAAATATCAGAATCCCAAGGCATACTCTATTGCGAGATGCTCAATATTTAGAAATACATTTTTTCGTGGATGCATCTGAAAAAGGCTATGGTGCATGCCTATATGTAAAATGTCAAACGTCTAGCGAACTCAAATGTAGTCTTATTTGTTCAAAGAGTAAGGTAGCACCCATTAAGAAGTTGACATTGCCTAGATTGGAACTATGCGCAGCACTCTTAGAGCCCGTTCCCACTTATCCGATCAGTCTATTTTCCCGGTCCGTCTAAATAGACGGATGTGCCAGTGGCAGTACAATTTGTGAACAGCTCCATAGGAGCTGTTCACATTATGACTGATCCGGGAATAAAGACTGATCCGATTTATTTGACGGACATTTTGCCACTGCGATGATCAGTCAAAACGCCCGGATCGGATGAGTGTGAACGAACGTTCCGTCAAGACCATAGATGAATCTATGGTCAAGACTGAAGACGAGCCCGCTCTTTCTCGCGTCGCTAGTCTCATTAGTTGTTAGTGCTAGTGGAAAATGGACGTGGACGCTTGCGCGTTAATATCGCTAGTCGAAAATAAACCCGTATTGTGGGATAAAACTTTGGACGATTACAAATTAACTAATCGACGATTAGAAGCATGGCGTGAAATTTGCTTAATATTAAATCCTGAATTCGAGAAATTGGACGAAAAGGAAAGAAAAAAATATGGTAAGTTAATTTTTTATTCAATGCTATGTAGGTAGTTTCATATAGCTGTTTCCTGCCAAGGTATTGAACCAAGATCAGACGAGAAGTATTCAGCAAATGCTCTTCGAATTATATTTGCAGTAGGACCACCTCTACACGGTCGAGGATGTGGACGACGTGGAAACGGGCCCGTTTCTTCACTTGTTTCCATACTTATTGGGTTTTGTTGTAAATTAATACCGTCTTTATCTCGGACAAAGTTATGTAAAACCGTACAAGCTTTTATGACGTTAATCGCCGTTTCTATTTGAAGATCTATCGGCCGATGCAGGATTCTCCATTTATTGGCTAGAATACCAAAGGCACACTCAACATATCTTCTAGCTCGGCTCAAGCGATAGTTGAAGATTTTTTTTTCATGATCTAGATGTGTACCCCCATATGGTCTCAAGAGATTCGGTGTTAAGCTAAAGCCTTCGTCCCCAATGAGTACATACGGCATTTCTTCATGTATGGTTTCATGCACAGGCTTGGGGTTTGGTATATTTAATGAACCATCATTAAACTTTTGCCAAAAGGTACTGTTCTTTAATATGGTAGAATCACACTCTTTCCCATATGAACCAATACTTATGTAGATGAATCGGTATTCTGAATCTACCACAGCAAGTAATACAAACGAGAAATAATCTTTATAATTAAAAAACATGGAACCACTATGGCATGGTTTTATAATTCTGATGTGCTTTCCGTCTACAGCTCCAAGACAATGAGGAAAGTTAGCTTTTGTTTCAAATCCATTTGCAATGGCTTCCCATTCTCCCTCTGTATCAGGCAACTTCATGAAATCTGTGCATAATCTCTTCCAAATAATGACGCTTGTTTCTTTATTATTTTACTAATAGTCGATATTCCTACCCTATATGAGTAGTGGAGTTCCTTAAACGAACACCCAGAAGCAAAATATCTGAAAACAAATAAAATGGATGAAACACTTAAACAACAGAACTTTATGATATTATTATTTGTTTGCAGGAAAATCTGTATCTGATAAATGGAACAACATTCGAGACACATGGCGAAAATCGATGAAAAATAAGAAAGATGAAAAAAAATCTGGATCTGCTGCCAAAAAGTCTCGACGTTATATACACGAAGAACAGTTGATGTTTTTAAAGAAGGTTTATGAGCCAAGATCAACCCAAGAGTCTATTCAAAACTGCGATGAAGGAAATGTACAAAGTGGTCCTAGTAATGCAACTGAGTTTCGTAAACCTTCGATTCCCAAAAGCACGAAGAGCACAACAGACGTCGATGAAAAGATATCTAAGTTCCTGGACTCTAGGATGACACAACAAAAAGAAAATCCAAATTTACTTTTTTTCAAGGGTGTATTACCCGCCGTCGATTCTTTCACAATGGATGAAACTTTAGAGTTCCAAGCAGGAGTTTTAGCTCTAATACAAAAAATCAAAGGCCGAAATAGAGTTGGTTTCCAAAGATATGATTATCAAACTGAATGGCAAGATCCATATCGTGGATACCATACACAACCTCTTCAGCAGCTGGCAGCGTTCGTACATTCACCATCACCAACCTCTCAGTCATCGTATCATTCTCAACCATCTCCTGCAGCGACAAGTGCATTACAATCTATTCAGCAAACGACAGCGTTCGTACATTCACCATCACCAACCTCTCAGTCATCGTATCATTCTCAACCATCTCCTGCAGCGACAAGTGCATTACAATCTATTCAGCAAACGACAGCGTTCGTACATTCACCATCACCAACCTCTCAGTCATCGTATCATTCTCAACCATCTCCTGCAGCGACAAGTGCATTACAATCTATTCAGCAAACGGCAGCGTTCGTACATTCACCATCACCAACCTCTCAGTCATCGTATCATTCTCAACAATCTTCAGCAGCATCAAGTGTATCAAATTATGATTTTGAGGAATTTTAGTCATTATATCTTAATCAAGAGTACTAAAGCAAAAGCTCTCATGTGACTGTTTTCCATAAAAATATTTCAATAATTACATATCTGTATTTTATTTAACTCCTAAAAGTATTTTCCAATCCAACTAGCCACCTTGGAAGAGCATTTCCTATATAAATATTTGAAGAGAAAAAAAGGTCGTACCTTAAACATATGGACAGCCTTTGTTGTGGACAAATGCACTCTCTAAATCTTGTGTCTTGTAATTTTATGTCCATTGAAATTCTTCCCAAGAGATCGTCGAAAGAGGAAAAAGACATTCGAAAGTAGTTAAAGAACTTCGCCTCATCATTCCTTAATTCTCCCATCAATGTTTCAAATGTCCCTGTGGAAAATCGGTCTCGAAGTATAGGATGCACCCAATGTTGTCTTCGTTTTCTACATCTTTTTCGTCTCATTCGCCTCAAATACCACCACAATATAAGAACATCATCGTCGCCGTCCATCGCGTACAAAATACAAACGTAAACTGGCGGCGAGTCGAACCACCGACCTTCCGGCAAAACAGACTGATCGGATATAATGTGAACACCCACGTCCGGCGTCCGGTTTCAGGGCAAAAAGACTGATCGGATAAGTGGGAACGGGCTCTTAGGGTCGAAATTATTAACTAAAGTCAAGGGCGCAATGAAGATAAATTTTCAAAAAACCTTTTGTTGGACAGATTCGCTTGTCACCTATCATTGGATAAGGGGTTTCCCAGACAAATGGAAAACCTTCGTGGCAAACAGAGTGTCAAAAATACAATCGGCAACCGATATTGAAGATTGGCATCATGTAAGATCAAAAGAAAATCCTGCCGATCTAATATCTAGAGGAGCTACTGCAAGCGACCTCACAAAAACAATATTTTGGTTTCAAGGGCCACACTGGCTAAGGGGTAATGGTGATGAATATCCTTTAGGTGGAAATACTGATATATTGACTGAGATGCCAGAAACGAAGACAATTTCAAATGTTGCTCTGGATAAATCGGATAGTATATTTGAAAGATTTTCTAATTTAAAAAAGATTACAAGAATTATGGCATATTCTTTGCGATTCATAAATAATGCAAGGAATAGAAGTGATAAAAGATTTGGCTATTTAGATGTATTAGAAATAGGAGAAGCCTTTAATGTTTTGATAAAGTTAGCCCAAGCTAGCGCATTTAGATTAGAGATTGCGGATTTAAAGGGTCAAAAATGCATAAGGGGTTCTAGTTCAATTTTAGGTTTAAACCCTTTTCTTGATGCTAATAATATATTACGAGTTGGAGGTAGAATCTTGAACGCAGAGTTTAACTATGACAAAAAGCATCCAATTATTTTACCGAAGAATCATTTATTGACTATATACATAATGCGCGATGAGCACAAAACACTACTTCATTGCGGACCACAGCAATTATTGTTCGCAATAAGAGAGAAATTTTGGCCTCTGGGTGGTAGGAATATTGCGCGTAAAATTGTTCATCAATGCATGGTTTGTTTTAAGGCAAAACCGAAAACATGCAAATACATTATGGGTAACCTACCTTCAGAACGGCTTTCCCAGGCATTTCCCTTTTCATATGTAGGTTGCGATTACGCTGGTCCCTTTTTGTTGAAGGACAGTAAAGCTCGTAAGCCAGGTATAGTAAAGGCGTGGATATGCATTTTTGTCTACATGTCAACAAAGGCAGTTCATATTGAATTAGTTTCTGAGTTAACTACGCAAGCCTTTTTTGCATGTTTGAGAAGATTTGCTGCTCGAAGAGGGAAACCAAAGACCATTTTTTCAGACAATGGATCGCAATTCGTGGGTTCTAACAATGAACTCCCCAGTTTTTTAAAGAAAACACTGAAAAAATTACTAAGCATTTTACCGATGAAGGGATAGTTTGGAAATTCATTCCACCAAGGGCGCCAAACTTTGGAGGAATATGGGAAGCGTGCGTTAAGGGTACTAAGCATCACCTAAAGCGCGTTATAGGCCTCAATCAACTGCGTTTTGAAGATTTTACTACCGTCTTGTGTCAGATAGAATCTATACTCAATTCGCGACCACTTACCCCTCTTTCTTTCAGTCCTGATGACTTATCCCCTCTCACACCTGCACATTTTCTAATTGGACGGCCTCTCACAAGCCTACCCCAAGGCAGTTATATAGAGATTCCAGATGGACGATTGAAACTGTATCAGCAGAGGCAAAAGATGGTGCAATTGTTCTGGAAGCGATGGAGCCTTGAATACGTTAACGGCCTTCAAGTGAGGCTAAAATGGAAAAGCAACGGCCCCAATCTGGTCAGGAAAGGAGCCTTGGTCATAATAAAGGAAGATAACTTACCTCCTCTGGCATGGAAAATGACCAGAATAGAAGCGCTCCACGCTGGTGCTGATGGCGTCATTCGAGTGGTATCAGTGCGCTGCAGTGATGGTGGTGTTTTTAAAAGAGCAATAACAAAAATTTGTGTGCTTCCTATGGACGAAGATGAAAGGTTACCTTCTAAATAGTTTTTATTTATTATTTGTTTTTGAAATGTAATCATTTCAAGGCCGGCAGTATGTTAACGCAAGCAATTTTCTTTAAATAGCCACTTTGTGCACAACATGGCAAGCACGCTAGCCGGCCAGCAGGGAACTTGCAAGTTGTAGTTAGAAAACACAGCAGTACAGTCCACGAGCTCTGGCTGAGCGCATCGTATGTTCACAAGACGAATTATTAAAGTTTAATTTAGTGAATATAGTTGTTTTAATCAAGTTAGTTAAACCGAGCAGAAAGCTTAATCAATATCTGCTATAAAGTTTTTCCGTCTACCTCAAAATAAAAGGTGATTTTAATGTTCACACACTGGAACATTAATGACCCGTTTTAATGTTCAATTTATGTTTTTTTAATGCGATTGTCATGGGCAACCGAACACAAAGCATTCAGAAGCAATACGAATAGTCTCAAAAATATACTGGAATACAGAAACATAAGAGTTTTATTTTTTCAAATGTAGGCCTTGTGCAGAATGAGAATGTATTTCAATCAAAAATTCATTCTCAATTCATAATCAGGTCGACGTAAAAATCTTGTAATCAACTTGTTCATGAATATAGCTATTAACGCATATCGCCTTAAAATATCTTGACCATTAGTCGCTGTCATTAATAACCAAGTTGATTGACTAACCATTATCTGTTAAATTTGAGCTTTAAGTTGTAATTTCCGAAATTTGAACTTAGGATGAAAATATTTTATGCAAGGTGTGGAAGGAAAAATATACATAAGGTAAAACAAAATGCCACGATTTGAGAATATGCTTATGAGGAATTTTTTTATAGTTACTTCGATTTTTTAAGGATCAATTAATCATATTGTTATCTGATTGATTTTCGAAGAAATATTTTTAATTTAATGAAATGATTTTGGACATAATATATGAAATAACGTATGGAAGATGTCTTTTTGTAAGAAGCATTTTTGTGCACTGTGAAAATGAAGAACTAAAATTAATTTCTAAGCTGTCTGAACAACTATGCTCCAAGGAGGTTTTAGCTTGTTGTTGGTTCATAATTCGACAATCATTTGAAATTTGACTAGAACACAAGTGGAATTGAATGAATTTTATATAATTTCATTAAAATGGCGAAAGTTCTTTTCAAGTGTAGATTATACACTATTGTAGATATATGGTAAATCTATAGAAACTGAAAAATGAAGCAACGAAAAGTGAAATTTGAACCGGTGATAATGAGAACAACAGTTTAGTAGGAATATTAAATTTTATTCTTGATTAAAGTCACATGTTTTTTAATCTGAAAATATTTTCAGTGTGGAATAATACTTAATTTTCAATTGAAGAAAAAATATATTCGTTTTGTAGAGAAAAGCAAATAGTTATTACCATTCAGTGAAGTGGATCATTAGGGGCGTTCGGCATCGACATCGGACGTGTCGGATCGATCTAAACCGTTCGTTTATTACATCCGGATTGAGGGAAATACACATCTGTACCGTTCGTCATAAAAATCTGAGCAATCGGACGTCGATCTTTTCGCTCGGTCTATTTCGACGGAGCAAAGCGATTTTATCCATAGAGTTTTATGTTTTTTATATTTTTTTTTGTTTTATGTGGAGTTTCCTGATCCGACAACCGATATATTGAAAATTTCTAACAGTTTTATTCTTCTGTTTTCATTTATTCATTAAAAATTCAATTAATTCACTAAAATTTTTCAATATAGCTATCGTAATTATAAATGGGCAGGAGGAGATATTGCTTTCCCGTTTCTTTTTCGTGTAATTAATCAATTAATTGATCAGGATCTTTCGGTACAACTATCGCCGTATTGAACGACCAGAAGGGGATATTGCATTACTCGTTTCTTTTGCATTCAGTGCCTTTGCACTTAATTATTTAATTGAGATTTTATGGAAGAGCTACTTAAAGGGTGAAAGTATCGTTAAAAGATGAGCATATTTCCCAAAATAGTGATCTTTGAAATCTCATAATCTATAAAACTAGAACAGAGCAGTATGTTCTGTGGCAGATGCTCTGTACCGGTCGTTTGTTCCCAGATATTTCAGATTTATCTGTACGATCTGTGGTCACGTGACAAAAAAATCCGTCCGCTCGCGGAGGTCAATGCCGAATGCCCCTATTAGAAAGATGTTAAAATTCAATTTACCTAAGATGCCCCTTTTAGGTACCACCTTTACCAACTGACAAATAGGCTGAAGGGAGCATGTCAGAAATCGTTTCTGACGAAGAGGTAATTTTCAAAATTTTACCTATATATACAGAAGTAAAATTTTTATTTTCTTCAGTTTGTGTTAAACATTTTCAGTTTATCTTAGCGACTTCAGTGTTCCTAACAAAGTTTTATTTTCAAAATGGCTTTCTTTTTTGCTGACCACTATTGCGATTTGTTGGCAGATGTGGACATCGAGGTCACAAGCTCTACTCGCCGTTTACCTTAGAGGCAAATATTTAATGCAATTGCTAAAAGAGAAAACGAGTTGTTGAAAAGTGCCGAAGATACCCCTCACTGATGATCAATAAGATCAGAGAAGCTGGCAGCAAAATAAATGAAGTTGATACGTCTGGCAGGACTATCCTGGGCTTCTTCTTACAAAACAACCTCTGCAGTGCTTTGATACTTGGGTGTGCATTGGCCCATGGGGCAGATGTTTTCGTCAAAATGAGTGTGCTAAATCCAACGACCATCGCAGCTCAAATAATGAAGTCAAGAGGTAAGTTGAAAAAATCACCATATAAGGTACCTGATGCAAATAAGGTCTATGCTCAAATAAGGCATATAGTGCGAAAAATAGGTTAAAATATATCTCACATCAAAAATTTTGCCGAATTATAGTGGCACCTCAAGTAGTAATTTAACGTTGCGTCGACGTATATAAAGAAGTCGCGCAACCAAACTAAGTGACTTCCCCGACCTCAAGACAACGTTCTCACAACCATGAAATGCACCAGTTTGGTCAATCATTTTAGGGTTTTCACAACGTCGTGCTGCAACTACAGTTATCAGATTTACGTTGTCTAAACGTTGCGAAGTTTACTTTGATGCAACTAATTCACACATGCGCCATCTATGGGAACGAAGTTCATTCCACATGACATTAAGATAGTTGATATTTCAACCAAATAATTACCGTGTCCATCACGTAAATAATCCAACTTGTACCGTCATGTCTATTTATTTTCAATCTTATGCATAGAGCCAATTGTCCCTTGTTAAAGGGCGGAAACGTTTGTTTCGCAACAGAAATCGACAACGAAGACCACTTTACTGTTGAATATACTATTGATTTATGCTGAAAAACAAGCGCACCTACAATCCATTGGATATTTCTGGAAAATTCAAAATTGAAAATTCATAAAAAGTTATATCAAGGAAAAAATTCTTAGTGTTTTTCATGAGTTCAAACGCTTACTAAACGAGATTTAGAAAAATTTGCGCAGAAAATTTGAATGAAGGTTTTAAAATCATTTGTTTTCGTTCATTTACGTCCCAAAGGTCAATGACCAATTGTTAAAATATGGCGTAGTTTGGTAGTTTAGTTGACCAAAAACTGCACTAATTTTAAACGTTGGGTTAATAGACAACCAATATGCGACCAAAATGCGACTCTAGTTGCCTATACTACCAAAGCTTAACTGCTGTCAAATTGTTTTACCCCGTCAAATGGAGGTTATGAAATTTGAATATGATTTGTTTACATTTTATTTAAAATTGAGAGCTGATTGCTATTGACCAGGAAGGTATAGTATATAACATTACTAGCAAGGTAAGAGGGTTTTTACTGGCGAATGGAGGATATAATTGACGAGCCGCAGGCGAGTCAGTTACCTCCTTGAACCAGTAAAACCCGTTACCTTGCGTGTATTGTTTTATATTTTATTTGTTTCTCGTTTGTAAAAAGGTGAGATAAATTCCAAAAAAATCTCAATAATTTGTCGCAAATGTCGTAAGCTATTTATGATTATTTATGACATCGAAAAATTATGACAACTGTCAGTGGCTTTACGAGAGGGAAGTCTTTCGAGAATATTTGCTCATTTCTGACGAAAAAGTCCAGATCCAAATGAAAATAATCAATGTAAACTATTAAACTCGTCTGTTTATCAGTTTAATGTCGTATTGAGAAAAACGTGACTATTCTCTCAATTTTTATTTGTCTGTCTGTTTTTGACATAACTTGTCATAAGGTCACTAATTTTTAAAAACATAATTCATAATGGACAAAACTGGTCACGACGTAACAAATATCTTTTTTAATACTTTCATAACGTTTATTACTAAAAATATTTGTTCTAGGAACGATGAAATTAGAAGGATGAATGAAATTAGAAGCAAGTACGTGAAAAAGAAAACAAATAGATACGAATAAAACAAGGTACGAATATCGTTTTTGAATAGTTTGAGAACGTTTATACAGATTTTGGGATTGATGGGTACCTAGAAAATGTTCGGATGAAATCTGATTTCAAGTTTTCAGATCAAATGAACTCTGATGATATTTCTGTCAGGCCTTTTGTAGAGCACCTGTTGATGTCAAGGGATTATAATCAATTGACGGAAAAAGAATTCTCATTGTATATTTATATGAACTATAATAATTTATGGAAAGAAGGATATGGTTTGGCTTGAGTATTTTTCTATCGTAAAGTAATGCTGCTTTATTCAGCCGACCTTCTGAGAAATATTACAATTTAGATCTTATGAGTGCTTGGCTCTTCAAGCCTCAACATTATAGTTGAAATCTTCCGATTTTGTTGAAGACATAAATATAATGTTCCTTGACTGCGTGGTAAGAAACTAATGTTTATCACAAATTGTTGAGACCAATCTCAAAACTCTGAACACTGTTCTATGGATATTCACTGTCAAAATGCTATATGAATAATATAAGTCTATGGTTGAAAGATATAACCAAGAAATATATAAAAAAAGTATGTATTACGGTGTAATGTGAGTCTGTCGTTGAAATAAAGTTCCAAAATTATAAAGTGTTCCTTTGAAGCATCAGTTATTAAAACCATCAAATATCACAACCTTAATAGCTCTGATTCTACTGCAAACCATAGTTTCATCACAAATACTGTAATGTTCAAACCAAATTACTTCTATTTTCCAGATGGAACTATTCATATAATAACTTTTACTAGAGATAAATATATATGATCAGGTTTTTATATTGCACCTGAGGGAGAACTGTATCGAATATTATCGAAGAACTTCAGTTGCGAAGTCTCATAATAAATCATTTACTGTGTACTTAAAATAAAAGTGGAATCTTTGAGCTATGGATGGAAGAATGAATTAAAGGTGCTACATAAATATTAACAAATATTATGTTTACCAGTCAGCAGGGTTTCAGAAGAATTTGATAATAATGGAGAACATTGTGTAATTTAAATTGAAATATTGCTTGTTATGTTTTTGTAACCAGAATATATACCATGAAGTAATCATAGTCATTTACTCATATATTGAAAACCATGTATTTGATTGATGAACATTGGTGGATTAGACCCCAAACAAATTTTCAAAAAGTGTTTCGTTCTGTTAACTTCCAGAATTCGTAAAATTACAGAGGTAAATAAACAGTATCTCACTATTTATATTATGAATCATTTCTAGAATGGATAATTTAATCAATTAATAAATATGGAAGTACTGACACTAATTCATTGATTGAAATAATTTTCAGTTCTTGTTGTCAGAGAAGTTGCATACTCGAATAATGTGGATATTGAAATATTTTGATCTTAACTTATTAATGAAGGTATTGATGAAAAATTTTGTCTTAGATGATACCTTGTCATTATGAATTGAAGAATTGAAATATCACGAAACTATAAGGTAAATAATATAAACGTGATCTTTTCTCGATTTATCCTAAAAGTGTTCTTTTTAACTATTCGAAATTATTTTTTATTTGGGTTAGCAAATAAAATTATTTTGAGAAAGTTATCGACACGAATGTAATAAATCAGTTTAATTTTCTGATATTTTTCATGTATTCGAAGGTTGCTGAAATGACTACGCGATAACGTTTTCAAGTAAACCACTTCAATGGAAAATCTTCTGGTAATAGTTGAATCCACAACGTTGTTTCTGAATTGAGACAACATTGCAGAAAACTAAAGTTGTCTAATAAACGTTTTGGAAATTTGCGAATTAAATATCGTTTTCAACATTCATGAAGTACAATGTAGGTACTTAATAAGGCCTTCCTTCAAAATGAACCTTATTTTTTACCCGTGTCGAAAAATTCTATTTTACACCATTGGATAATATTCTTGAAAGTAAATGTTCATTTTCTTTTTTTTGTTTGTTTTTGAAATTATTTTTTTTCAATATAATTCATTATTTCTTGTTAATATGGGACAATTTAAGCATTACATTCTGTAAAATAAATCAGAAAGTTGTTCAAGGATATTATGAGAACACTCGATGAAAGGCATACTTCTGTACACAACCAGAGGAAAATTTGTGGCATCGCAGGTTAGGACATCTCAACCTAAGAGCTATGAATTTGCTAACCAAAATGTCAGTTGGAATGAATAAGGACTTCAAGGTGTCAACAACATCATGTTTGTCATGCATTGAAGGAAAACAAAGAAAACAGACTTTCCAAACAAGTCAAACACAATCTACAAGGCCACTGGAATTAATACACAGTGATTTATGTGGACCCATGGAGACAATATCCATAGGTGGTAGCAGGTACTTTCTGACTTTCATTGACGATTACACGAGGTATGTACACTATTTCTGAGCAGAAAAGAGTCAAGTGATAGAAGCTTTCAAAGAATTCAAAAATTTAGTAGAGAACAAAACTGATAGCAAGATCAAAATTTTAAGAACAGACAATGGTACTGAATATGTCAATAAACAGATGAAACTAATTTTAAGTTCTTCAGATATAGTTCACCAAACCACAGTGAGGTACAATCCTCAACAGAATGGGTTCAGTGACAGGGCCTACAGAACTATTGTAGAGAAGGCAAGAACCACGTTATCAGAAGCAAACTTAAATAAGAAGTATTAGGCTGAGGCAGTCAATATTTCAGTTTATTTAATGAATCGTTCCCCAACAAAGGCTATTTCAGGGAAAACGCCATATGAAGCCTGGTATAACAAGAGGCCAAACCTGGCACACCTTAGAATCTTTGGTTGTCAAGCAATGGCACATATCCCGGATGAACTACGACAAAAATGGGATGCAAAATCAGAAAGACTCATATTTGTTGGTTATGGTGAAAACAAGAAGGGGTATAGGTTGCTCAACCCAAATACAAATAAGGTAATATATAGTAGAGATGTTGTATTTTTCGAGGATAAAATGGAACAAGAAAAATCAGATGAAATGAAGGATGAATCCAACAAATTTTTGTGGGAAATGAATCAAGATACAGCAACAATTGAAGAAAATTCAGTCCACGAAGAATCTGAGCAAGATGAACTAGAAACGACAGATGAACAAGGGCTCATCAACATGTGAAGAAGAAATTGTATCAAGTAGAGGTAGAAGAGTAAATAAACCCAAATATTCACAAGATTTCGAAATTTATACTACTTATGATCACCTTATACTTTCAGATGATCCCCAGACATATGAAAAAGCAATTATTGATGAAGAGTGGAGAAAATCAATTGAACAAGAATTGTAATCTCTAGAGAAGTTGCAAACATGGTCAACATGCGAATTGCCGGATGGTAAAGTAGCCATTGATACAAAATGGGTATTCAAAACCAAAGAAGATGGAACAGAGAAAGCTCGACTAGTTGCGAAGGGTTTCCAAATTCAAGAAGAGAATCCACATAACATATATGCACCTGTTACAAGGATGTCTACTGTAAGAATGTTATTAGCGAAGTCTTTAGAAGAAAATTGGAATTTACGACAACTCGATATTCCAACAGCTTTTTTAAATGGTATGCTTACATCCGAAGTATACATCAAGACACCTAAAGGATTAGATATAGGGAAATCCAAAGTACTCAAACTAAACAGAGCTCTATATGGATTGAGGGGGAGTCCAAGATGTTGGAATAATCAATTCGACAAAATTATGAAGGACTTGGATTTTCAAAGATCAAATTTCGATTTTTGCATGTACTGCAAAAAGGATTGCTGGTTAATTGTATTCGTCGATGACCTAATTATAACCCGAAAAAGATGTAGAAATTGAGAAGACAGTAAAATCTTTGAAGAGTTTATTGAATGCTAAGGATATGGGACAAGTTAAGAGATTTCTTGGAATGAAAATAACTAAAACAGTTGAAGAACTCAAGATAATACAAAGAAATTACATTGAAAAATTTTTAAGCCATTTTAACATGATGGAATGCAAGGGTGTATCCACACCAATGGTTACAGGATTCAATATAGATCCTTCGAGTACTCCTGATACAGAATCGACAAATTTTATATCTATAGAGATTATGTCGAAAATTGTAAGAAGAAAGGGGGACGTACGGTATTCTTTGATATTTTCAACGAATACAATATTTCGTTTTTCCTTCCAAAAAAGGACCAGTGTGAGCTATGCGTAGCCTACGAGAACTCTGAGCGGCAAGAGAGTACTGAAAGAGTTCGCTAAGCACTTGAAGGAGATGTATGGCACGAGGGTGAAGGAAATCGGGGTGCAATTGAAATAGCGACATCAGTTTTCAAATTTATTCAAGAAAAAGCTTCGGAATCGATTGAGGATATCGAATTTATTTTTTACAGTGACAATTGTGTCGGTCAATAGAAGAACAAATTTGTAGTCATGATGTACCGGGTTTTTCATTATAATTTGACCCCCCCTTTAACTTTGTTACTAAAGGAGATACAAAAAAATGTTTCGTATAAAAGTTTCACGAAATCAACTGAGGTTTTTTGATATGAGTCCAGAAACTGAAATATATACAGGGTGACCAACATATTGATGGCAACTTCATTTTTTCAAATGAAACACCCTGTATATTTTTCCATGTTCGGCAAGCTCTTTTTCCCCTGATTTCGAATATGTAACATATGTTGGCCTATCTCTTTTATTCTGAGAACCACAGAGTTTAAAATTTTAAGAACCACCTGCTAAGATCTGTAATCATTTTACAAGTGGCAGAGTGAGTTCACTGAAAATGCTCATTTTTGGAGTTATAATAACGTCAATGGGTGAACAACATTGAATGCAACTATATTTTTTCAAATTGGTCACCCTGTTCAGTATATTGTTCCTTTTTTTGATAGGCTATTTTCTCCTGATCTCGAAGATAAATGCGTATGTGGATGTGTCTCTTCAATTTTCAGAGTTTCAAAGTTTTGAAATTATGACACCGAATAAAAATATATGTGAAATACCTACGAAATTATTTATATCCAAACAATCTACTTAAAGTATTATTTTAGAGTGAATACTTAAAAATTACTTAACCAATGAAAAATGATAAACTATGGTAGTATGGTAAGAAAATGGTTCAAAATTTGTTTCTAATCATTACAATATTATTATTTGTAGACTTGGCAAGATATGAAGTCAAGAACCAAAGTGAAGGCCAGCCATTGAAAATCATATGCCAGTGGCACAGGTGGTGGACCCTCAATTGATACTGGTTTAACACCTCATGAAAAAAAATTATAGAGATAGTTAAACCAGTGTCAATCGAGGAACACACTGGTGCACAAGAGTCCACTGTGCATTTTGATTTTGGCCAGAGTATGGGAGAGGAAATCCAAATTGTTATGGATGTTGATCAGTCTGCAGAATTACAGCAATATGCAGAAAGAGAAACAGAGCAATCTTCAGAAAGGATACCGACAGAAAAATCCCCATCTCTGCCAAAAAAAAGAAAAGCAGCAATTTGATGCACACCGTGGAGGCAGTCAACGATTTTAAAACCGGTATGGCTGCCAAGTTGACTATAAAAGAGAAATATTATGAAAGAAAATTAATCCTGCTGGAAAGAATTGCAGTCGCAAAAGAGAAAAAGGCAGAAGCAATGCAACAGGCTGCATTATCGCAGGAGCGAATTGTCACAGCCTTGGAATTGTTGGCACAAGCACATCAACAAGAATGATATTAATTTAATTTATGAGTTTTGTTAAGTTTTTGTTTACCTCATTTTGAATAAAAAAATTGAAAGGGAAGCTGAGTTTTTATTAATACAAACGAAATTTTGAATGAACACTTCAGTCACAATTGGTATTTACAATATATTTTTCAAACTGATGAGCAGGTAAGAAGAAATTACATCATTGAAATAAACAGAAACCTGTGAACATCTATCAACTAATACAGAAGTAACATTGTATTGTTTGTTTGCAATAAATAGGCAACGAAACAACCGTTTCAGAGAACTCTTTCATTATAGGAAATCACATTATCTGTTAGTATAAAATGCTATTCATTAAACCAAAAAATGAAAAGACTTTTAGTGTAACTCAAATTTGCAAAGCAATTCTGAAGTGAAAAGGTCCATGAAAAAAATTATTATGAAATCCTACCTAATTGATGAGTGACATATGATTGATTTCCAGAGAAAAGATGTTAAACTTGATCATGCCTATATAAAATCTGATGGCATTTACTTTTCTAAACAGAAAGCACCTAATTTTAATGAGATATAAGAAGAAAATAGCTCTGATACTGCATGGACCACTACCAGCTATAATATCTATACAGTAAACATACAATTTCTTGTGAAATACAGTATGTAATTCAAGGATTTTTTGTGCTTGTAAACTATGTATTATAGATCATTTCTATTAGAATACCAATATATACGTTGACAAAAGCTGAACTTCACTATGAAATTATTAAAAAAAAAATTAATTTGTTTTGTATGACAGCAACGAATTGAACAGTAGGTTATTAGAAATTAATGGAAAGGAGGAATTTTGCTATGCTCTAAGACTATTTATAATTGAGGATCGTAGTCTTCTACCAGCAGCCAATTCTGGGTTCATCCTCGCTATGTGTACCTCAGCATTGCTTCTATCGATAGGAGGTACGTCTAGCCCTAAATCAAGCTCTGCTATATCATCATCAGTTTCATCAGATTCAGGAATATTATGTTCGATGCACAAATTATGTAATACTACACAGGCATTGATGATTTTGGTTGCTGTCTCGGGGTCATAATGAAGCACTCTGTGTTTGAGCAGGCAACGAAATCTCATTTTAAGAACTCCATTACATCTTTCTATTAAACTCCTTATGGTTTTATGTTTAATATTGTATAAATATTCTGGAGTACCTTCCGTTGGTTCATCCTCTAAAGGAGTCATCAACCATGTTTGAAGTGGATCTCGAGTTGAAATTGTCGCATGTGACAATTGTCACGGGCCAATGTCGAGTGACTTTTAACAAAGCGTATTCTTGAACGTCATTCGACACTTCAAAATTTTAGCGAATAGTTAACTATGGCAACAGCGCTTAACTTTATGAGCATTTTCGCAAAGAATGCGTTAATCTTCGATGTTCTGTGTTCGATGATTTGATTTGAAGACAAAGCGTTAAGATAGATTAGTTTAGTTGTTAGTTTAGATTTTTAAGTATTTTTATTTGTTAACTAGTGCATTATTGATCTGTGATAATTATCTGTTTTATTAGATTAGTGTTTTTATACAGGGTGAATCCTGTTGAACTGTACATACTTCACACAGAGATAGAGGACACTTTGCTGGTTTCAAAAATACCCCACATGAAAGGTCTCAAACGATTCGTTTGAATTATACAGGGTGATTTCCAGTTTTGGGTCATATTTTCAAAATGCTCTATTGGACGAACGAATAATCACAAATTCATCAAATTTGGTACGTAGGAGGACTGTATCAATCTCCATACAGCTGAGTTAACAGATTATCAGTTTCCAGGACCGGACTCTATTTTTTGATATTATCGGAATTTATGATGAAAAACACCCTGTAGATGAAAAGTCAATAAACCTGTCATGACAGTTCAAACTACACTAAAAACTCTACAATGAAGAGTAATAAAATCACGTGGCACACCTGCAAATTTAGAGAAAAAAATATTGAATGTGCGTACTCGGAGATAAATTTTTTGGACGGGCCTAATTCACATGGAAAACCATACCCAAATGCATCAAAAGTTGAAGACAGGAGAATATTATCAGTTTAAATCCTCTCGATATTCAAATATTCCAATATTCAGGTAATTTTCGTCAGTTTCCAGGACCGGACTCTATTTTTCTGATATTATCGGAATTTATAAAGAAAATCACCCTGTAGATGAAAAAGTCAATAAACCTGTCATGGCAGTTCAAACTACACTAAATACTCTTCAATAAAGAGTAATAAAATCACGTGGCACACCTACAGATTCAGAGAAAAAAATTGAATATGGGTACTCGGAGATAATTTTTTTTTGTACGGCCTAATTCACAAAAAAACATACCCAAATGTATCAAAAGTTTAATATAAATGGTCGAGATCTTCTACGCATTCAAGTATTCCAATATTCAGGGACGGACTCTCATTTCAGATTGTGTTTTTCAATAGATGATGGGTCGAAAGATTCGCCCTGAATATGGAACACCCCAAAAAACTGTTACGGGAGACCGAACAACCGGAACAACATTAAATAACCTTCAATCCAGGGATTATGGAATACTTTCATGGGGAGTGGATATAACCTGATAATATTCGACTTTTCATGCATTTCGGTATAGTTCTTCTACTAAACTTCAGCCGCCCAAAAAATTATCGATACGATTATTAAATTTTTTTGTTAAATCTATTTGTGTGTCTCGCGATTTCATGAAAATTTCTTGTAGGTTATTTAATGTTGTTCGGTCTCCCGTAACAGTTTTTTGGGGTGTTCCATATTCAGGGCGAATCTTTCGACCTATCATCTATTGAAAAACCCAATCTAAAATGGGAGTCCGTCCCTGAATATTGGAATACTTGAATGCGTAGAAGATCTCGACCATTTATATTAAACTTTTGATACATTTGGGTATGTTTTTTTGTGAATTAGGCCGTACAAAAAAAAATTATCTCCGAGTACACATATTCAATTTTTTTTTCTCTGAATCTGTGGGTGTGTTATTACTCTTTATTGAAGAGTATTTAGTGTAGTTTGAACTGCCATGACAGGTTCATTGACTTTTTCATCTACAGGGTGATTTTCTTTATAAATTCCGATAATATCAGAAAAATAGAGTCCGGTCCTGGAAACTGACGAAAATTACCTGAATATTGGAATATTTGAATATCGAGAGGATTTAAACTGATAATATTCTCCTGTCTTCAACTTTTGATGCATTTGGGTATGGTTTTCCATGTGAATTAGGCCCGTCCAAAAAATTTATCTCCGAGTACGCACATTCAATATTTTTTTTCTCTAAATTTGCAGGTGTGCCACGTGATTTTATTACTCTTCATTGTAGAGTTTTTAGTGTAGTTTGAACTGTCATGACAGGTTTATTGACTTTTTCATCTACAGGGTGTTTTTCATCATAAATTCCGATAATATCAGAAAAATAGAGTCCGGTCCTGGAAACTGATAATCTGTTAACTCAGCTGTATGGAGATTGATACAGTCCTCCTACGTACCAAATTTGATGAATTTGTGATTATTCGTTCGTCCAATAGAGCATTTTGAAAATATGACCCAAAACTGGAAATCACCCTGTATAATTCAAACGAATCGTTTGAGACCTTTCATGTGGGGTATTTTTGAAACCAGCAAAGTGTCCTCTATCTCTGTGTGAAGTATGTACAGTTCAACAGGATTCACCCTGTATATTAAAAATAAAATAATGGAAACTAAAGTTTATTGTACGCAAGAACAAAAATCGAAACTAACAGAGTTAGTTTTAGCTGATAGTCAGCTTAACAAAGGAAAATTTTCAAATTCTTTCACATTTAAAGAAAGTGAAAGAAGATGGAAAGAAATAAGCGAGATTCTAAATGCCATCCTAGGTGCCAGCAAAGACTGGAAACAATGGAGAAAGGTAAATATTTTTGTAATTTTTCACTTTCATGGTTTAAAAGTATATTTATTTATTTCAGACTTGGCAAGATATGAGGAGTAAGGCTAAGTCTAAAAAGGCCAAGGAAAACAATTATGTGCGGGGTACAGGAGGTGGACCTCCTGTAGAATTACTTACGCAATCAGAAAGACTGATAATAGAACAGATGAACCCACAGCTATAAGAAGGGAACAACAACGTGGAGGAATCCTTCACAAATTTTATGTTCCCAGGGAGTAGCTGTGAAATAGATGTGGTTGTGGATGACCACAATTACAATATGCGAGAGGTACCATCGCCAGCTGCAGCTAGCACGCCTCAGGTTCCAGCTGCCGAAAGGAGAAGATTATCAAAGGCAGATCGATTGACAACATCTGCAATTGCCTCAACTGCTCTGGCAGAAATTTCCAAACAAGATGTGGAAATCAGGAAAAACTATTATGATCGCCAATTGGCATTATTGGAACGGCTTGTCGTAGCAGTTGAGGAAATTGCTAGGAAAAGTTAAAATTTTGTTTATTTGTATAATATTTTTCGTTAGTCGCTAGTTTGTAGGAGTTTCTGTTGAAATCTTTTTTAAATGTTGTTTATTCGTTTATTTTTATTATATTTTTCATTGTTATTGACTGATTTGTATGAGTTCCTAATATTTTCTATTTATTTCAATTTTATAATCAATAAAAGTTAGTCGCTAGTTTGTAAGAGTGTTCAAATCTTTTTTAAATTATGTTTGTTCGTTTATTTTTATTATATTTTTCATTGTTATCAAATAATTTGTGAGTTCCTAATATTTTTTATTTATTTTAATTTCATAATCAATGAAAGTTAGTCGCTAGTTTGTAAGAGTGTTCAAATCTTTTTTAAATTATTTTTATTCGTTTATTTTTATTATATTTTTCATTGTTATCAACTAATTTGTATGAGTTCCTAATATTTTTTATTTATTTTAATTTCATAATCAATAAAAGTTATGTTTCTTTAACCTTATTTCAATTTGTGTACTGAAATTTTCAAGCAGAAACATTTTGCAATAATATTAAAATAAAATTGTTCTATAAAATCAGTCTTAAAAATGATATAAAACTATTCATTACACAAAAATTTATTTTTCAACTATCTTCTTCGTAACATGTTCATCAGTTGCCTTTGAATCCTTCTGCCAGCTACCAAATCTGGATTCATTCGTCCAGTTGCGTTTTCAAAAACTTGAGGATCTACATCAACCTCAAATTCAAAATTCAGTTCCTCATTTTCTAATTCCACATTATTATGAATGCACATATTGTGTAGCACAACACAAGCATTAGTAATTTTTGAGCACATTGTTGGGGAAAAATGTAAAACTCTATCTTTCAACAAACAGCGGAAACGATTCTTTAGAACACCATTGCAGCGCTCAATAGTAGCTCTAGCATGTTTTTGTTTATTGTTATAATTCTGCTCTATCTCCCCTTGTGGATTCTGCAGTGGAGTAAGTAGCCAAGGTCTTAAAGGATAACCAGAATCCCCTAAAATTAATAATAATGGATATTTTGAGTATACTTTTTTTTATTGCACGTACCTAATAAGAAAAAACCTTCACCCATTCTGTTATAGATTTCAATGAGTAGTCGCTCGACATTACTTGAATTCCAAATATGAGAATCATGGGTGCTACCAGGGAATTTTGCATTCACATTAAGTATTCTTAGGTCATGATCACATATCTAGAAATAATAAAAATATTCCCAAAACAAATCCAATCATCCGCACTCTGTAGAGCCTTATTGCAAAGGAAGACACAGTTTCTCTCATATCATTAATTTTGCGATGAATCATACATTGGCATTTGATGATTCTGAAACACATTATAATTGACCACTTAGATAAAAATATCTTACCAGCTGTACATTAATTGAATGGTAGTTTTTTCTATTGACATAAATATTTTCTTCCTCTCTTGGAGGAGGCACAATGGCTATATGGGTGCAATCAATACAACCAATTACTCCAGGAATCTCGTACTTATTGTAAAAACTGAAATGATACTTTTAAATCACCAATCAAACATATTCATAGTTTTTCTTACCCCTGTCTTAAAGTATTCAATTGTTCCAGATCTGTGGGAAATTTCACCCATTGATTGAAAATTTCTGGTCGATTCAATGCCTCCGTTACATCTTTAACACATCTACTAACTGAAGGCTGTGATACACCTAGATAAATATTTTTACCCACTGCTGTCTGATAACTTCCAGTAGCATAAAAATTCAAGGCAACTAAAACCTATCAAATAAAAGAAATAGTAGTCACAATAGGTACAACATATAATAGGGAAGTAACATACCTTCTTTCTTACACTCAGAGATGATGATCGTGTAGCTTCATCAACAGCTGACAGCAACGCGATTAGTTCGCAAACTAAATCCTTGGTTAATCTAAAGTTTTTTCGAAATTCTCTATCATTCAATTCAAATGGATCCAAAGCCGAAAAATTTTGTCGGGGTATGGCTGCTTCCTCTTGATTTTCCAAGTTTTCAATACTAATAGCAAGATTTCTCAAAGGTGTATTTGCCATTTCGACCTCAAAATCATAGATAAGATATACTCTCAAAATGTGAATTATTCAAAAATCAAATCAAACGTCTTGTAAACATAAACAAATGACTGACATTACACATAAAAACAAACGCTACAAACATGCGCATTATCAGCCAAATGCCCTCGAAAATTCGATGCCGCATAGCTTTTACCACTTGATGCAATGTGAAACGAAATACGTATGTCGAGATCGACATTCAAGAATAGCTTCCAAGTTGGTCGACTTTCGCCAAATGTCGACTGGAATACTATTATTTTACAATACATTCTTTCATTTTATTGTACACTTCATGATGTGGAAATGAATAAAAATATTAAAAATGACGAAAATATTAGTACACATACCTAATTTCGGAATGCAATATAATGTTTACTTATTTAACAAAGTTTACATTGTTGCCATAGTTTACTATTCGCCATAACATTTTGAAAGTCGATTGAAGTTCAAGAATACGCTTTTTGGAAGTCACTCGACATTTACCAATAATTGTCGCATTGGTAGAGATATCACGAACCTTAGACAAAGGAAGTCACGAACAATCAATGCGTGAGTGCCTACGATTTTGAAATGAATTATGGACCCACAATCTTTACTACTTTTTTACATCCACTTCAACGACAGAACAATTAAATTGAATTATTTGTTATGTTTATTGAAAACAAGATATAATTACCAATTTATATCTCATAAAAAAGTTAACAATTAATGCGGACAACTGCAAAAAAGTTGTACAAATGCGGAATAGTTATCGCAAGCTACATGATATAAAATCGCATTCAAGGAGTAATTCAATATATCAAATTTTAACTGAAATATTTTGTTTCATCATAATTTTTTTTCGTCACAGAACATTGGATTGATGAATTATTTCTCCATCAATATAGTATGTAGAAAAATTTCTTAAAATTGAGCTATGCAATTCGATATGAACCAAGTCAATTTGAAGAGCCATATAATTAATTTTCTGTCCACTTTTTTGAAGAGGCTTTATGAAATGTAACATTTTTGCCAACATTAAGCATGAGAATCTTTTTTAAAAGTTAAGTGCTCTAAGTCGATCCACACAAGTACTCCATAATTCATAACTCCAAATTGTTAGATTATTAATACATTTGAATTTTGAGATCACGACCATTAAGTTTCATAAAGTAGAGCGAATTTTAGGTTGATCCAATGATTTCTTTTCCTCTTCAACATTTGTTATACCATACCATATCCATCCAAATTGAAATTTTCTGAAAAAAATCTTACCAAGAGTCTTGTCTTAGTTACCTACATTGGAAAAATTTTGAATAGGAGACCTTTATTCATATCTTATTTTAATTCAACATGACCTACTGACAGAATATCAACAATTTATTCATATTTTCAGACTTAGAAACAATATCTTTGCTAATACGAGAAATTGGACCTTGATGGAATACTTCCCTTGACTTGTAAAACACCTAAGAATTTTGTGAGTTGTGAGTTTTTATATGTTCTGTGATTAACAGTATGAAGGTATAGAGATGATAAATATAAGATATTCTCATTGAAAACTTCTCGTACTAATACCTACTAAACAAAAAGGTCTATCTTTTGTTTCATGAATAAGGATGAATATTGAAAATGTTATCGCCAGGAAATAAGTCCATCATTCTGGTCAGACATTATTCAGAGGAGAAAAATAGAGAATCAACTTACACACTCTAGTACATTCCACTAATTATCAATTCTTTCGGTTGAACAATAATTGAATATAGGCAATCCTGAGGTCCAATTCTTATATGAATCATGAGTTCATTCATTTGGTAGCTTATGGGTTGATCTTTTTTTTAATTCCAAACTCATAATCAACCCTAAAAATATTGAATTGAGTAAAATAAACAATATAAATATTTATCTAACCTCTCCGAAATCATGCGCGTACAATCAGAAGTCCTTCGACAATTCAATGTCGTATTAATCCGCTGATTGTCGAACGAAATTGTCGAGTAGAACTTTCAAGAATAGGTTTCATCGAAGTTGGTCGACATATGGCGATAGTCGAATTCGACATCGATTCAAGAATCGACCCCTAGAATCTCCTGCAAAATGATTTTAATGAATTTCATTCGAAACATAATGGAATCGAATAAACAAACAGTTATTATTATAATCAAATAAGATTCCTATACCTAACAGATAATAATTAGTATTTCCAGCTTCATGTAACCTCCTCAGCATTGCTTGAACATTAGACTTGCCCCAGATAAAAGCATCATTTGTGCTACCAGGAAATAAAGCATTCACATTCAATATTTTCAGATTATAATCACAAATCAACTGGACATTGATGGAATGATAATTCTTCCGATTGACATAAATGTTCTCTGGGCGTTCTTCATCATGTATTTTTGGGGGATAGATAGCTACATATCGAGTACAATCGATACAACCAATATTATTCCAGGGAAATTATATCCTTTGAAGAACCTGTAATACAAACAATAATAACTCACTTGACTACAGTTTTCTTCTTTGAAACACTTACTCTAATCTTAACTGATTAAGTTGGTCATAATTCCCAGGAAACTTGACGAATCTTTGGAATATTTCATCCCTATTTAATACCTCTATAACTTCGTGTACACATCTCGAAACAGAAGGCTGGAATATGGAAAAATTGAAATTGCATCCTATATCCATCTGATAGCTTCCACTGGCAAAGAACCGTAAGACAACCAGAATCTACAAGGGAAACAATCATTATGCAAGAACATTAAGAAATTTCACTCCTGAAAACATCACAATGGAAAGATACTTACTTTAGTGGAAATATCTAAATCTTGAGCACGTTTTGCAGGTTTTATGTACTCTGAGGTAATTTCGATGAGAAATTTCACCAATTCTTTCGAGAGACAAAACATTTTGATGAATTGTTTGTCACTCAAATCATCAAATGGATTACAACGCTGTCTATATGTCCTTTTATCACTTTGTTCCACAGTTTCTAGCACTTCAATCAACATTAACTGCATCAATTCATCCATTTCGATTATATTTCTCGAGTTGAAAATGTAAACAAACCGTCAATCACGCCACACGTTTCTACGGAACGAGCGATACAAAGCGCTCGCTGTAATCACTCGGTTTGAAAACGCATGCGTTCCCAAGTACGTGCGTCAAGAATACCAAACCGTTCGTTTTCGGACGAAAGCGTGTTCGTTTTCGATTATCACTTGTCGAGAATACGGGCCTACTTGGGAAACTTATTTTGCAAATCTGACTTACACTAGTCTTTTCATTTTAAGAGTTAATGAAATTTTTGATACAAACAAATAATGTGCTTTCTAATGATGAAATGTTTGTTTCAATGATGTAATCCAAAAAAACATGTTGTGAATAAAATTTGTGACTGAAGTGTCATTCAAGATTTTATTTGTATTAATAAAAAACTCAGCTTAGGTACCTTTGAAGTTTTATTCAGAATGAGTTAAACAAAAATGTAACAACAAATAAACCTAAACAGAAATATCACTCTTGGTGCTGATACACCAATATTTCAAGGGCACTGGCTATCCCTTCCTGTGTCCTCGCAATTTTTTTTAACGCTTCTGCCTTCTTTTCTTTTGCAATTGCAATTTCCTCTTATAGTATCTTTCTTTTATGGCTAACTTTGCCATCATGCCAGTTTAAAAATCATTGACCGCTTCTACACTATTCGTCCTGATTGAAGCTCTTGATTAGCTTGCATGAACTGAATCAGTACTTTTTCCTGACTTTCAGTCGTTTGAATTATTTTATTTGTCATTATTCTGGCTAATTATAATATTTACGCTTGATTTCGCAAATGAAACTTCATTATATTAATTCAAATACATCAAACAATATATTATTAATTCTAATACAACACGAATGTCAATTGTTTCGCGAAATTCGAATACACTGAATCACGTGCACCAATCCACCAATCACAGTTCGTTCCTCAAACGTCTGACACCGTTGCCAGATGTTTCTCCACTCGTTTATTCCATCGCATACGTTTCTAGAAAAGAGCGGTCGTCAAGAATACCACTTCGAGAAAGTACCCGTTCTGAAACCATTCGCATCGATGCGCATACGCTCCGAATATCACTTGTTGAGAATACAGGCCCGTATTCTCGACAAGTGATAATCGGAAACGAACACGCTTTCGTCCGAAAACGATCGGTTTGGTATTCTTGACGCACGTAATTGGGAACGCATGCGTTTTCAAACCGAATAATTACAGCGAGCGCTTTGTATCGCTCGTTCCGTAGAAACGTGTGGCTAGATTGACAGTTTGTTTACATTTTCAACTCTAGAAATATAATCGAAATGGATGAATTGATGCAGTTAATGTTGATTGAAGTGCTGGAAACTGTTGAAAAAGTGATAAAAGGAAATATAGACAGCGTTGTAATCCATTTGATGATTTGAGTGACAAACAATTCATCAAAATGTTTCGTCTCTCGAAAGAATTGGTGAAATTTCTCATCGAAATGACCTCAGAGTACATAAAACCTGCAAAACGTGCTCAAGATTTAGATATTTCCACTAAAGTAAGTGTATTTCCATTGTGATGTTTTCATAGTGAAATTTCTTAATGTTCTTGCCTTATTTATACATAATGATTGTTTCCCTTGTAGATTCTGGTTGCCTTACGGTTCTTTGCCAGTGGAAGCTATCAGATGGATATAGGATGCAATTTCAATTTTTCCATATCCCAGCCTTCCGTTCCGAGATGGGTACACGAAGTTATCGAGGTATTAAATAGGGATGAAATATTCCAAAGATTCGTCAAGTTTCCTGAGAATTATGACCAACTCAATCAGTTAAGATTAGAGTAACTGTTTCAGAGAAGAAAACTGTAGTCAAGTTAGTTATTATTGTTTGTATTACAGGTTCTTCAAAAGATATAATTTCCCTGGAATAATTGGTTGTATCGATTGTACTCATGTAGCTATCTATCCCCCAAAAATACATGATGAAGAACGCCCAGAGAACATTTATGTCAATCGGAAGAATTATCATTCCATCAATGTCCAGTTGATTTGTGATTATAATCTGAAAATATTGAATGTGAACGCTTTATTTCCTGGTAGCACAAATGATGCTTTCATCTGGGGCAAATCCAATGTTCAAGTAATGCTGAGAAGGTTACATGAAGCTGGAAATACTAATTATTATCTGTTAGGTACAGGAATCTTATTTAATTATAATAATAACTGTTTGTTTACTCGATTCCATTATGTTTCGAATGAAATTCATTAAAATCATTTTGCAGGAGATTCTGGATATCCACTTCGAACATGGTTGATGACTCCTTTAGAGGATGAACCAATGGAAGGTACTCCAGAATACCTATATAATATTAAACATAAAACCATAAGGAGTTTAATAGAAAGATGTAATGGAGTTCTTAAAATGATATTTCGTTGCCTGCTCAAACACAGAGTGCTTCATTATGACCCAGAGACAGCAACCAAGATCATAAATGCCTGTGTTATATTACATAATTTGTGCATCGAACATAACATTCCTGAATCTGATGAAACCGATGATGATATAGCAGAGCTTGATTTAGGGCTAGACGTACCTCCTGTCGATAGAAGCAATGCTGAGGTACACATAGCGAGGATGAACCCAGAATTGGTTGCTGGTAGAAGACTACGATCCTCAATTATAAATAGTCTTAGAGCATAGCAAAATTCCTCCTTTCTATTAATTTTTAATAACCTACTGTTCAATTCGTTGCTGTCATGTGAAACAAATTAATTTATTTTTGAATAATTTCAGTTCAGCTTTTGTCAACGTATATATTGGTATTCTAATAGAAATTATCTATAACACATAGTTCACAAGCACAAAAAATCCTTGAATTACATACTGTATTTCACAAGAAATTGTATGTTTACTGTATAGATATTATAGCTGGTATTGGTTCATGCAGTCTCAGAGCTATTTTCTTCTTATATCTCATTAAAATTAGGTGCTTCCTGTTTAGAAAAGTAAATGCCATCAGATTTTATATAGGAATGATCAAGTTTTACATCTTTTCTCTGGAAATCAATCATATGTCACTCATCAGTTAGGTAGGATTTCATAATAAATTTTTTCATGGACCATTTCACTTCAGAGTTGCTTTGCAAATTTGAGTTACACTAAAAGTCTTTTCATTTTTTGGTTTAATGAATAGCATTTTATACTAACAGATAATGTGATTTCCTATAATGAAAGAGTTCTCTGAAACAGTTGTTTCATGGCCTATTTATTGCAAACAAACAATACAATGTTACTTCTGTATTAGTTGATAGAAGTTCACAGGTTTCTGTTTATTTCAATGATGTAATTTCTTCTTACCTGCTCATCAGTTTGAAAAATATATTGTAAATACTAATTGTGACTGAAGTGTTCATTCAAAATTTCGTTTGTATTAATAAAAACTCAGCTTCCCTTTCAATTATTTTATTCAAAATGAGGTAAACAAAAAATTAACAAAACTCAGAAATTAAATTAATATCATTCTTGTTGATGTGCTTGTGCCAACAATTCCAAGGCTGTGGCTATTCGCTCCTGCGATAATGCAGCCTGTTGCATAGCTTGTGCTTTTTCCTCGTTAGCGACTGCAATTCTTTCCAGCAGGATTAATTTTCTCCCATAATACTTCTCTTTTATAGTCAACTTGGCAGCCATACCAGTTTTAAAATCGTTGACTGCCTCCACGGTGTGCATCAAATTGGTGCTTTTCTTTTTTTTTGGCAGAGATGGGGATTTTTCTGTCTGCATCCTTTCTGAAGTTTGTTCCGTTTCCCTTTCTGCAGGCGGATCAACATCCATAACAATTTGTATTTCCTCCCCCATGCTCTGGCCAAAGTCAAAATGCACAGTGGACTCTTGTGCATCAGTGTGTCCCTCGATTGACACTGGTTTAACTATCTCTATAATTTTTTTTTCATGAGGTGTTAAATCAGTATTATAAAGTATACATCTTTTCTCTGGAGCTGAATAATTAATCACCCATTGTTTAGGTAGGAGTTTATAATAAACTGTATTGATTGACAATTTTATTTCAAACTTATTTTGCAAATCTGACTTACACTAGTCCTTTCATTTTTAAAGTTAATAAGGTTTTTGATACAAACAAATAATGTGCTCTCTAATGATGAAATGTTTATGTTTGTTTTAATAATGTAATTTAAATAAACATGTTGTGAATAAAATTTGTGACTTCATTCAAGATTTTGTTTGTATTAATGAAAAACTCAGCTTTGGTTCCTTGAAGATTTATTCAGAATGGGTTGAACAAAACTGTAACAACAGATAAACCTAAACAAAAATATCACTCTTGGTACACCAACATTTCGAGGGCACTGGCTATCATTTCCTGTATCCACGCAATTTTTTTCCGAGGGTTCTGCCTTCTTTTCTTTTGCAATTGCAATTTCCTCCTATAGTATCTTTCATTTATGACTAATTTTGCCATCATGCCAGTTTTTAAAATCATTGACCGCTTCTAAACTATTCGTCCGACCATTTTTTTAAATTCTTGGTGTGAAAAAGTATTCGAAAAATGTCCTGATTGAAGCTCTTGATTTGCTTGCATGGACTAAATCGGTACTTTTTTCTGACTTTCAGTCATTTCAATTATTACTTTGTCATTAACATAAACAGTTACATGCCAAAAAAATACCTCGTCAATAACTTCGTGGAGACGAACGATACAAAGTGTGCAATGTTTGTGGAAGCAAAGATAAAAGAAGAACACAGCATAGGATACAGAGACTGGGATGTTATCCATCGGATAGGCCACAAAATAGACAACACGAGAGGAGGTAGTCTAGTCCAGTGCCATCCCAGCTTGAAAATGGGTAAGAACAACTCTCCAGGTATGAACAACAACTTCAATGAAGCACTACACTTCACCATTCCTTTTAAAGACGAGAAGCTGCATATTTTCTTGGTATATATACACCCAAGGGCAAAAATTGAAGAGAACATTTTCACGAAAGCAGCATTGTACAAATACTCGATTATAGTCGGGGGATTTCAACCCTAATAAAGAAAAAAATAAACAGATTAAAAAATTTCTCCAAAACGATGCGTTTAGTAAATACACACACCTCCCACATTTCTAATGGAAAATAATCCGGATAGCACACCTGATCTTTTATTCTATTCAACAAATTTGAAAAGTAACATAAAAAATGTAGAACTTGTAGCAGACCTTGGGTCTGACCATCTAGCGATGATGATCACCTTAGACATGCAGTCCCAACCTGAAAATATTACGGCGAGAGAGAGCCTACAATTTGACAAATGCAAGATAGATAAGGTCAACAAAGATATGGCACAGTTCATAGATTTACATAAAAATACTGGAATAGACGAAAATTACATATCCTTATTCAACAATGAACTGTCCGACTCCATCAGAAGACACACACCTCTGAAAAAACACCACCCTTTTCTGCACGAACTACCTTCTTTCATAATAAGGATGATAAAAAATAAGAGGAAAATGTACAGAGAATACCAACAACGTCAAGATCCAGCTCTCAAACCTCAGATTAACGAATACAATAGGTCAATACATCGAATGATACGACAGTACAAACAACACACCTGGACCGAGGCTTGTAACGCAATTTGTGACACAAAAGGAAGGAGCTTTTACCAAGAAATCAATAAATTATCAAAATACAAAAAATTTCACAATATCCCGACGATCCTAGACAATAACAACAAACCACATAAGTCAGACACCGAAAAGGCAGAACTGTTTGCACAATACCTTGAGAAAACCTATCAATACGATAAGGACCGAAAATTTGATACTAAAATAGAAGAGAAAATTGAGAGTTGGTATGCAGAATACTTCTCCAAGGAGGCGAATCACACAATATTTGAAATAGAAGAAAGTACTTATTACGAAATCCTACATAAGTCCAAGAATAGTTCGCCAGGAACAGACAACATTCCCTGGAAGATCGTCAAGAAATTGGATCCTTGCATTCACTCGCACATTATTGAGATTTACAAATGGAGCATTAATAACTGTATATTCCCACAAATATGGAAATCTGGAACCATCATTCTCATAGGAAAAAGTAATCGCGACCACTCCAAAGTAGAAAACTATAGGCCAATAACCCTCTTAACTACTTGAAAAGATCATTAAAACTAAATTAGAAGAACATTTTAGAAATTTAATACCAAAAACACCAATTCGGATTCCGTAAAAACAAATCCACTATACACCCACTCACGATATTCTTCAATAATATACAAAACGCACAGTTGAATAACAAAAAAACAGCAGCGGTGAGCATCGACATTAAAAAGGCATTTGATAGCGTCTGGATTAAAGGTTTACTATACAAAATTTACAATGCAAATGCTCCTTCCTACCTCATCCATCTATTAAAATCCTATTTAGAAAACAGGAAACTAAGGATAAAAATTAATGAGGCACTATCTGAACCTTTCATCCCAATGCAGGGCACACCTCAAGGATCACCTCTATCTCCACTCCTCTTCAATATTTACTGCTGCGATATAAGCCCAATGCAACAAGGCAACCAATATACCCTACAATACGCAGACGATACGTTGGCTATTTCTCATGAAAGAACATTACAACATTGTATGGAGAAACTACAAATACACCTGGATGACATCACAACATGGTTGTCCAAATGGAGACTCAAAGTAAATCCAGATAAATCTCAGTTGATAATATTCAACCACAACATCAATCAAGATTCCCCAACAATCTCCATAAACAATAAAAAAGTAAAACCTGCATCATCGATCCAATACTTAGGTATTCAGGTGGACAATAGAGCTAATCTACGTCTTCACGCCAACAATATGAAAAGAAAAGTTATCTGCAGAGCAAAACATTTTAAATGTTTAACTTATAAAGACCAGGGAATTGACATGAAAACTGCTTCCACCATTTATAAAACCATATGCCGACCAATGATTGAATATGCA
Source organism: Propylea japonica (assembly GCA_013421045.1). Lineage (NCBI taxonomy): Eukaryota > Metazoa > Arthropoda > Insecta > Coleoptera > Coccinellidae > Propylea > Propylea japonica. The sequence goes on along the minus strand of CM024240.1, from coordinate 63,080,451 downwards.
CATCCTTTGTATGCAAATTGTAGAGAATCAGTATTAAAAATATTACAAGTGGCCGAAAAATCATCTCTACGAACAATCACCAGACTGAGACATCCCATGAACCGGCTGCACAACCCGCCGAATAATCTCCTATACCAATTGACCAAGGTGGAACCGATCAAGCAGCGTATGGAAAAATTAAATAAAAAATTCACTAAGAGACTACACGACTTGAAGGATGTAATTGATCTAGCACAAGACGATACGCCTAGACATCCACAAAGAAAATTTCCCAAAATGACATTATTACAAAAACTGAATAATTAAATATTAAGTAACTTCTACTATGAATTTTTTTTTTTTTTTTTTGTAAATGAATACAGAATGTAACTTATTATTGGCTGAAGGACTCAGGTCGATGGCCTCAAATACATTTATTATTATTATTATTATTACGCTTGATTTCGCAAATGAAACTTCATCATATCAATTCAAATACAAACACAACAATATATTATTAGTAATTCTAATACAACACGAATGTCAATTGTTTCGCGAAATTCGAATACACTGAATCACGTGCATCAATCCACCAATCACCGTTCGTTCCTGAAACGTCTGACAGCGTTGCCAGATGTTCTCCACTCGTTTATTACATCGCATACGTTTCTAGAAACGAGCGGTCGTCAAGAATACCACTTCGAGAAAGTACTCGTTCTGAAACCATTCGCATCGATGCGCATATCACTTGTTGAGAATACAGGCTCAACAAGTGATAAACGGAGCGTATGCGCATCGATGCGAATGGTTTAATTAATGAAAAATGGAAAGTTGGAGAGAAAAAAGACTTTATTAGGAACACTCAAAATTCTGTGTTTGAATAACATAAAAATTTTATGATGAAACCACAAGAAGGCTGAAGTTTCGGTTAAGCTAGTACCTAGTTGGTCCCCCACGAGCTCGTTTCAAGCATTCTATCCTACGAGGCATACTTTCGATCAAACGATTTATAAAATTTTGGGGAAAATTCGTCCAAATATCCCGTAAAGCGTTAGAAAGGTCCTCCAGGTTATTGATCGGTTGTTCTGAGGTTGATAATTGTCTAGACATCTCAGACCAGACATGTTCGATGCAATTCGTGTCTGGAGAGCGAGCTGGCCAGTCCATCCTATCAATAGCACGAGTTTCTAGCGCTTCATTAACCAGACGACTACGGTGTGGATGGGCATTATCGTCAATTAAAATGAAATTCTCGCCCACGGCAGCAATTATGGGTTCAATAATAATATCGTGATATCTCTGGCTGGTCATGGTGGTGTTCTGCAGAACAACCAACTCTGTGCGTTGGTTGAAACAAATTCCTCCCCATACAAATATAGAACCTCCGCCAAAAGCTGTTGTGGGTACCATAAACTGTTCTGCATACCTTCGACCTCTAGAAATCTAGACTCATCCGTAAATAAACATCGGCTTCACTCTTCAAGTGTCCAATTGCGGTGCTCCTCAGCCCATTGCCGTCGATGAACCCGGTGTTCCCTACGCAAACGGGGATGTTATACCCTCCTACATGCTCTCAAACCACGAACATGTAGTCGTCGTCTTACAGTCTGGTTCGAAATTAGAACTCCTGTTGCAACTCTCAGTGATCTATTGAGCCGCGACGCCGGGTAAGTGGGATTTCTCCTAGCATTGAGGATCAAAAGACGATCTTGGGCAGCTGTTGTACTGCGCTGCCGACCTCCCCCATGAACATAAGCTACTGAGTCGTTTTGGATGAACCTATTCCAAGCCCGACTCACGACACTTTGCGAAAAATTCAACCGCCGGGACACTTCTTGCTGACACAAACCTTCCTGTATCCACCGTATGATTTGGTCCAGTTGCACAAGAGCCAAACGTCTTCTCGGCATGACTGATAAGCTGATATTGTTCTCATTTCTTCAATTATTGTCACCTTATGTGTTTGAACGAGAGAAAAAACAGATTTAATAACAAATACCACATTGCTTTTCACTCCACCAGTAACAGCCTACAGATAATAATCGATTTTGTTAACAAGAGCCGATGAAGTGAGGAAGACTTTGATATAATCAACTCAAAACATCTTACTTTTTCCTTAGAGAACATATAATGTACAGATATCCACGAGATAACTTGAAAAAATACAAATGAAGAGAAGTTCATAAGTGATCCCTAGCAATTGTTGATCAGTGTACTTGAAAATGGTTATCGCAGCACTAATGACAACTCGGCCTACTAGTGTGGACTGTGGAGTCCGAAACAGCCTTTTCTGCGGCAGAAACACTTTGCACTAAGACTAGGTCGCGGCTAAGTGACAACACCTCAGATTAAGAAATAAACATACAAGATATACCCCTACGCTTGAAAAGTACTGCATTGTAACAGTGAGATGGAAAGCATTTCACTGCCACACTGGGGTGCAATAAACAATTGGTTAGATTTGCATTTCTGCTTTTCCTGAATATAATATAACATTTTCGTATTTTTGCCCTAGCCTAGCTATAATTAACGAAATAGCCTTAAGCAACAATAAACTGCCACCAAATCATTGAAATAATTCAGTTTATCAACGTCAAATCGAAATGAAAATGTTAACACATCGTATCAAGAAACTGAACACTCACAGACAATGTTGCCAAAACTGACAGAATTATCTATAACAGACTCAAGCCGTTAGTATCAGAGTGGGAGAGCGGTAAAGCAATTATCCCAATACGGAATAAACATACGGCACGATTGCGTAACGCCGGAAGTTTGTTCGCGCGTATAAACAGATTCCACTTGGCTGCATAACAAATGCGTGAAGCCAACTCTAGGTTTCCTTTCACTCTGAGGATAACAGTCTTAATAAACTGCGTTTTCTTAGGGCCTTTTTATAAAACAAAAAAAAATCGAAAGATTAAGTAACAAACGACTGATATTATCTATTATTATTTTTTAGACTATTTCGAGTTTTGGTGGCATATTATTTTCTTTGAGTTTACCTAGACTTTCACTTTCCTGTGTTTATTATAGATAAAGAGTTAAATAAAGTTTTGTTGTTCATTTTGTGCGTTAATTCTTTTTTTCGGGAAGAAAAAACCCGTAAATACCGGTAAATCAGTAATGTTTTAAATAATTTACCGAATTACCGGTAAATTGAAATTCGGTAAATTTGCAATCCCTAATCGAAATAAGATAAGGACATACAAGTTGGTTCACAAAGAAAGGCAAAAAACAATGAAGAGCACACTGCAAATCAGGTTGACAAAACGAAATTCTGAGAGAACTTGAGTCCTGAATGAACTAGAACAGAGGAAAGCTATCATCTTAGGAATTTTCGCTCGGCTCAAGATCAGAAACCAACCACAATATCATCAATCCCGACAACACGGACTCTTGCAAATCAGCCGAAATAACACAATTTTCTTTGATCATGAATTTTTCAGAAGTGAGTTTAATATTTCGAGACCATTATTGACTGAAAACTCGAAAACGAGAGATATTCAATCCATGACAACACACCCGACTCAGATCGAAATAGACACAACTTCTAATAAAACAGCCTTGTGATATTTATTTTATATCCTACAAATTTGCCGCTTGCTTTCCAATAGCTTGTTGCAGCGCGAGGAACATGAATTTATGATAAAGAACATTTTCACATAATGTTATGGATATGTCTACTCACTTCATCTACTTTCGTCAATCTTTGAAATTATTTGTCATACACAGAATCAATGTATGTTACTTCATCAGCACTACCGCCTCGGTGGCTGCAAGGACATGGCGTGTGCCTACAAGTACTTGCGAAGCTGTAGGTCTGGGTTCGAATCCCGGCGTGGGTATGGATGTTTGTGTATGTCCTAGTATGTCTAAGAACAAAAATTGTTAGAGTGGTATGTAAGATGTGAATGAGAGTCTCAGTGTTGAATTGAAAACTAAATAATGATATGTTCGTTGCCTCGATGGTCTCAGTTACCAAGGGCATTGTGAAAGGAAGATGAATGAATGAACTTCATCAGCAACACATGTCATGTTTTTCAAGTAATTTTATCCGTAAAACAATACTTACTATGTATAACAAAGGCATACAATGAAATGATATTCACATAGATTAAAAAATGGGTTATACGAACTGCATTTTTAATGAGACATGTGTAAGATATAGACCTTTTGATCAAAGTTAGTGCTTCGTATGAATTTCTATGGAATCATTTACCTCTTGTAGATATTTCATATTGTTTATTCGTTTGGAAATAGTAAATGCATATAACTGCCTTTTACACTCAAAGTCTACTCAATGAAACTAGCTGACAGAATAACAAGTTCTTCATAAGATAATCAATTCCGTATGTTCACTGCTCTGGAAACAGAAAGGTGCCATTACAAATACATTCACATAAACGAGACGTGGGACATTTTTTTCACCAGCGGAAAGCCTTCGATTGAAAGAATTGAGGATATTGCGTTTGATGCACAGGAAATCCATGTGTATGCTATGGCACTTTCTGTTTACTCAGTCTGAGTCAGAAGCCATGTGAGAAATATAATAAGCTGACTCTTGCAGAGATTAAGAACTGACTGCTAACAAAATACTCGTATATAAAAAGAATATATTTTCATCGAACATATAAATAAAAGAAAAGATCAAATGAAACAATGGAACATGAATGAGTTAGTAGTAGAGAAATCTACAAGTGGTTGCTTGAATGAAACCGTAAAAACAAATAATAACATACAGAAAATTAGTAATAACTCTTATTTCACGTAGAATTTTAAGGACATTATGCTTTCTTTGTTTTTGAGTAACGATGTTGAATCGATCAATCTTCAATTTAAAATAAAGCTCTTTTTATTTTTAGAGGGGCACCGCGACAGGGTTGCCATTCTGTGTTCTTGAAATATAAGATGAATGTGAGAGTTATACAACAATGAAATTATGTATTCTTCAGAAACTATTGGTGAAATTATGTTTTATTCGGATAATCCCATATATCAACAAGTAGGTTGTGCTTTCTTCTTATTTTGTCTTGTTGTGATTTCATAAACGAATTTTGCGATCTCGATTCTAACCAATCAAACAGGGTGTTGTACGGTGACGTGAACATATCCAATTCCCTCTTTTACTATGTCAGTCAATATGGTCTTGAAAAATACGAACTCCTCACTGATTCGTGAATCCTAGGCTGGATGTTATTATACAAAAAAAGAATGAGCTGAAATTCGAATTAACAACACGTGACTTCCGCGTTTTTCATATGAACTGCGCAAATTTTACTGTAAACCTTCCAGTAGTCACCCACGGTGTCAGAGACCGGACTATTGAAAAAACTACTGCATTTTCCATTGTAGTGGGGATAATGATTTTTCACCGTATCTATGTACCAGTCTTAGTTCTAGTTAAATTGTCGTGACAGGTCTGTGTAAGGTTCGGTGGAACGTGAGCTCAGCGCGGACCTTATAGAAAATCGCCGTTTTTTTTTTTTTTTGAAGGATGACGGTAGGTTTTTGATGATGATGGGGGCGTTTCGGTGATCGATTACAGATCGTCGAACCGATAGAACTTTTTTTTTTTTCGAATTAATTCTGAAGAAAAAAAATTTCGCGTGAAAACCCGTTTTTTTTTTCGAACGATTGTACCGGATTACGTATTTCGATCGTTATTTATGTGCCAGTTTGATTTTTTACGTTCGAGAGATATTTCTGACGAGTGTGATGAAAAATGACTTTGTCGTTCGATCGTTCTCTCCTTACAGTAAAGTCGTCGCGCAGTGCATCGTGTTTAGTGCGAACCGCGTAGCCCTATCTGACACGAACTGCGTAACCCTATCTCGCACAGCATCGATTCTCTGATCGTCTGCTCTAAGCATACCGGTTCGTGGGTAAAGCATACCAGTTCGTGGGTAGGCGTTTTCTGGAAGGTCTCCCCCTGCTCTCGAAACACTATAAGGAAGGGATGGAGAATGGTCATGCTGGCTTCACCTAGATGGAATTCTTAACCGAAAGAAGTCTAGTACTGAAGCTGGTAGGTTCGAATCCTACCCGGCAGTGATAGACTTGTGTCCTTACGGTAAATCGTCGCTGCTACGCTTGGGTTCATGCGATTGTGTTCCAAGTTAATACGATCATATATGAATGAAGCGTTCAGTGTCGGTATATCGGATCGCCGCCTGTCTTGAGTCTCCCCGTACAGCGAGATCGCGGTCCTCTTCGTTTCTTTGTATTCGGATGGCCATATGCGATCGCACTTAAAATTACGGTGTCTTACCGTCAGGTTATGTACACTCTAACTATGCGACTGCTCACTTCGTTCCGAGCGAGAATGTTAAATCATGACTTTTGTCTCGAATCACCGTGTCGTTTTTACATTACATGTATAACGAAGGGTCGAGAGAAAGTGTGTGAATATAGTTGATGGCTGAGGGTCGGCGCATATATATTGTACGTTTACGTGCAAGCGTCGCTCGCCTCGGCGGGGAACTGATTAGGAGAACTATAGTCCATTCACGAAAGGTTGAGCCGTCGGCGTCGGTTGGCCATGGAAATTTGGCATATTCCACTGTGTATATTAAAATCTTAGGTTATGCTCTTTATTTTCTTGTCAGATTGATACGCAATGTTGTCAATATTGCATAGAGTTGTCTGATAACTCGCAAGCTCGTCGGACGATGCCGGATACATTCGGCAACGTTGACTTTATTTTGCGTTATGACAGCAAATACTGCCAACTTCAGATAAATAAAGAAACGCCTACTATGCGCTCAACCTTTCGTGAACGGACTATAATATGTCCAATTCAAAATGACGAGGTGCCTGCTGTAGAGGTGAATCGAAATGGAAGATGTGTGTATTATGACTGGAGAAAAAACCGACAACCAGATATTTCTGTTCTGTTATAAGAAATTTATGTGTCTGGAACATTCAACAGGAATATGTCGGACTGAACATCCAGAGTGGAACAGGAAAATGGAATAAATTCGATAACGAATAAAAGAGAACGTGTTGGGAAAAACGCTTGAACACGTCGATTTGTATTTCAAGATGCGCATTTTTGAAAATGAAATAAAATATTTTTTTTAATGTCAATTTTAGTACATCTGAAAACACTTAATATTTCCGAAACAGTTGAAGATAGGTATGGGACATTGTACATGAATTATGTCGAAAATTTTCTGAAGAATCCAAAAAATAATATATACAGGGGGTTGTATTTAAAATAAGAAAGTTCGTATCGGCCCCTGTAAATTGAAACATCCTATATAATTACTTTTTTTTGAAAAATGCGCATCTGAAAATACAAATTGACGTGTCCAAGCGTTTTTCCCACTACGCTCTCATTTATTCGTAATTGAATTTATTCCATCTGGCTGTTCCACGCTGTATATTGAATATGTACACACCTAGAAGTACCTTAAAATTCATAGGCTTAGTTGACATTTCACAGAAAATGGACTGTTTTTCCTTTTTAATGAAATATGTTTGGTGATAAAACCAGTTTTTTTGTACGTAATCATTAGGTGGCATAATAAAACTCATAAAAATTCAAACATAACGTCATAAAAAAAACGGGGCCCGGTGTTCGGGACCGAATCTAATATTTTGGCGTGACTACAAGAAGGTTAAATCAGTTTCTCATATGACACTTTGTAGTGGGCTCTTCACGTATTCGTTCAACATTCAACATGAGAGTGTAACTTGCAGTTATCTGGGGAAAGAAAATAGGAGAGGACCTCCAAGTGAGTATTTTCTTTCCTTTTTGTAATGATACAAATAATGTATGCCATGGATTAACATTTCCTTATGGATGTATCCGATTTCATACAGAGTTTGAAGTATTTGCTATTATTCCTATCACAGTTATGGAAGAACCAATTGCTGGCCAGTGGAGTAAAAAAGTATTTACTGAAAGAAATGAATGTTACCAGAAAAGTTGACTCAACATCAAAAGCGAAACATTTTTATGAAGATTCTTGTAAATTAGGGAGGCGCATAAATGTTTAAGAATCTCTAAAAAATTCTTCGAAAAAAAGTTATATTCAAAACAAAAATTAGCGTCAAGTGAGTCAATGTCCAGTTTGAACAGAATCAGAAAAAGAAATTGATTTTCAATTGAAAACATTAATAGAAAGCTTCGGGAAGGTGATTTACGCTACAATATAAGGCGCTGCGGCGAGGTCGCAAAAAAGGAGGAAATTAATGGTACTGACGGGATAAAAGAAGAAGCACTGGTCATCGCAAAGCACGCTTCGAAATTAGAAAAGAAGTACAGGGAATTTGATAGAAACTCTGAAGAAAAATTTGTCAAAGAAACCTGGAACAGAAGGCCTAAAAGGACACATTCCCATTTCAGCGGAAGTTATTTAGGAAATATTAACCCATTAATGCCCAAGGGGTCGTTAATGACCCACGAATTAGAACTCTTTCTATCACGCAGTGCCAGTGGTAGATGGCGCGACTATTGCACTGATATAATCAAATCAGGCCTCCTTCATCGTTTCTCCAGTTCTGCGCTATCCAGGGAAGCATATACGTACCTTTAGGTGCTTGTGAACACGGACGTGAATAGGGAAAGTGATCATGTCTACAAATTATTATTGGTAAGTTGCTTTCATGTTATTAGTTCTTTGTTTCATTTTTAGTTATATCTATGTCAGATGTTCTTGTTTATATATATTTCAATTCAATTTGTCCTGAGTACGATATACGTGTCAATGCAGTTTTTTTTGTAATTCCCTACGACCTTGGGCATCTATAGGACTATTTTTTTTCGTTTTTTCAGGAAAAAACCACTTTCAGTGGCTGAACTTCTAGAGGAAGCGGAGAATTTGGATATGTATGATTCGCTAACTCTTCCTAATGGAATATATATAACGCCTCCTGAAAATAGTGGTGAAAATACAGATTTTGATTCAGGAGACGAGGAAGATACAAATCCAAATAGATTGAGTAGCCGACAGCTCAGAGCAGAAGGAGAATTTATGTATTGTAGAGAAAATAGGGGTATCTTACTGAGTTCACAGGACGAAATAGAAGATGGTGAAATTTCGGGTGGCGTAGACAAAAGAGAATCCGATTGTTACCAACAAAGTCATGAAGAACCCCAACCTCCTAAAAAAAGGGCCAAAACGGAAATGAAATTTGAATGGAGAAAGGGTGATCTAACCAGGTCTACTCCCTCTTGGAATGGTACTATGGTACCACCATTGGCCCTATCGAAACATAGCCATCCTATCGAGTTTTTTGATCTGTTCATGAGTCCATCACTCGTTGAAGAGTTAGTAAAATATACAGTAAATTACGCTTCCCAAAAAAATATCAGTGGGTTTGAACTCTCGAGCAGAGAGCTATATGTATTCATTGGAATTTCTGGTCAGCGGATACGTTCCTTCACCTCGTAGAAGAATGTTTTGGGAAGAAGCTGAGGATGTGCATAATTCTCTGGTATCGCAGTCGATGAGGCGTAATCGATTTGAAGAGATATGCAGATTTTTTCATGCGTGCGATAACAGCACTCTTCCTCAAGGCGACAAAATGGCTAAGCTACGTCCAATAATTGATTCATTGAATAAAACTTCTCTAAAATATGCGCCCATTCAGCAAAATATTTCAATAGATGAATCAATGATTCCCTATTACGGGAAACATGGCTGTAAGCAATTTATTCGCAGTAAGCCAATACGATTTGGATATAAAGCTTGGGTTATGAGTACCAAGCCAGGCTATTGCTTACAGTTCGAGATCTACCAAGGGCGAAAAAAGCAAAATATGGTCAAAGAGAGTCAAGGACTTGGCGAAGCGGTTGTGCTAAGCTTTGCTAATATTTTACTCAAAGAATATCCTGGTTTACGTTTCTCATTATATTTTGATAACTTTTTCACCTCTGCGAAATTGATACATCAACTAACTCAGATGAATTTCGGAGCAACTGGAACAGTCAGAGAAAACAGAACCATGAAATGTGAATTAGTGGATTCAAAAATAATGAAAACAAAAAAGAGGGGAGAAATTGATAGTGCAGTGGATAACGAGAAGGTATTATAGGCATAAAATGGAAAGACAATAGTGTCGTAACCGTATTGTCAAATGAATATGGTGTTGAGCCTAGGCAAAAATGTAAAAGGTTCTCAGTACGAGACATGATGAAAATAGATGTGACCCAACCGCATGCAATAAAAATGTACAACACATATATGGGAGGTGTAGATCAACTGGATAACAACATATCGAATTATAGAATTTCTATGAGAGGAAAGAAGTGGTATAAGCCAATATTGCATTGGATGATTGACTTATGCGTCGCCAACTCTAGTCAGTTAGCACGCTCATACGGATATGAAGGGGACAATCTCCATTTTAGGCGAGAAATCTCCCAATATCTTCTAAAGAAATATGGAAGCAATCCGAAATTCCTGGACCAAGGAGGGCCACTATTGTTTGTACTACTTCGGAGGGACCGCACTTGATAATCTGCCAACAGGCAAGAAGAAGGTGCTCACTTTGTAAAAATAAAACTACTAAGGCATGTAATAGTTGTAATATTCCACTACATGATAAATGTTTTGACGAATTTCATAAAATAAAATGAATTTTCTTTTTTGTTTTCACTTTTAATTCCATGAATAAACAAGAATTATATACATTTCTTCTAGTGCGGTAAGTGCCCAAGGGGTCGTTAACGACCCATGCCCTAAATCAAAAATGACAATTCGAAGATTTTTTTAAACATTTTTCTGTGTCATATTTAATCACTTTTCGACAAAAAACAGTAACCTTTATCATATCAAAACGAGTTCATAGTTCTGGGCATTAATGGGTTAAAAAAGTCTCATTTCCGTCGCAAACGAAGCGGAAACAATAACTATAATTGATGAAGAAATTCGTCCTCCATCCGAATTGTTCAAGGAACCTAATAAGGAAATTGGAGAAAATTGTATGGAGGAAATGAAAAAAATTGAGGTGTCTTCTGAGCAGAGGAAATGAATTTTTCAAGCATCTACTGCACAGAGAGATTCACTTGGAGAGAAGAGAGAAAAAAAAGGATAACTGCCTCTTTTTCCTCGAAAATTTGCAAATGCAGAGAAACCACTAGAGTTAAGATTGCAAAAGAGATCATTGATCCCCCCATTCTAAATACCGTCGCTATTAATCATGGTATTAACAATGAAAAATTGCACGCTCAAAATATTCAGAGCTTTCCAATGTCAATTGTCAATCGAGCGGATTGATAATAATCGATCAAACCCATCCATCCCTTTTTGGCTTGTTCCCCGGATGGACTTGTTAATGAAATCGGCTTAATTGAGGTAAAATGCCCTTACTCCATCAAAGATTCTGATCCCAATCATATAACTTTAGACTTTTTGAATGAAAAAAATGAATTAAAGAAAGATACGCATTACTATCATCAAATTCAGGGTTTATTGCTGATGGTGACCTAATAATTTACACATTCAAAGGATTGAGAGTGATAAGGGTCAGCAGGGATGAAAATTTTTGGTTGAACTATATGCTCCCTGAATTGAAATCATTTTAGTATTTCTATGTTTTACCTACTAGACTACAAAAGTTCAATTTGTCTGTTGAGGAAAGGAAATGGCGAACTGTCAAACGGTTTAGTGAATGATATTGATTTCTACCAAAATATTTCCGATCGCTGGGACATCGACAAAAAAATGAGACAAGAAATTATATAGTTGCCGCGTATAATCATGTTACTTGTCCTGTCCCTGAGATAGATATATTTGATTTCCTTAGCTCAAATAACGGTAAATATCTAACGAGTTTTGTTATCGACAACGCTCTATGTATTTTTGATGAGGACGGAGAATATCAAAAGATTTCTGTACAGATGGCAAGCTCGATTTTTGAGTCTTCAGAAGGAAATGTCGACATCACTATATAAAAAACGAAAGTTGTTTTTCCAGTCAACGAAAGCAATATTCATTTTTTATCAATAATACTGGATTTCGAAATGAAATCGTTTACCTTTTGTGATCCCTCGACCAAATCTGCCTTTTCGGGCGATAAGAAAAAAATGAATTATTTTTCAAAATTCAAGGATTTTTTGAAACATAACGAATATGATGAGTCATTTATTGCAGAGTGGAAAATCAATGATACTGCTTTTCTGTATCAGCAAGATACTTTCAATTGTGGAATGTTCGATAGGTATATATTATTTCCAGCAGCTTATGTTCGGAAGACCTCTGAACGAGAAAAAAGATATAAATCAGTTCCGAAGCCAAATAAAAAAATATTGCTGGAGAAATCATTACTGATGACCAATAAATGTCTATATTGTTCAAAACTAAGTGACAAAAACTTCTATACCTGTCTCTCTTGCCGGCGAAAATTACATATCACGTGTTTGACTAATAAACCTGAACCATACGAAGTATTCAAAAACAGTATATATTATGTGATTGGTATCGCATCTATGGAAATGCTATTTTTTGCGTTATATTTTTTAACATGATACAATGTTGTGATCAACTAAATTAAGTAAATTGTATATATTTATTTATAACTATTTAGATGATGACATTTATTTCATTTTCTTATGGATGTTTGTATAGATTAAATCTGAACTTATATTTCCCCATGATAATATATATAATTATGTGATTCTACGTTGAATCCATTTTAAGTCAATTATTGAGTCGTTCAACTGCATCCGCATTGTCTTGTTTTTGCTGATTTTGCACAGCCGAGGCCTACGTGCCGGCGCTTAGCTTAGAGAGAAACAGAGAGGTTTTTGATCTTGTTGAGCACAGTTCCTAAATAAATTGTCTGTTTTAAAAAAGTGTATTTCTCCACAAAACTGGCGACGAGGATGGGATTCTCAAACTGATTATAAAAGCAGGTGAATTTCAATTCTTCATTGAGAGATCCAACACACCGTGGAAGAGATTGGACTTCCTCACAGAGTCAAGAAAAGGGACAACCGAAGTACCGACCCGAGATTTTCCAATCCACCAAGAAGTACCAACAAGCAGCTCAAGTAGAATTAGCAACTCTGCTCCTGCCTGGAACAGACAAATTCAAGGTATTTGTGACAAGTAATCCTTCTCTCCGTTTTCCTTAGTTTCCGACAAAACTGATTCACATTTATTTTAATTTTAAGAAGTTTGAATCGATTTTCAAAATTGATCCCCCAAACGATTTAGAACATTTAATTAATTCTGTAGCAAGATTAGAAATTCAAGAGTGCAAAATGCCGGATTTAACTCTAGCAAAAAAATTTGGTGCATTATTGCCGAAGTTTAATGGTGATAAGACTAAATTGAATTCATTTTTAAATGCATGTGACTCATACGTAACTCAATTTTTAAGCGAAGAAGCTATAGTAAAAACCTATTGTCTGAATGTAATTAAAGCAAATTAATTGGTAACGCAGAAGCAGAATTCCAGACTTCAGATGTTACGAATAATTGGTTGACCATTAAGACATTTTTAATTGATAAGTTCGGAGATCACGCAAATTTAGACGTCTTAAAAAATCAATTACAATTTTTGAGAAAACGACCACAAGATGATATCCTTTCTTTTATTGAACAAATCAAACATTTGAAAATACGTTTGAATTACAGAATCGATGCTGATAATATGAATGCACAAACGAAATTGCTTCATAAAGAGTTGGTAAACGATTTAGCGAAAAATGTACTAATCAGTAATTGCCCCATGGAATTACAAACATCATTGTTAACCACCGAAAATCTTAATTTTGACAGAGCTACTCAAATTGTAGACAATTATGTGTCACAAAAATCTCAGTTAGACATGATGAGAAGCTGGAAAATACCTTCCTCAAATTCAAACATTCCTACATCTTTTAATCAAACACCGTTCAGACCTATTTACAACAAGCCAACTAAAACTCAATCACCTCCTACACCACACTCCGCTTATCATAATTCAACAAATGTATTTACACCTAACCCGAGTTATACTCCGCAACATAAACCAATTCCCATGTCAGTTTCGACTCACAACCATCAAGCTTAAAAACGACCAGCTACAAGTAGCATAAGCCGACCAAACAAGTTTTTTACCACTAGACCCCCAAATTTCTTTTCGAATGATTATCGACAACCTAATTTCGTATCTGAAGAATTAACTAATGTGGATAATATTCCCTCGGAAGATTTTCACAAGGATGAGGAAGAAATTTATCGGGAATACGATCAAAATTTGGATTACGAAAATCCCACTTCCGATTTTATCATGAAAGAGGAAGAAGAAAATTTTTTTCGAAAGCAGCCTGCAAACACCATTGACTTGAATAATTTGAAAGATAAAATTTCAAAAAGCTGCCTTCCTTATATCGAGCTAGAATACCCAAAATGCAAATTGTTAATCGACAGTGGTTGTACCATTTGCTTGATTGATCCGAAAATAGCTTATGATACTATACCCCATCAGATTTACACAGAATCTACAGATCTTATAACAGCACATTGTCATGATATAAGTCAAGAAAAAGTTTCATTTCCTTTGGTTTCATTTGGCTTGAATAAACATCATCCATTTGTACTGTATAAATTCCACACTCAATACGAAGGTATAGTAGGATTCGAATTTCTTCAAAAGAACAATTTCACCATAGACCTCAATAAAAAACTTCTGATCGGAGAAAATTGTCAAATTCCAATTCATTTTCAGACAGTAATCCCTAGAAGACTGAGTTATCCAATAAGAATAGATCATCTACCAAAAACCATTCAGAATCAATTAATCAAAATTTTCAATGTAACAGAAAAAGCATTTCACCTACCAGGTCAATCTTTGAGTTTTTCATCCAGGATAAAACATAATATTCGCACACGAGACGAAATTCCCGTGCACGCCAAAATTTATCGATATCCCGAGAAACATAAAGCAGAAATTTCACGGCAAGTCAACGAATTATTGAATAAAGGTATCATACGACACAGCATTTCCCCGTGGTCCTTCACAGTTGTGATGGTGAAGAAAAAACTAGAAAAATGGAGAATGGCAGTCGACTATCGATCGCTGAACGAAGAAACAGTCGATGACAAATATCCGTTACCACAGATTGATGCTATATTAGATAAACTCAAAAATGCCAACTATTTTTCGATTCTCAACCTAGCCTCTGGATTTCACCAGATAGAATTAGATGAATCTAGTATCGAAAAAACTGCGTTCACTGTCGAGGACGGTCATTACGAGTTTTTGAGAATGCCGTTCGGTCTTAAAAACGCCCCGGCTTCTTTTCAACGATTAATGAATCACGTTCTTCGCAAATACATAGGTAAATGTTGTTACGTTCACATTGACGATATTTTTATTTTTTCAGAAACCGTGGAATCTCACTTGGCAGATGTTCATTCTATTTTAGAAACCTTACAACAACAAAACTTGAAAATTCAACTACATAAATCTGAATTCTTTAAAAAAGAAATCGAATTTTTAGGTCATGTCATTTCTTCAAATGGAATTAAACCTAATCCGAACAGAATCGAAAGTATAAAGAAATTTCCGATCCCTAAGAATTCCAAAGAAATTAAATCATACCTAGGCATGTTGGGCTATTACCGTAAGTTTATTCCAGATTTCGCCAAAGTCACAAAACCAATGACAAAATATTTGAAAAAAAATTGTAAAGTCGATGTTTCTGATCATGAGTATAAAGAAGCCTTTTCGATTTCAAAAAATCTGTTAATCAATCATCCAATATTAAAATATGCGGATTTCGATAAACCATTTAACTTGACAACGGATGCTTCGAATTACGCCTTAGGTGCTATATTGAGTCAAGGTCAGGTACCAACGTCGGATTTGCCCATTGCTTTCGCAAGTCGGACGTTAAACGAAGCCGAAATACGATACTCCACTATCGAGAAAGAACTGTTGGCCATCGTGTGGGCTACCGCGCATTCCGGCCTTATCTCTACGGAAATAAATTCTTTATTTACACCTATCATAAACCGCTCATCTGGTTGAATTCGTTGAAAGAGCCGAATTCCAGGTTGATGAGGTGGAAATTGAAACTGGAAGAGTTCAACTACGAAATAAAATACAAGAAGGGTAGTTGTAATAATGCTGATGCTTTATCTCGTATAGATTTGAACGCTATAGATGACGATAACGCATCACTCGATTATAATTTAAACGAAAAAGAAAATAATACTTCATATTCTGAAGATTCAGATGTCGATCCTGAAACTAATGATTCACATACTGTTCATAGCAATCAAGAAAATCCGATTTTGGAAATTCCATTTACGGAAAGCGCTCTATAAACTATGTCTATCACAAAAATAGAATCAAACAAAGAAAGTAATATTTTTTTTTCATTTCCTTGATAGCCGATCATATAATATTTGCTATTTCTTTATAATATCAGTTTGATACCCGAACTTATTCAAAAACAAAAGGATTTATTAGTCATGAGAAAAAGTGACAGACCCTACGTAAGTCCCTAATATTGTAAAAAGTACTGTTCCTTACAATGGAATTAAATTCAATAATATTATTTCTCAAAGTATTTGTTTGAAAAGAGGACTCTTGAATGTTGGTGGCAAAATTTCAAAATATCTTCTTGGAACTTCAGATTCAGACGATGAGGGTATTTATAATAGTTATTTCAATTCTATCAAAAATAACGAAAATATCATTTTGGCGAATCAAAAAAAATCCTAAAAGTAGAGCAGCTCAATTTTCTTGTGAGTAAAACAATGCAATTAGAAGAATCTAATAATATCATCGTAGATTTGAATCTGATTATTTTGCATTCTCATGAACTGCCTATTCTTTTGAATGAGATAGAAAATGCAATAAGTTTTGCAAGATTGCGTTTATTGCACGTAGACATAATACCCCTTCAAAATTTCAATAAAATAGTAGAAAAACAGAATTTGCTTCCTTTAAAACATCTTACTGATTATTATTCTATTTGTGTGAGTAAAGTAATTGCTAAAGACACATAATTATTATTAGTTATAACTATTCCGATTTTTCAAAATTTAAGTTATAAAGTATTCCATCTCCATAATTTTCCTTATCAAAATACTACCATTCCAAACCTTCCCACTTACTTGATCACAAAAGAGGACAAAGTTTTATGGAATTTTTCAGAATCTTGCATTGAAGATATTTTACAGACATTAACAGAAAGTTGCTCCAGAACACATCACGACACCAAACCAGACCGTATCCCTATAGAGGATGGTTCAATTTTATCGATCCAAAATCCAATGGTTTTTGAAGAATGCGACAATGGTCGTGTATGACACTCAATCCCTTCATCCAGCTGGCTACGATCAAACTGCATTGTTTCCAATGGTTTCAAGAAAATCTACCCGCTACAAACATACGAAGAATTCTCCTCAATACGACTCATACCTTTGGAAGAAGAATGGAAGACGATAAGAAACATCAGTTTTCTACACCCCGTGGAGTTCCCCACCTTGGAAGAACTCAATTCATGGACCAACCAAAATACTTATTTCAGTGCTTTTAATTTTTTCATTCTTTTTATTTGTGTTATCACAATAATCATTTTCTTATGCTGTAAAAAGAAATACCATTTTTGCACTCCTGTTTGTTTATGTGATTCTACGTTGAATCCATTTTAAGTCAATTATTGAGTCGTTCAACTGCATCCGCATTGTCTTGTTTTTGCTGATTTTGCACAGCCGAGGCCTACGTGCCGGCGCTTAGCTTAGAGAGAAACAGAGACGTTTTTGATCTTGTTGAGCACAGTTCCTAAATAAATTGTCTGTTTTAAAAAAGTGTATTTCTCCACAAAACACAAAACTATATATAACATTTCGCTTGCCGCCACTCTACATATAATTACGTAGTCGTACCCCATATTGATACAATGTAACTTATCTTATTTACCCATTTGCTATTGTATATTATTATGTTATTTTTTGCTGACTAAGCAATGAACACCTGTAGTGCTGACTCATTTCCTGCAGATAAGAAATACCTATAAATACAGCTTCTTCTAGGATCACCTTCAGAAATAGTTAGTCATAGCTCTAGAATAGTGCTCATAAGATAGTTGTTGCATAGTAGTTGTATTCTTGTAAAATATAGTGCCTTTTCCGCATCAAAAATCATAATTGTCGACGAGGTCTGGGATTGTGCCAGCTCTGAATTCTGCGTGTGTTCCTGAAAGAAGAAATCCAACCAGGTCCATCCAGAGAGTCAACAAGCTGTCAGTTTCAACTGTTAAGCACATCTGAACAAAACAAGGTGGGAAAGACTAGCGCCCTTCGACGACTTCCACAATATACTTCGGTGAGCATTTTGAGCTATTTTCTCCCAGTTTTTCCCTACACTGGTAAAAAAAGTAGTACTTGTATAAGTTTTCTCTAGGTTTCTTCATAAAAACCGATTTTTAATGTTTTCCCTAGGTTTTTCTTCCTAAAAACCGATTTAAAAAGTTTTTCCTAGGTTTTTCTTTCATTTTTGTTAAAAAACCGACTACTGAGTTTTATCTAGGTTTCTTGTTATAAAAAACCGAATTATTTAATTAATTAATCACAATTACTTAAATTAAGCATTTTCGTAGTAAAAGAGGCAAAAAGCCCAATCAGTCAATAATGGCAGTAAACGAACGTGAAGATTTATTTATTGCGGAAAAATTTGGAGTTCTTTTACCTAAATTTTCAGATACTGAAAATGAAATTCATTCATTTATACAAAGCGCCAAACAATATCTGTTGATGTTTAATAATGATAATCGTTTAGTTAAACAATATTGTTACGCCGTAGTAAAATCCAAATTAGTTGATAGAGCCCTAGCTGAGGTTTCAACATCAGATATTCCAAATGATTGGCAAATTTTAAAAACTTTCTTATTGTATAAATTTGGTGATCAGATCAATTTAGATGTCCTCATACATAATCTGCAATTCTTAACTGAAAAACCCAATGAAGATTTATTATTATTCATCGATAAAATCATTTGAATGAAAATTCGTATAAATTATAGAATTGATTCAGATGTAATGCCTGACCCGGAAAAACAACTCTACAAATCGAATATTTTAAAAATTTGTAAAACGGTCCTCATTTCAAATTCTCCCGTGGAACTGCGTACATATTTAATAACAAATAATGCCCTTACATTCGATGAAACTGTCAACGCAGTGAAAGACTACTTGTGCAATATGGCACAATATGAATTGTTAGACAAAAGCCGTCGGAATAAAAATAGTAACAATTTGCCGATAATGCATAAAAATTATCAACAACCTAATAGAAACTATTCTTATAATCATCCTACGCACAGAATAAACAATTATCAACCTAGGCAGCATTTTCCTTCGCAGCCGATTCAGTTTACTCAACGGCAAGTAAAAACGCATTATCCGACCTATCATGAAACGTTTGAGAGAAATAATACTTCGAGGAATCAAAATAATAATGTCAATGTTTTCAAACCCAATCCTAATCAACGGATTACTACCCCACCAGAAAGAATGTCAATTCAAACTAGAAACTATCCCCAAAAGCGGAATAATTACTCGACGCAGTATAATCCGAATCCCCAAAGAAGATTTCATGAAAACAATTATAATCAAAACCTCAATTTTACCTTCGAGGAACTAACCCATGTTGAACAAAAACAAAGTGAAAATCTCTATAATCAACCTATTGCTTCTACTTCAAATCAGTTTAATACTTCCAAACAAGCTAATCAGAATTTTCGAGAAAAAGCCTCGAACGACAGATTGACATAAATTCAAGTATAGATAATACAAATCAATTACCTTTTATAGAATTTCAAAATCCTAAATGTAAACTTCTAATAGATAGTGGATGTTCTGTCTGTTTAATCGATCCAAAATTCGCGTATAACATTTTCCAGAAAATATTTATAATGAATTAACCACTTTAACTGCTTGTATGAAACAGGAAACTTCGAACAAAAGAGTTTCATTACCCTTATTTTCTGAATTTAATATCGATGATTCCCACCCTTTTATTTTATACAAATTTCAAAAGAATTATGATGGCCTTATAGGTGCCGACTTCTTGAACAAATATTCCTTATCTTTAGATTTTAAAAACCAAGTCTTATTTAATGATTATTGTACAATTCCTTTCAATTATCAAAAAGTTTGTCAAAAGCCGACAAATATTTCTGATTTGAGTCATTTAGAATCCAAAATTAGTAATCAATTGATGAAAATATTATTAACAAATGAAGAAGCTTTACAATTACCAGGTCAACCCTTAAATTTCTCAAATAAAATTAAACATAAAATACGTACTATTGATGAAACACCCGTACACTGTAAAATTTATCTTTACCCTGAAATTCATCGCGAAGAAGTTAAAAATCAAATTAATAATTTATTAGAAAAGAAAATAATTAGACCCAGTATATCTCCTTGGTCATTTCCAGTCGTAATTGCACCTGAAAAACAGGATTTATCAGGAAAAACTAAATGGCGTATGGCTATAGATTATCGGAAGTTAAATGAAAAAACAATTGATGATAAATATCCACTTCCTCAAATCGATGCTATTCTTGACAAATTAGAAAACAAGAAATATTTTACAACCCTTGATCTTGCATCCGGTTTTCATCAAATTGAACTCGATGAAGAATCGATTGAAAAAACTGCTTTCACAGTAGACAACGGTCATTATGAATTTCTACGTATGCCTTTCGGACTTAAGAACGCTCCAGCAATTTTCAAAGATTACTGAATAACGTTTTGAAAAAATATATCGGAAATATTTGTTATATTACATGGATGACATAATCATATTTTCAGATACGCTAGAACAACATTTAGCCGACATTCATAATATTCTAGAATTACTTGCATCAGAAAATTTAAAAATTCAACTAGACAAATGTCACTTCTTTAAAACCGAAATAGAATTTCTTGGTCATATTATAACTCGAGATGGAATTAAACCAAACACGAATAAACTTAGAGCTGTTAAAAGCTTTCCAATTCCTAAAACCCGAAAAGAAATAAAATCATTTCTTGGTTTAATAGGTTATTATCGGAAATTTATCTCCAATTTTGCTAAAATTTCTAAACCTTTAACGACTTGCTTGAAAAAAGATGCAAAAATAAACGTTAATGATCCTAAATATATCGAAGCATTCGAAATCTGTAAAAGAAATTTAATTAATCATCCTGTATTAATATATCCAAATTTCAATGAACCATTCATACTTAGTACTGACGCATCAGGATTTGCGGTAGGTTCTGTACTATCACAAGGTGAACCACCTAATAACCTTCCCATTGCTTTCGCTAGTAGAACGCTGAATGAAGCGGAAACGCGATATAGTACTATTGAAAAAGAATTACTAGCCATTGTTTAGTCTTGTAAACATTTTAGGCCTTATCTTTATGGTAGAAAATTTACCATTTCTACTGATCATAAACCCTTAGTATGGTTATTCTCATTGAAAGAACCAAATTCTCGATTAATGAGATGGCGAATTAAACTAGAAGAATTCGATTTCGAAATTAAATATAGAAAAGGCTCCATGAATAACGCCGACGCTCTCAGTAGAATACAAATTGATCCAACTGAAGATTTAACGTATGAAACATTTTTGAAATTATATGAGAATGATGATGTTCCTAATACCCCAAATATTAAAGAAAGACAAGGTAACTTATTTAAAGCCCCTAAAAATTATACGTTAGCCCACTGTGTTTCTCGAGATTTAGAAATGAATCGTGGTATAGCCCTAGATTTCAAAAATAAATTTGGTCAAGTCAATGAACTTCGATTACAAAGTACAGCTATCGGTGGAGTAGCATCCCTTAAAACGGAAAATAAAAAATTATTTCATTACTAAAGAAGCGTATCATGATAAACCAGAATATAAATCAGTAATTCAAGCATTATTGAATTTAAGAAAATCGTGTGAATATCACGGAAATAAATATTTAGCCCTTCCAAGAATTGCTTGCGGATTAGACCAATTAAACTGGTCAATAATTTTTAATATGATTAAATACGTTTTTGCTGAATCAAACATAAAAATACTCATTTATTCCTTACCCAGTACCAATAATTTTAATACGATGACAAATATTGACATGTACGGTATTGCTGATGATAAAATTTCTTTGATAAATCATATTACTGATGACGAATTAGATGAATGTGTTAATTTACTAGTCGATCCAAATAGTGAACTACCTATTCTGGGTAATGAAAATTTAGACGAATTAGAAACGGGTAATGTAATAATACATAGTGATGTCACTGTACACAGTGCAATTGAAAATCCAATATTAGAAATACCTTATAAAGAACGAAGTGTCAATTTAGCAGCTCTTCAAATAACATTTAAAACAGCCTCAAATTTTAACGTAACCAAAACTAAACCTTTTGGAGACAAACTTCGATTTCGTGTTCTAATTAATTCGATAGACAACGATTTATTCCAATTTATTGAAGAATATATTCAACCCAAGAGATCATATACCTTATATTTTGTTTCTCCAGAATTAGAAAAACCTTTGGTTGAAATATTACAAGAAAAATTTGATTATAAAACTTTCGATCTTAAAATATCGAAAACATTTTTAGAAGATGTAGAAGATAAAGAAAAACAGACATTGAGAATTCAACAGTACCATGAAACCAAAACAATACATCGCGGATTGAAAGAAAATTCAATAAGTTTAAAGCGAAAATTTTATTGGCCAAATATGAATAAAGACGTACAAAACTATATTAACTCGTGCGAAATATGTCAAAAAAGTAAATATGAGGAAACCCCTATACAACTTCAATTCAAACCTAACCCTTTAGGATCGAAACCATTTAGGCCCGTTTGCACAATCACACTTAGTTCTACATAAGTGCGCCTTAAAATGAACCCTCAACTTAAATTACGTTGCACCAACTGTTAAGTGACATTTAAATGGCTAAAGCGAACCTTAAATTTAAGCGCTCCTGTAATGACCACTTAACTCATTGAGGGCAAGATTCTAACCTAAAATAATTTGTTGACGGAACTGTTGTCGTTTGCTAATATCTTCGACGAATTATTTTGGTAATGGATTTAATACAATTCGAATTCGACGCGTTACATGACGACCTGGAAATAGTTGAAATTGTGGAACGAGGATTACCTAGGCGTGTATATGAAAGACATTCATATTTCAATGAATTGGATGAGCTATCTTTCTTCCAAAGGTTTCGATTAACAAAACAGAGTGTCTTGCATTTACTGCAATTGATAAAAAAAACCGACTAGAATTTCCGTTGGATCGGTAAGTATCTATGTCAACGAGAGTAAAGTATTATCCAAGAAAAAAACTGAATATTTTTTTAGAAATGCTAGTGTATCACCAATAAACCAATTACTGATAACGCTTCGTTTTTATGCAACTGGAGAACACTTACTGTCGATTGCAGATTTTGGTGGTATGCATGTTTCAACAGTCTCTCGTATTATTAAACGAGTGTCTGAAGCAATTGCGAGTCTGCTTCCCCAGTTTATAAGATTTCCGCTAACAAATGAGGAGATTCAAAGAAGTAAAGCTGACTTCTACGAAAAAGCATCATTCCCTAATGTAATTGGAGCAAGTGATTGTACCCATGTTAGAATACAATCGCCAGGTATATTTTTAACAAATTTTAACTTTATGATCCTAATAATATATAAACTTTCCAGGAGGAGTTGATGCAGAAGTGTTTCGCAATAGAAAAGGGTACTTTTCTGTTAATGTCCAAGCAATCTGTAATGCTAGAATGGAAATTATAGATTTGGTAGCTAAAGGGTTTTTCAATTGGCGCGGGTAGATTTTGGCGGCCCGTGGCGGCCATTTTGTTTTGGTGACAATTGTCAAATCTTTTGCTTATTATTCAGTTGCTTATGCCAAATCACCATGGCAGGTTACACGATTGAACAGCGCGTACAAATGATAAAACTTTACTATCAAAACGAGTGTTCGTTAGTGCAAACGTTGCGTGCATTGCGCCCATTTTACGGTAGACGTGGTGGCCCTTCACAGTCGACTCTTCAGAGTTTGGTGGCAAAATTTGAAACAACCGGTTCGTTAATCGATCAACCCACACTGTACGTTCAAGAAACGCAAGATCAGCCGAGAACATCGCGGCGGTCCGTCAAAGTGTACAGCAGAACCCGAGGCAGTCGATTCCTCGCCGTGCACAAGAACTCGGCCTTTCGCAAACTTCAACTTGGCGAATTTTGCGACGGGACTTAGGGTTACATCCGTATAAGATTCAACTGCCAGGGGCTCAAAGTTCATGACCATAGACAACGTCGTTTGTTCGCTGCCTGGGCATCGAATCGTTTGGAAGAGGATCCCAATTTCGGGCGAAAAATCATCTTTAGCGACGAGGCGCATTTTTGGATGAATGGCTTTGTTAACGAACAAAATTGCCGTATATTGGACGACACAAACCCGCACGAGGTTCACCAGGTGGTAATGCATCCTCAAAAAGTTACGGTTTGGTGTGGATTTTGGGCCATCGCTCAAATTCAGGCGGATATATGCGGAAGAGTCATTGAAAATTGGACCACTCGGATCCGTGCCACTATGAGAAGCCGAGGCGGGCATTTGAATGATGTCATCTTCCATACTTAATGGCATATATGGGCATTTTAAATAAATTAAAAAAAATTGTTGATACCTCATACGCAGCTTGTTTAATTTCGTTTCAAAATCTACCCGCCTTTATTGAAAAACCCTTTAGATGGCCAGGTTCCTCTCACGATGCAACAATTTTCAACAGTTGTACTAAAAAGGCAGATTTTGTCAATGGCTTACACCCAAATTGTATTTTATTAGGTATAACAAGCTCATACAGTGATTATAATTATTTATCATAATTATAGTTCACTGCTTTCAAATATGAAATATCTGTACATCAGTTGTTTTGTTACAGGGGACAGTGCGTATAATATCCGTCCTTTTATGATGACTCCACTATTGAATCCAATAACAGATGCTGAACAACTATATAATGAATCTCAAATAAGAACAAGGGGTGTTATTGAAAAAGTTTTCGGTATCTGGAAAAGGAGGTTCCCTGTGCTGGCATATGGCTGCAGATTGAAATTAGAAACCACATTAACTGTGATTGTCGATACAGCAGTATTACATAATATTGCCCAGCAAATGGGGGAAGGAGAACCATCAGTAGTAGAAGATTATGAACGATTAAATCGTCTTATCGTTGAAGGATATGTACCAAATATTCCAGTTGGGCAAAATAACATTAATAGAGGGGCAGCTATATAGACTGAGAGCTGGCTACGGAGGGGTAAGGGTCACTAGGTGCAAGGGTAATTTTATCGTTCACAGGTTCGATTGTTACCGACATAGCGTAAGGCGGGCAGCCAGAAGGCACACTGGAAGAATAACGGAAGGGTAGGGGGTTAAACATGCAATTTTTTTACGAAAAAAAAGTCATAAGGTGCAAAGATGGCAATTTGTAGAATAAGAGAAGGTGGTATGACTAAGCAGGAAAAAACATTGCCAGAAGGCTGAGTGGAAAAATAACGCGAAGGGAGGGGGTTAAACATGCATATTTTTTCGAAAAAAAAGTCATAAGGTGCAAAGATGGCAATTTGTAGGATAATAAGAGGTAGTATGAGTAAGTAGAAAAAAACATTGCCAGAAGGCTAAGTGGAAGAGTAACGCGAAGGGAGGGAGTTGAACATGCAATTTGTACGAAAAAAAATCATGAGGTGCAAAGATGGCAATTTGTAGAATAATGGGGGGTAGTATGGGTAAGTCGGAAAAAACATTGCCAGAAGACCAAGTGGAAGAATAACGCGAGGGGAGGGGGTTAAACATGCAATTTTTTTACGAAAAAAAAGTCATAAGGTGCAAAGATGGCAATTTGTAGCATAAGAGAAGGTAGTATGAGTAAGCAGGAAAAAACATTGCCAGAAGGCTGAGTGGAAGAATAACGCGAAGGCAGGGGGTTAAACAAGCAACTTTTTAACGAAAAAAAGGCATAAGATGCAAAGCTGACAATTTGTAGAATGATCGAAGGTAGTATGAGTAAGTTGGAAAAAAAAATTCAAAAAGGCCAAATGGAAGTATAACGAGAGGCATTTATCCAAAGGACCAAAGGTGACATGAAATATCTCAAAATATGTAAACGAAGTGCCAGATTCTTTCAATAAAATGAAAGATCGAGAAGGCTACCGATGCTCTTTGTATCGCTGATATCTTGTCATGCTTCCACTTAGCCTTCTGACAATTTTCTTCCTTCTCCTACTTATACTATCTCCGTTTATTACACAAATCGTCCATTTTGCACTTTATGACAATTTTTTTCAAAAGAAAGATGCTGGCTTAACTTCTTTCTACTTACTTATACTAGCTCCGATTAGAATAATCGGAGATAATTTTGTAGATTGAAAATGCCATCTTTCCAACTTATGACTTTTTTTCGAAAAAATAAATGCATGTTCAACCCCCTTCCTTCACGTTATTCTTCCACTTAGCCTTCTGACAATGTTTTTCCCACTTACTCATACTACCCCCTTTTATTTTACGAATAGCCAGCTTTGCACCACACGCCTTTTTTCGTTAAAAAGTTGCTTGTTTAACCCCCTCCCTTCGCGTTATTTTTCAACTTAGCCTCCTGGCAATTTTTTTTCCTGCTTTCTCATACTACCCCCTATTATTCTACAAATTGCCATCTTTGCACCTTATGATTTTTTTTTCGAAAAAAATATGCATGTTAAACCCCTCCCTTCGCGTTATTCTTCCACTCAGCCTTCTGGCAATGTTTTTTCCTGCTTACTCATACTACCTTCGATTATTCTACAAATTGCCATCTTTGCACCTTATGACTTTTTTTCGAAAAAAATATGCATGTTTAACCCCCTCCCTTCGCGTTATTCTTCCACTCAGCCTTCTGGCAATGTTTTTTCCTGCTTACTCATACCACCTTCTCTTATTCTACAAATTGCCATCTTTGCATTTTATGACTTTTTTTTCGTAAAAAAATTGCATGTTTAACCCCCTCCCCTCGCGTTATTCTTCCACTTGGTCTTCTGGCAATGTTTTTTTCTGCTTACTCATACCACCTTCTCTTATTCTACTAATTGCCATCTTTGCACCTCATGATTTTTTTTCGTACAAATTGCATGTTCAACCCCCTCCCTTCGCGTTACTCTTCCACTTAGCCTTCTGGCAATGTTTTTTCTACTTACTCATACTACCTCCTATCATCCTACAAATTGCCATCTTTGCACCTTATGACTTTTTTTTCGCAAAAAATATGCATGTTTAACCCCCTCCCTTCGCGTTATTCTTCCACTCAGCCTTCTGGCAATGTTTTTTCCTGCTTACTCATACCACCTTCTCTTATTCTACAAATTGCCATCTTTGCACCTTATGACTTTTTTTTCGTAAAAAAGTTGCATGTTTAACCCCCTACCCTTCCGTTATTCTTCCAGTGTGCCTTCTGGCTGCCCGCCTTACGCTATGTCGGTAACAATCGAACCTGTGAACGATAAAATTACCCTTGCACCTAGTGACCCTTACCCCTCCGTAGCCAGCTCTTAGACTAATAAGACAACAGATTATTGATGAGTATTTCGGAAGGCTTTAATTTTTTAGAATGTATATTATTGGTAAATTGCTTCTTTGTTGGTGATTCGATATAAATAAAATAGTTTATGTCTTAGATTACTTTTTATTTCACTCAACTTACCCTATAACTGAACATAATTATGTAACAAAAAAAACATTGAATGCCTATAATCTAACAAACTACTAAATTATGGTCAACTGTGCTGTTTTTATAGCAACATCTAAGTTTTTTATTTTTATATCTAATTTTAGAGACTCCACCTTTAAATCAAACAAAATTTTCTCCCTTTCTCCATCAGTAATGTTTTTTTTTCAAGATTTTCTTGCTCTAGCCTTGCAATTTCGAGTTTTATCTTTGCGAGTTCCCCATACTGCTCACTTAATTTACTCGAATGGAGCTGCTCAGTTATAGGCCTTCTTCTGGTTGTCCAAGATGATGCTCCAGCAGCAGCTGGCACAACAGGAGTTGGTTGTAATCTTTTGCTAACCGGGGTCTTCAGATGTGCAGGAGTGTAATCCCCCCAATTAAGTTGATCATGTAATTCCTAAATAAATAGAACTAATATAATGTTTAAAAATAATAATTTTACTTTTTACCTCTGTAGTTTCATTTGCAGCTCCAGGCAAAATATTTTCAGAGTCGATTTCCGATTCTTTACGTTCTCTCCGAGGTTCACTCACTCCAACACTATCAAAGTCATTTTCCAATCCATTTACCGTCTTTGAATTCATAACTGCTAGAGTCAAATCTGTGACATCGTTTGATACACTGCAATCTCCTGGTCCTCCCCCAGTCTTACTTGCAGAAGTTTTTTCTCTGCCACTTCCTTCCTAACGCCTTTTTTCTGGTTTTCATAAAAAAAAAAATTTCTGCCGACCTCTAAATAAGAGGTGATTTTAATGTGTACGAAATTGATCATTAATGACCCATTTTAATGCTCAATTTTTTTTGGCTATTTTAATGTGCATTCCTCTTGGCAACCGTTCACAAAGTATTCAGAAGCACTACGAGAAATGTCAAAACTCTACTGGAAGATAGATACATAGAAATTTCATTATGACAAATGTATGTCTTGTGCAGAATGAAAATGTATTTCAATCAAGAATTCATGCACATATCATATTGAGATCGTCGGAAAAATCTTGTAATAAACTCGGTTATTAATTGAGCGACTAATGGTGTCGAACTATTAAAGCCCATATTGACCATTAATCGCTGGCTTTAATAACCTAGTTTATTAAATAACTATTAATGATTCCACACTTCTATAAATTTTTGCCGGATTTTGCGAATTGAATGAATTCATTACTGAATTCCAGACCTTTTCTTTTTCCCTTATAGTAGTACCGTCAGTTTTCTTGTTTTCAATTTTATGTTTAGAATCGAAGATCAGAGTAAGCAACAAACTTTTTTCTTCTGTTGTGAAGTTGGGAGCTCTGTGTCGTTTACCACCACCTTCTTGGGAATCATTTATAACAGAGACGTTTCTTTCACATTTCTCTTGCGTCATGAAACGTTTCCCACTATTATTGAGATCCATCTAAAAATTACAAATTAACATAATACATAGCTCAAGAAGAAAGTATTGTAAATAAACTTACCATTAATACGACAATCCTTACTATGAATGCGAATTACCTAATAACAATTTACTGAAAACGAAGAAACTGACTGACGTTAAGTTAGTTTTTTGAAATGAAAACAATCATCGGCAACGTTACGATGGCAACCGGTCAGCCAATGAAATGGCTTTATTCAAATAGGGTGAAGTTGCGCAAAATGAAATACTGAAATATCACTAGATGGAAGAGTTTAAGGGCCCCTTACTTAAGATTCTGTTAAGTGACAGTCATGCAACTGATGATAAATTTAAGCGACCATTAACTTTAAGGGACACTTTGTTAAGTAATCCTTTTAAGGGGTACTGGTGCAAACGGGTCTTTGTCACGTCTATTGTGATACAATTACATTCAATCAAATATATTGCTTAACTATTGTCGATTCATTCTCCAGATTTGGACAATGTTATCCACTTTTACAAAAAACCGGTACTGAAATACTAGATAAATTATTGATTTATTTTAGTCATTATGGAATCCCTTCGAAAATAACTTGTGACAATGGACTTGAATTCAAAAATAATGTTATTCAAGATTTTTGTAAATTACATAAAATAGAAATTCACTATATAACCAACTATAATCCAAATTCGAACGCCATCGTGGAAAGATTTCATTCAACATTAATTGAACAACTTGAACTATTGAAAATAAAAATTCAACATTTCAAAATAGATTAGCTCAAGCTTTATTAAGCTATAATAATTCTTTTCATTCCAGTCTAGATATGACACCAATGCAAATAATTAAAGCTGATCTAAATTATTCTTTACCCATTGAGAAAACACATAACGAACAGATCCAAGATTACGTGGGAAATTATGCAACTAATTTGAAAGAAATATCGAAAGAATTAGAGAAAAAACAACAGAAAAATGTTGAACGTTTGGAAAAAATAAATCAGAAAAGATCTGCTGAATCAGATCATCCTTTAAATCAAAATCCAACATATCTTAAAACACCCATTGTACGTAAACTCGATCCAGTCTACAAAAAGGTAGATGCTCGTGAAATTGATACACATAGAATTCGAGATAATAAAAATAAACACATTATCACAAGAAAATTCTTAAACAACGTAAAAAATAGTTTCTTATTTTGTATTCAGATAAAATGAAAACCTTAACATCTCTTCTGACGTTACTCGAGTTACTACAAACGATAACCCCTATTAAAATAATATCCCTTGAAAACAATATTCTTCCAATTCTCTTAGGGAAAGCTTATATAACAAAACGGCACATCCAATTGATTTATCATATTGATCTAGGACAGATTGAAGATCTTATCATCAACTATCAAAAAGAAATTGATAATTTTAAAAATAAAAAACTAGGGTTTTCTCAAACTGCACATTACAAATATTTACAACATTCCAATACTGTAAAGATCAAAATGCTTGAGGAATTATTAAATGGTAAAATTCGTGAAAAAAGAGGATTAATTAATATCGGAGGAAAAATATCAAAAATACTGTTCGGAACTTTAGATTCTGATGATGAAGAACTTTATAAACATTACTTTGATAGCATAAAGAAAAATGAAGATATTCTTATGAGAAATCAAAAACATATTGCCACTATTGTGAATGATTTAAAAAATAAGTACATTGATAAATTTAGGCAATTGTCAAATAATTTCAAACTACTTCAAATCATACCTTCCCTTGAGGATATTGAACAAATGCATTTAATGACTTTTGAAATAAAAGATATTGAAAATATTCTTGATGAGATTCAAACAGCTGTTGGCTCTGCTAGACTTCACATTTTACATGAATCGATATTACCCTATACGAAATTCTTGGAAATAGTTAAAAATTATACTATTATCCTTTTACATCATTTAAAAGATTACTTTCAATTATGTCATACTAAATTATTTTCAAAGATAAAAGGTTATTATTTCTCATATCAATCCCTACGGTTTATGAAGAAAGCTTCAACCTTTACAAGTTCTATTATATACCCCTTCGGTTTTTCAGGCAGAGACACTTGCTATAAGGGAGTGCGTTGCGCTCTGTGCGGAACGCAACTACCAAAGAAAGGAAATATATATAGCATCTGACAGCAGAGCAGCCCTGCTAGCGCTTGACTCTCCACAAGTGAAGTCAAAGTTGGTCTGGGAATGCAAAACGTCACTTAACCTACTCGGAGAAAAGAACCAGGTCAATCTCATCTGGGTGCCTGGTCACTCCGGGATTCACGGCAATGAAGCGGCAGACCGACTGGCCAGGGAAGGACGGACAACCCCCTTCACTGGACCAGAACCGTTTTGCGGCTTCCCAGCCAGTCATCAGGCAATGGCTATTAAGGACTGGGAACAAAAGAGGAAGCTTATGTCCTGGCGTACGACCAATGGTCAAAAGCAAGCTAAGTCAGTTCTCTCTCACTCGACGAGCTGGACCAAGAAAGTCCTCTCACTAAGCAAATTGGAACTGAGGAAACTGACGGGCGCTCTCACCGGGTACTGTCCTGTGAGGTATCACTTAAAAAACATGGGAAAGGCGCCCGATAGTACATGTCGCTTCTGTCAAGAAGCCACCGAGACAGCTAGACACCTGCTATGTGAGTGTGAAGCTGTTCACCAGAAACGGTTACGGCATCTTGGCTCCAGGTTCCTAAAGCCTGAACAAGTATGGATGTGGCCCCCAGAAAGGTGGTGAAGTTCATTGAGACTTTGCTGCCGGACTGGTAAACAGCGCGGGGATGCACAATAGATCTTAAGGTCAAGGTGCTCGCAAGGTCGGTTTTGATCTGTCGCCCCTCCTCTAATCTAATCTAATCTACCCCAGAAAAATTTTAACCTTCCTTTTACCTATCCCTTCATGCTCACTGGAGATGAAGAATTGAAATGGTCTACGAAGCAATGCCATCAAGTCGGAGAAGACTACCTCTGCGATCAAGATTCCCTAGACAAGCCTCCAGAATGCATGAAAAGTATTTTGAAAACACATCTAGAAAACTGTCCAAGAAAGGAAGCCTATCCCACATCAAATTTGAGAACATTGGAAGATGGAAGTATCCTGTCCATAAATAATTTGGAAATTCAAGAAAAGTGCCCTCAACAAACCAAATATCATTTTACGCCGCCAATGGCAATAATTCATTCGAAATGCATTATAAGCAACAATCAGAAAGAAATCTACCCTATTCAAATATTTAATGAAGAAAAATATATCATTTCACCCAAACTACAAATATCAACATTGAATAACCGATCCCATGAAGAAGAAGCCTCTGAAGATGAAGAAATAGCCAACATTTTATTGGAAGACATTGAGGAATGGAAATGGAGTTCAACATTATCCACATTTATGATTATTTTGATTTTGACAATAATTTTTATGATAATTTATGTTTTTTATAGATATTTAAAATTTAAAGCTACACCTAAACAAGGTGATACCTTTAACGAAAGGGGGAGGAATTACGTAGTCGTACCCCATATTGATACAATGTGACTTATCTTATTTACCCATTTGCTATTGTATATTATTATGTTATTTTTTGCTGACTAAGCAATGAACACCTGCAGTGCTGACTCATTTCCTGCAGATAAGAAATACCTATAAATAAAGCTTCTTCTAGGATCACCTTCAGACATAGTTAGTCATAGCTCTAGAATAGTGCTCATAAGATAGTTGTTGCATAGTAGTTGTATTCTTGTAAAATATAGTGTTTTTTTAAAAACGCCTTTTCCGCATCAAAAATCATAATTATATGTGAATTATCTCTGTTTGTATATTTGAATAAAAACATAAGGCAACTTTTTTGAATTTATTACTAAGGAGACACAGAAATATGCACACGTCAATATTAAAAGTAAGATTTCCACCTTTTCTGGAAACAAAATGTAACACGAAAATCAGTGAATCGATTCAAGGCTAAGCTCGATATGACACCGTAAAAATTGGAGGGAAAAAATACGCTGACACTTTAATTATGGCGTTTTAAATAAATTTATTTAATTTAAGATTTAAATCCATGTACACTAGTGATGTAACGAATGTCATATTTTATACATTCGCGAATGCGAATTCGAATGCAAATGCGATTGCGAATGTGGAAGTGTTCAATAAGATAAATAATTTTTATTTTTTAGAAAGAAGAATGTATTATGTTTGAGAGTTCATACATTTCTTGTTTGTTTAGATTATATTTATAATTTAATGCAGAAGAATATAGTTTTTGATTATTTATCATATTTTAGAGTTTAATTCAAGATGATGATTATTTAAACATTTTAAAGTTATATAAGAAAGACTGATAAAAGTTTCATAGATTTGTTTTTGTTAGTTTCAATTGCACTCAATTTTTGTGTTATAAGTTTTTTTCTGATATTCATATTCGCAGAAATTTTGCGGATGCGAATGCAAATGCGAATATTCAAAAATATGCGAATATCTGCGAATGCGAATATGAATGCGAATATTCGTTACAACTCTAATGTACACATGAAAGGGAGAACATTTTGCTTTCGACTGAGATTTTTTCCAAATCTACTAACGCAAGTATTACGGAATCAAACTTTAGTGAATGTTAAAATTTTAACCCGCGAGCCCGATCGAAAGTGAATTTTTTTCGATGTTGAATAATGCAGGTATTACGCTTTCCCTTCGAAAAACGGACGTGAATGTTAAGGGTTGAAATTTCCACCCCTGAACCCCACCGCAAGTCAAATTTTTTTTTTATATCGAATGATAATGTCCTGAAGAATATTTCTACCAAATTTGGTGATGCAAGGATCACGCTTTCCCTCGGAAAAACAGGCGTGAACGCTAAGGGTTAAAGTTTCCACTCCTGAACCCCATCACAAATCAAATTTTTTTCTCGATATCCAATGATAATGTCCTGAAGAATATTTCTACCAAATTTGGTGATGCAAGGATCACGCTTTCCCTCGGAAAAACGGACGCGAACGCTAAGGGTTGAAATTTCCACCCCTGAACCCCATAGCAAGTCAAATTTTTTTCTCGATATCTCTACACAATGCCCTAAAGAATATTTATGCCAAATTTGGTGATGCAAGGATCACGCTTTTCCTCGGAAAAAGGGACGTGAACGCTAAGGGTTGAAATTTTCACCCATGAACCCCATCGCAAGTCAATTTTTTTTTTCGATATCTCTAAATAATGTCCTAAAGAATATTTCTGCCAAATTTGGTGATGCAAGGATCACGCTTTCCCTTCGAAAAACGGGCGTTAAAGTTAAGGGTTGAAATGTCCACCCCTGAACCCCATCGCAAGTCAATTTTTTTTCGATATATCTAATTAATGCCTTAAACAATATTTCTGCCAAATTTGGTGATGCAAGGATTACGCTTTCCCTTCGAAAAACGGGCGTGAATGTTAAGGGTTGCAATTTCAACCCCTGAACCCCATCGCAAGTCAAATTTTTTTCTCGATTTCAAATGATAATGCCCTAAAGAATATTATAGCCAAATTTGGTGATGCAATGATTACGCTTTCGTTATTTTCGGAACGTCATCTTTGAATTCACTAGAAGGCAATAGATAGAGCCTGATTCGAATAGTTCTTGCTTTATTTTCATAATTACGAATATGTCTTATGAAGAAAGGCTCCATTTCACTAATCATTCACCTAGTTCATCAATATCTCGTAGAATTCATATGAATAAACTAGATCGATGTGTACGCCATTGGTTCCGGCGTTCGGGTGTTTCAGTGTATTTTGGCCGCTCTTTTCACACCGGTTGCGTTATATTATTAGCTCTCTATAAACATAGTGGAGTAACATACAAATTCATGTCCAAAAAATTCACTTTGCCCTCCAGAAGAACATTAACAACATTACTCCATAAAATACCAACGAAACCTGGTTTGAAAAAGAAAATCGTCTCATTATTGGCGGCAGAAATACAAAATATGTCCGACTCCAAAGATGAAGTTTGTACACTGGTATTTGATAACATGATCAGGATTTCAACTTTGTGAATTTTCGAGGTGAAGAGATTATTGTTCGACTAGAACTGAGGAAATGGTCTTGATTTTCCCCCAATATCAACATAATAAATATGTAGTCCAGTCTGGGGAAAACGCATTAGTAGGGGAGAGTCGGATAATTGCGAGCGGTTGATAATACCGTGCCCCTCATTATTTCGCAGTAGAAAAAAATTTTTGGCAACACTGCATCATTTCTCGTACCCTCCAATGTATTCCACCACTCTGGAGTTCAAATATTTACGTTTCAACCAGTTGGTCGAGAACGGCGGGCGTATACAGTTGTGTGTTCATTTCCTTATAACTTTTTCACGTCTTCAAAGCAAGGTATGTGTGAAACCTATTATTTTATTATGACAAATTATGCTGCAATAGACGCTTACTTTTATAATAAATGCTATGTAAGGCTACGTTCAGATGATGAGCGCTCAACGCGCGTTTACAACTACATGTATTTTGAACGCCCATCATCTGAACGTTCAGATGATGGGAATACATGTTAGTTGTAAACGCGCGTTAGCAAAACGCGCGTTGAGCGCTCATCATCTGAACGTAGCCTAATAGCGATTGTTTGATCAAAGTTTTCATTATCCGAATAATCTTGACATGAAATCAAAATCTAGTCTCCTGAAAATTGCGTGCTGAAGGTGCGGTATTATCAAACAGGGCGCGGTATTATCAAACAGGGCGCTGTTTCATCAGAATAGGGTTTGCTTGATCTTTTTTATTCAGATGGCTGAGCCTTCGCAAAAGAGGAAAAAAGCGTTGTGGGATCCAGCTACGATGAAGGAGGCGTTAGAAGCTGTACGTTCCGGTCGAAAAGTTAAAGTGGCGGCAAGAGCTTTCAAGTTGCCCGAAACATCAATTAGGGATAGACTGAAAAAAGGAGAATATTATGACCCTCGTATGGGTCGACGCTCAACATTCTCAGAAGAAGAAGAGAAAGAGTTACGGGATCATATAGTCAGACTTGCAAAAACCTTTTTTTGGTATAACGCAGCAACAACTCCGGAGACTAGCATATGAATTTGCCACGGCGAAAAATATAAAGAACATATTTTCTACCACAAAAGAAATGGCGGGAAAGTGTTGGGTTTATTCTTTCCTAAAAAGAAATCCAGGAATTTCATTACGAGTCCCAGAACCAACGAGTATTAACAGAATTCTGGGGTTCAATGAAACAGAAATTAAAATTTTTTACGATAATCTGGAAAATTTGATGGAGAAATATAAGTTTGCGGCTAGTCGGATCTTCAATGTGGACGAAACAGGGATTTCCACCGTCCAAAGACCCGGTAAAATTTATGCACCGACTGGATTGAAGCAAGTCGGTAAAATAACAAGCGGCGAACGAAGACAAAATGTGACAGTTGTCTGTGCATTTAGTGCATCAGGAATAGATATTCCGCCCATGTTCATTTTCCCTCGCAAGAGGATGAAAAGTTCTCTTATGACTGGAGGTCCTATTGATGCCGCATATGAATGCTCCAAATCAGGATGGATAAACGAAGAACTTTTTGTAGCTTGGCTAAAACATTTTGCCAAATGTTGGTACCAATCCCGATTCTCATACACTTCTCGTTCTAGACAATCATACCAGCCATTTATCGTTGGAGGCCTATCTATTCTGCCGAAGTAATAGTATTCATATGCTATCGCTCCCCCCTCATACTTCCCATAGGATGCAACCGCTTGACGTCACATTTTTCGGTCCTCTCAAGTCAGCCTACAACAGAGAGTGCGATTTATATATGAAAAACCATCCATATGAAAAAATTAATCATGATGATTTGGCTTTCATTTTCAATAAAGCCTATCTGAGAGTTACTTCGATGGACAAGGCGGTAAAAGGATTCGAAAAAACTGGCATCTTCCCTATGAATCCACACGTTTTTCAAGATGAAGAGTTCATAGCTGATCCAAGAATCGAAGATCTTAGACTTCCTAGTGTGTCCACAATACCTCCAGTTGTAGATAATGACATACCCACTCCAAGCACAACCAAAGATATTTTGCAGAAATTAAGCCCTATGCCTGAAAAAGTTCTAAAAATTAAGCGACGTACAACAAAACAACATTCGAAAATTTTGGACAAGCACTCCATTGAAACAACAGTTAGAAGAGAAAGAAAATAAGAAATTGGCAAAAAAACCGTAATTTTAAAGGAAAAAATATTCCAGGTAGAAATTTGACCAAAGGAATATCAGGTGAAAGAAAGATGGGCTCGCTCCTCAATAATGACAGTAGTGATGAAGAACTTCCCTTGGCAGTTGTGAGGAATGCCTTAGAAAATAGAAAAAAAGGAGATATAAATCGAGCAGAAGAATTAGCTAAGAGAAAAGTTTTTATTAGTGACGAAAGCAGTGAAGAAGATGTTTCCATAAATAAGTTATGCGATGATTACTCAGATGACGAGATCGAACTTAGTGTACTTCGTGAGGTAAATTATGTTCAGAGAAAGCCATCAAATGATATATGTGCTATTTGTGGGGAGTTTGGCCGTGACAAAGAGTTGTGGTTCCGTTGCTGTAGTTGTTCAAAATGGGTTCACAAAGAATGTAGTGGTCAAGAATCTGCCGAAAACTTTTTTTGCGATTTTTGTTGAATATTTTGTCGTTTATATAATATTATGCTGAAAATAAAGCCATATTTTTGAAGCACGGTATTATCGACTTTTGTTTTTTTCCTATCCACTCTACTACTTTACTTCAACTTGAAATTTTTCGTTTGGAGTTACTTACCATTGAAGTCTTTTATCGAATGATATCAGCAAAGTAAGTATTCATTAAGCGTTACGATTTTTATAACCTCAATATTTGTTGTTTTCGCTTTTCTTGTTGTCATAATTATTGGGAATTATACTTTGAGTAATTGAAACAAAATCATGTCGAAATCAGAATCCTAGTACCTGAACCTAAATTAAATAGGTTGAAGAGTTTGGAAAGATGTTGTTCCAACGTTTCCAGAAAATGTATGCTTACATAAAAGATTTGGATAAACCAAAAATAGCTAGTTACCTCAATATAGGTCTCAATAATTTGAAAAAGTCCGAATCTGAAATGAATTTATTGAGTTTGGAAATTTCACCTAACTTTATACCAAGTAGTTGAGAGAGCAGAAGAATTATATGGTCACATAATAGAAGCACAACCCAAAATGACCTCAACTTGATTTAGTTGAATTTTCAGGCGATCCGAAATTATGGCCAATTTTTCATCGAAAATTTAAAAGCTGTGTTCATGATAATCCAGATCTAGATAATGCATGTAAAATTCATTATTTGCCTAGTACAGTGATTCTCAACCTGTGGTCCGCAAACGGATTTATGTGGTCCGCGAAATGAACAGTCATAAAATAATCAATTTAAATCTTGGCTCTTGAGACGTAAATTAAAGCGTCTGCCTATTTCTTTTTTAACTCAAAACGTTTGCAGTATTGTGTTGACCAGAATGAGGAATGTTTTACATTCACTGGTCAAGTCCTATATTAAATCACTTCAAGATTACTTTGAGAAGTACTTTCCTTCTGATACAGATGAGGAAAAAGAATCTGTATCCCTGAGGAAAAAAAATTTTGATCCCTTTTTAGCAACCCACGATAATAATGTGTCTATTCAGGAAATATAATGATAATAACCTTTATTTTCTTCGAATGCATACATACATTATGGAAAAAGTCAAAACAAAAGGAAAAAAAACTAACATATAACATACGGTCACACGGAATGTGAATGTCCTTTGCCATATGAAAGGAATTCATCGATGCTATAAAAGCTCTCTTTTAACAAGAAGGTTTTCAATTTTTTCTTGAATATGAGCAGTGATTCTGCACACTTGATAGAATTATCGAGTTTATTGTAAATATCTAATCCTAAATAAGAGGTGATCTTCCAATTCCATATCTATAATTTGGGAGTACAAAAATACTTTTAGTTCTTGTTTCATATTGGTGTTGGTCTCCGCACCTCACAAATTTATCTTGATTTTTATGAATGAAAACCGTGAAGAAGTCTGGAAGGAGCCTAGGCATAGTAAAGAGACATCAGCTGCCCGGGGGTCAGAAGATTCCTCAAGTTTCTTATCAAATAGCAAACTTTATTCAAACTCGTAATAACACTCTCACAATGCTTTTTCCAAGTGGGGCATTCATCGAGTTCAATTCGAAGAAACCTAACAGCTTCCTTTCTCTTCAGATCAGTTCCATCTAACGTGATGTTAATATTTATATTCTTATTGAAATTATGAAATATGCTAAACGTACTCTGAACAGCTTATTGAAATTTAATCCGATGATCATTTAAAAGTGATAAAATCTCACTGCCAAAATGTTGCAGATTTTTGTATAGGATTACTTGATCAAAGTCCACAGCTAGTGAAAAAGCTTTGGAACTTCTTCTTCCTTTTCATTCCACTCATGTCTGTGAGTCAGCATTCTCAACATTATGTCATCAAGAATAAACACAGAAATAGGTTGCTAAATTTGAATGCTTGAATTTTCAAGTGAGAAGCAAGACCAAGGGAGACATTAACGTATTAATTTGGAGCTTTTTATTACTTTTCATTTTGTTTTTTATATTTCTTTTGTCTTTCACTATGTATTTTCTTTTGTTGTTTTGTAAATGATAAATTCATTAGTGAAACTTCAGTGTTCATCTCTTTTTTCCTATTATTGGGAAATATTAATAATAGTATCTAAGTGGTCCTCAGTGGTGAAAAGGTTGAGAACCACTGGCCTAGTAGATTGCGAGGTCGCATCCAGATTTTGTGTTGAGGAATTACTCTAGTTTCGCTGAATTATGAGACAATTTGGAACATTTTAGTTGATACTTTTCAAGATGAAAGATTGCTCGCTACCACCTATTTCAAATCGATCAAACAGTTCAATACGGAATCAGTTCAAAACCTCAATTCATTCTTGGAAAAATGTTGCAGTAAGTGCACTACAACAACTCTCCTCGAACGATCTCGCTGACTTTTCGCTAGTTTCAACTGCGTTATGTAAATTGGATAACAGTACACAACGACTTTTCGAAACGTTGTTGCCATCGAATGAAATTCCTTTTTATGATTGTCTGATTAAATTTGTTCAGAAACAAGCAAAAGTTTTGAGTAGAACTGCTTTTTCTTACGCACAAAATTCAAATAATACTCTTCAAAAACAAGGTGCTCCTATTCTTCTACGTCTTCCGCCAACGTTACCTCAGGTAAAAATATTAATTTTCCTTGTTCTGTATGGGGAGGAAAAAATCATTTAATTTCTAAACGTTCAAAATATTTGGAGCTTTCGCCTTACGATCGTTAAAGAATGGTTAAAGATAAATTTCTATGCTTGAATTGCTTGAGTTGTAAACATAGAATTATTAGTTGTAAATTTTCATAGACATATAAAAGGATGGACAGGACGTGACTTTCGCACTAATTTTCGTGACCCCAACATAAGAGAGGGGGATACTGTGAAGGATGGAGTAATATTAGTGTAGTGCATAGACTAAATTAAACTAATATTACTCCATCCTTCACAGTATCTCTCTCTTAATGTTGGAAAACTCACAGAACATAAAAATATCTAATGTCATCCAATGTTTTTATTATATGTTCTGTGCTTCGCACTAATATTTTTCTATCCTTGTCTGAAGTCAATATTCTCTCTCAAACGTCCTGTCCATTCTTTTATAAGTCTATGTAAATCTTTGAATACTTGCAATATTTGTCAAAGTAGACACAACTCGCTTCTCCATTTTGATAATAATAATGGGAACTTTCCACTCCGGTGCGTGTTACCCTGAACAGCCCTGGGGTTTGTGTGCTGGGCGTCTCACACTCGGGACGACTGGAACACGCAGAAATCAAATAGACCATAGAATACTCTAACAAGAAAAAGTCGCACGTGGAATCATCTCATTGTCAGTCAGGTCTCAGACATCACGGCTAGCTTTCGTTTGTTTCGTTGATATTGTTTTTTTTTGTTTGAATTTGATTATAATGGAGGAGTTTGTGTTGGTAAGTACACGATAAAGATATTTGTGGTCTTACTAGAGCACTAGAAAGATTAATAATTATGAAATTATATTGATATGGGTTATTCTGTAGTAATTTTATATTTCATTACCATTGAAGATATGAATATTATATTCCTTGCTCATATTACAGAAAGAGTTATTGAAACCTCAAGAAGATTTATCTTCAAGCAGTAGCTCAAGTGAGGACCTTAGTCCAAATCGTCAAAGCAAGAGGAAAAAGATTGATAATTTCGTTGAAGAAGTTGTCCCAGGCTATGACGATTTATTATTCAAGGAGCATTTCCGAATGTCAAGAAAGACGGTTCAAGATTTAATAGGTAAGCAATAAAATAAAATATTGACATTTCAGTATATTCGATTTTCTTTCATTACAGACAAATTTCAAGAGAAGCTCTTATTCGGCGAAGCCAAATAATCTCCAGAAAAGGCAATTTTATTGTTATTATGGTATCTGGCTAATCGAGAGACGTTTCGTCAGATATCAGATAGATTTGATATTTCATTGAGCTCTGCTCATAGAACTCTTTTTAGGGTCATTGATTCCATAATAGGTTTGAAGTCAGAATATATAAAATGGCCCACAAATCACGAGAAACTTTTAATAAGCAGCGAATTTAAAAAGAAAAAAGGCTTTGCTGGGGTTATTGGTTGTATTGATGGCAGCCATATAAAAATCAATAAGCCTCACAAAGACCAGGATTCGTATATAAATAGAAAAGGCTATCATAGTATCCTGATTCAAGGTATTGTGGATCACAAAAAGTGCTCCTTGACGTTTATTGTGGAGAACCAGGATCCCTCCATGATGCTCGTTTATTAAGGCGATCCAACATTTTCCGAAAAGCCGAAGAAGACCCAACCTTTTTGGGAATTCTTATTTGTTGGGGGACTCTGCCTATCCATCTCTCAGCTGGCTTGTTCCTCCTTACAAAGATAATGGATTTTTATCTGAACAACAGAAGTCATTTAATTATAGACTGTCCTCAACTAGAATTGTTGTTGAAAATGCGTTCGGTCTTTTGAAGAAAAAATTCAGAAGACTGGACCATTTTGATAATCTTGAAATTAAATTGATTGTGAAATGTGTGATGGCAACATGTGTTTTACACAATATGTGCTTGATGAGTGATAATAGTGATCCCATTGTATTGCCAGAAAATAATATTGACATTTCTGATTGTGAGCCTGAAATTGAAGGTAACGGAAGTGTTGAAGGCAGTAGAAGTGTTGCCCGAGATAAAAGAGATATTATTTTTGAAGATATGTTCAATGCTGAATAAAACACTTCCAATTGTATTATTGTTTCATTTATCTAAAAATATCACATGATACATCAATTATTGCCAGTATTTCTCAGATTGAAAATAAAATTCAGTCTTCCTCTCCTGTGTGAAATATACAAAAAACAGCTTTGTAGCATTAAAAGTTGACAAGATCAGCTGCATATACATATAAAAATTTATCTGAAAATTTTATCTCTCGCTAGTGTAATAACAAAAAAAATATCAGATTTAAAATAGTTTCCTTATATTCAAATATGAAATAACAATTAACAAAATGAACATGCATATAAAAATTTATCTAAAAAAATAAAAAAACAAAAATATCACATTTAAAATAGTTTCCTAATATCCAAATATGAAATAAACATTCAACAAAATAAACATGCATATAAAAATTTATCTAAAAATAAAAAAACAAAAATATTACATTTAAAATAGTTTCCTTATATTCAAATATGAAATAAACATTTAACAAAATAAACATGCATATATAAGAATTATCTAAAAATATCACATATCAGTTCTTGCCACATATTTTTTCGCCTCACATCATTAAAATATTCAGCTTCACTACATGGTTACACAAAAAAGTCAGGTTCAAAATAGTTCCTTATCCCCTACAGTTAAACATATTTAATATAAAATTTGCTAATATAACTTTTAGCAAAGCAAACATACCTAACCTACATATAGAAAATTTCTGAAAAAAAATAAATTTATTTTAAAATAAGAGCAACTTCATTATAGTATGAACCTAAAAATATCAGCTGCTACGGTTTTCTGCAGACTTAAGATTTATAAGTGTTTGTAACAATGCTAGCTTCTGTTTCTCAACTTTGATTTTTTTTCTCTATTCTCATTCTTTCGTTATGCCTTCTCATTTTATTTTCTTCTTTAAGGTTTTTTCTTCTCCTTAAACCTGTAGTTGCGGGTGGAATTTGTGAAGAGGTAGGTGTTGAAGATAAACTTACGTCAGAAGGAAGACTTATGTTAAAGCTATTTGAAGGGCTCCTTTCTGAGTCTGGTAGTGCATCCTCAAAATGACTACCTGAAATGAAAAGAAAAATGGTAGTCAATTTTTCTATTCAATTGAATGAAGGTCAATTAACTTGTACTGAAACTCAAAAATCCTACCCTCATCAATGGTTTGGCTGCTTTCTAAGGCATGAGAACACTTATTACTTGGCTTATCGCCAAGAATGGCATCCATTTCATTGAAGAAAAGAAACCTACTGGGGCCACTCCCAGACCTATTTTTGTTGTCCTTCGCAATTTTATAGCTCCTTACCAAGGATTTCCATTTGTTTTGCACCATCATGGTACTTACTGAATATCCTTGGCTCAGCATATCATTGCATATGTTGTCGAAAATATCCTTTCTTTCTTTGGGTGATTTATATATTCATGGTGCCCTTCCATTGATTTTATTAACAAAATTACCATATTATAATTCCATGTGTGGTTTTCCTGGAACATACATAATAAACTCCTATCTTTGGCACAATTGCGATATAAAGTATACCCAGTTCGTAACTTACTTTATTTTCTGGGAGCTCAATTTCAATGTTCTGGTCATTTTCTTCAAACTCCGTTGTTTCTCTTACTCCACTGTTTTGCTCAGTGTTTGAATCAGAAAGAAATTGACAGCATACATCGGATCTTATTAAAGTTAATTTAGGATTAGCAATAGTGACTATCACTTAACATAAAATACAAACCATTCTGAACTCTTCTGAATTCACTCTCTTCTAAATGAAGTATGTGTGTATTACCCTGATGTTGGAATTCATAAATATACATCATTTTGTTGGACATCTTGCAAAAAAATACTCAAAATAATAGAATGATTGGAATAACGTCTGGAATAACTAAACACCGGAAAGCTAATCTTGAATTTGATTTGAGGCTGTCAGGCTTGAGCATAGAGCATAAACAGCTTCTGGACAAATGCGGGGGGTGCATCAGGGGAAAGGGGAATG
Organism: Propylea japonica; assembly: GCA_013421045.1. Lineage (NCBI taxonomy): Eukaryota > Metazoa > Arthropoda > Insecta > Coleoptera > Coccinellidae > Propylea > Propylea japonica. Next base: position 63,036,047 of record CM024240.1, on the reverse strand, counting down.
TAGAGCGAGTGCATGAAACCCCGACGACTGGAACACTCAAGGGCGGGTGCGAGTTGCTCAGTGCTGCTCCGAACAAGCAGTGGAAAGCATTTAATGATTCAAAAGTGAAACAAAAAATGCTGGTCAACATTCTGAATGATAAGACAGTAGCTGCCATCCGCAATTCGAAGATCAAATGTACATTGTTACCAACCGTTGTAAGTTATTATCAAAATTATTATTCAAAATTCATGCTGCAGATTCATTTTCGTTTGAGGAAGTATGACAGGGGGTGAGTCAGTAAATCTTAAGTGGCTCATCGAGAATGTCTTCAGGTTGCAGATGGCTATCGCGTACATCGCATATTACAGACATCCATTCCACCATATTTGCGAGGAAAACTTATTTTCAGGGGATGTTCATGAGGTCGCGATCAGGCATGGACAGAGGCTTATGTTGCCTAGTTTCGTTCAGCCACGTTTCAGCGCTCTTTTACCGTTCACGCTGTGAAGCTCTACAGAGCATGCCATATGTATGAGTTGACCTCCGTGAGTTCGCTGAGGTCGGCATTGAGGGACGGTTTGTTGACCGACAAAGCTGTTATTAATGTTTTATTTCATGTACTCTATTAGAAAAATTAATTTTTTTTGTATGAGTTGGAAGGGTTAGTTGAGTAGCTTATGCTAGACTTCGCCCTTGTTCTGTGAAAGGATGTATTTTTTTAACATTCGAATAAAGGCACTATTATTATTATTATTATTATTATTTTGGAATTTATCATAAAATGTAGTTTTGCCATCTTTTTCCAAAAATTATTAGTTAGTAAACTTATTGGGATGTTTCATTTTCAAAGTTTCCTCATTGTTGTACTTATTCACTTCGTTTACCTACCTGTTCGAATTGTTTTCCCTCAGAAAACGGTTTGTTTATTATTTGAAAATTGTGAGGTTAGTGGTGTTGTCATTTTTGGTTAGTTCAAAAGCAGTGGTTGGCCTCAGTAAGGTGCTTCGGAAAATCGTGGAAGATTATAGAAATGGATTTATAGAGACCCTCCTCTGGTATAAACTGCGTAGATTATTAGTATCGTAATGATTCCTTTATATTATTTTGGTTTTTATGTGTTTTTCTTCTTCTTCGCTATGACAACTGATAGGCTCTGTGAACTTTGAGTATCTGAAAATCTGTGCGACTGTCAGAGCGGACCTTTTGTGATACGAAAATCTTGTTGAGAGTTTAGACATTTTTCGAAGATAAATTTTGAATCTAGATTCATCCTCGTTGTGAGGGATTATAACTTCGAGTGTCATTATTCCCTGAGCAGTATTTTGAATATTTTGGGAAATACGTTTTATACGTGATCATAAACTTTTCCACAAGGAATTCGTTAGGTATGCATACATTTTCTATCTTGAACCAGTTGTCTGACCATTTTCTTTTATTAGGTTGTTGTGTAGCGAATATTGTATTTGAAGGAAGTTTTCGACTGAATTGGAGGTTGAACCTATCTCCCTCGAACAACGGAGGTAACTAAGATATCCTTTATAGCTTATGAACCGTTTCTTATAGTATTTTGTTAGGGTCCACGTATTGGGTGTATCTGAGATCGGGTGTACCTGAGTTCCACGTACCTGGGTTATCTGGTGCCTGACAAGTGTTGAATAACAGTTTCCACGTATCTGGCGTTATTAGAGGTAACCTGTCAATTACTCCAAGTACCAGGGTGCAGGTTATTCACGTGACCGAGTTCCACGTATTGGGTGTAGGTACCTGAGTTTTCACGTAGCTGAGTTATTTTCCACGTACTGGTCAGTTTCCACATACGTGTCAGTTATCCACGTAGTTCGGAGTCCCGAGTACCTGAGTCATCTACGTACCTGTCAGTGAGGGGTAACAATTGGCATCTTGGAGGTCTACGTACCTGGCGTCATACGTTCAACTTACCATTTGTAATAGTTTGAGAAGGTAACCAGTGCATAGCACTGGCTTTAAAATTGTAAATCATTGGCTTTTTTTTATTTTGATAATTTGTGATATTATTCTATAAGGTATTTTTATATATAACTGTGAGCAATTATAGTGATGTGCACTTCATAAGTTGCGTTGGGTACCAACAAAGGTGCTCGTGTATCCCTTAAGGATTTTATTATAGGATAATTGATCGGTATTCCCTTCAGGAATCATTGTTTAATTTAGCGTAGTTATTGACAATCTAAACCAGAACGTTAGCTGAACGTAAGCCGATTAAGTGGGTTTAGTTTGTTAGTTTAGATTATTGGTTCTCATCTGATTTAGTTTGTATAGTAAGTTTTCTTCTGGCTACCCCTTGGGGGAAAATATTTATCCGTATTATATCAACCACTGCACATACATATTTTTGTTTTTGGGTAATAAATAATTGTGACTTGAATTTTGAGGAATTTTGTTAACTCTTACTCTGGTGGAGGAGTAAGCAGTTCATTACCCTTGAGTAGGCAGGCTTTACTCTATCTGGCGCCCATTACATTCCATCCGATAAAACTCACTCCCGTCTTCACTGAGTGTAGCCGCGAGCCTATTGCATTGAGACCACTTTCCCCAAAGTCTACGTTTCAAATTGGCGCCCAACGTGGGGCCAAAGTCAATAACAACTGACCTGCAGTGGTTGATCGGTACTATTGTGGTATCTTTTTTGTTTTTTTTTTCTCTTCCCTATTCATATCGGGTGTCTTATAGTTTAAGGTTAGGTGTAATTTTTTTAATACGGTTGATTCTTGTTTTTGGGTAATTTGATTGATCATGGAGGGTCAAATAGACGTAAATCGTCTCGATAAAGACGAGTTGGGGCATGAGTTGACCATAAGAGGTGTGTGTAATGTGAATACGGTGGTTGAGATGAGAAAATGTCTAAGGGGTTACATACGGTTAGAAAGATGTGGTATTGAAACTAAATATCCACCTTATCCATATAAATTCGGTGAAGATTCGAAGGTGTTAATAAGTTCAATTGGTATCCTCCATCAAGATATTTCAGATTTTGCGGGTGATAATAAGAGTTCATCTTTCCGGAAGTTGTCCACACGTCTGTTACATTTATTTAAAAGAGCGGAAGATCTTTAGCGGTTTCAGACGAGGAGCAAGTTGTTAGGTCGGGTTTTTTTGGCGCAGTTGATCGGTTTACATTCGGAATTAAAATCAAGGGCTAGAAAATATCGCAGAACTTCTTTGCAACCCCAATCACCACTTGAATTGAGCACGCTGATGGCTTCAGCGGGTATTTCGGAATCTGAGTCTGGGTCTGAATCGGATAGTAGTCCCACCGATGTAGACGCTCACCAGTTTGTGACTTCGGTTTCTACCCCCCATAATAAGATACCTTCAGTATCAGTGGCTAAATGGAATATTGTCAAGTTCAGTGGCGATAATTCTCGTTGTTCCCTATCTTCCTTCCTGGAAACTCTTGAAGATTTATGCGTCTCCCGGAATGTTACAAAGGAACAGTTGTTCTTGTCTGCCAGCGATCTTTTTGTAGACAAAGCGCTTGTCTGGTTCCGATCTGTTCGGTCTACTATCTCTACTTGGTCTCAGTTAGTTGACGAATTGAGGACACAGTTTCATCCTCCAAATTACAATGAAAAACTCTTTGATGAAATTAAACATCGAACTCAAGGCCCTACTGAAAATATGGGTATGTACCTCGCGATCATGGATAATATGTTCAAACGTCTTACAGTTCCCTTAAATGAGGATGCCCGATTGAGGATTCTCCTTCGTAACTCTCCCCATTCTATCAAAGTCAATTGGGTCTGACAGAGATAACCTCCATTGCACAGCTCTTACATATTGGACGACAACTTGAGACTCGTAAGGAGTCTATTGAATCCTTTGCACCCATTCCTAAGAATAGGAGCTCTTTGATGGAGCCCGATTTTGGCATATGTTTATGCGGAACAACCCCCTACCCCATCTGCGCAAAAGAGTGCCGTTTGACCTGCTGGAATTGTAGGCAACCTGGCCATGCGGCTAGAGAGTGTGGTAAGGCAAGTAAGAAGCATTGCTTTAGGTGTGGTCGTCCCGATTACACCGTTCGAACCTGCCCTAGGTGTAAGTCGGAAAACTAAGTAGGAAGACATTGGATGGCAGAACCGACGTCTTCCTTTCTCAATCTGCCAGTGATCGGTTGCCTTTAAGGCAAAAATTGCGTCTGGATTATGTGTTGGCGCAGGCGCAAAATGATGAACGACCGTATTTGTCTGTTTCTGTCTTTGATGTGGGGTTGTTGGGTTTATTGGATTCTGGTGCTACAAGCACTATCATTGGTGGTCCCGGATGGGAAATTTTGAGGAAGTTTAATCTCAAACTTAATTGTGATAAAGTTGTTTCATGTAAGGTGGCGAATGGACAGAGTTTTTCGAGTATTGGATCGGTGGATTTGCCAATAAAGCTTGAAATAGGGTGAAAATGATCTCGGCTATAATTGTCCCGGATCTACCGCATACTTTGATTCTCGGTGTTGACTTCTGGAGGAAGTTTGGTATCGTACCTGACATTGGTAATGGTAGTTGGGTATTTCAACGCGACGCTGATGTAACCGTGGATGCAATTGCATCAGAAAAACATCTCACGGCGGAACAGTCCAGGATTCTGAACAAGGTTGTTCAGGAGGCTTTCAAAAATATGGGTGATGAGTTAGGTTGCACCACCTTGGTGGAACATGAAATAAAAACTTCCAGTCGTCCCATTAAACAGAGGTATTACCCCCTGTCAGTCCTGTGATGCAGGATCATATCGACCGTGAATTAGACAGTTTGCTTGAGCAAGGTATTGTCGAACCCTCTACCAGTCCTTGGTCTTCCCCTATCCTCTTGTGAAAAAGAAGGATAATTCCTACCGGTTCTGTGTAGATTACCGAAAATTAACGCAGTCACCGAAAAAGATGCGTATCCCCTCCCCTATATAAATGCCACTTTGGACCGACTCCGGAATGCCAAACTTTTATCGTCTATGGACATTAAGTCGGCGTATTCCAGGTTCCCTTGGAGAAGTCCTCGCGCCCTCTAACGGCCTTTACGGTGCCAAACCGAGGTCTCTTCCAATTTCTTCGACTGCCGATGGGATTTTCTAATAGTCCGGCCACTTTCACAACGCCTAGTAGACAGAGTTTTGGGTCCTGATCTGGAACCATATGTATTTGTATATTTGGATGATATCATCATCATCACAGACACGTTTGAGAAACACGTAGAAGTGTCCAAAAGTAAGTGTCACTTTCTGTCGACCAGAATTATTATATCTGGGTTATGGGGTTGACTCGCAGAGTTTGCGAATGGACCCAGCAAAATACAAGCCATTCTGAACATATCGGTCCCCAAATGCGTCTCAGAGGTTCGGCGCATACTAGGGTTGGCTTCTTGGTACCGCGATTCGTACCAAATTTTGCGGATGTGACAGCTCCATTAACAGAGCTTTTTAAGAAAACCATAGCTTCAAGTGGACTAATGCAGTGACGATGCCTTGAACAAATTAAAGGAATGTTTGGTCAGTGCCCCAGTCTTGTCTTGTCCGGATTTCTCCAACATTCACTATACAATGCGATGCTTCGTGTTATGGAATAGGTGCTGTCTTGACACAACAGCAAGAGGACGGAGAGAAGGTCATATGTTATCTGTCCCGGTCGTTGACCCGATTGGTGCGTATTATACCACCACTGAGCGTGAATGTGTCATGTCTCTATGGCATTGACATGAACTTTACAATTGAGCGTTCTTCTCACCATTGACGTTACATGGGTTCTCACTCTCCGTTATTAGGATCATGCCAGTTTTGCTCTGGTTAGACAGGTTGAATTCCCCGTCTGGACGATTAGCTCGATGGGCCATTGGCTCCAGCAGTATGACTATACAATCATACATCGTAAGGGAAAGGAGAATGTTGTGCCAGATGCTCTCTCTAGGACGGTCCCCGTTATTGACTCTGTTGATATTTCTCAATGCCATTCCTCAGATCCGTGGTATGCAAAACTCCTTGGTAAGGTTTCTAGGTCACCACATCGCTTTCCATCTTGGCGAATACTTGAAGGAAAACTTTTCAAAAATGTCACCCCCCGCTTTCCTGCGTTGTCACCCTCCTTCAGACTATTGGAGAGAGGTTGTCCCCCGACCTTACCGCAAGCCCCCCATTAAGAATATCCATGAATCCCTTCTACATGTAGGAGTGTTCAAGACCTATAAAAGTTGACAGAAGGATATTATTGGCCGAAAATGAGGTACGATGTAGCATCTTCTATATCCGTCGTTGTACCACCTGTCATGCCATTAAACCTGATCAAAGCAAGCCCCCAGGTTTTATGCTTTCCAAGCAGGTATCAATATCTCGACCCTTTGAACTCATGTCTGCTGATTGGTTGGCCCTTGCCTGGTTCTCGCTCAGGTAACCAATATATATTTGTTGTTGCTGATTGTTTCAGCAAATTTCCTCTACTTTTTCCCCTCCGTACCGCGACCACGACGTCTATTATCAAATTGGATACCCATGTTTTTCCCCGTCTTTGGTTGTCCCAATTCGATAATCTTGGACATGGCGTTCAATTCCGCTCTAAGGAATTCACTAAATTCTGGCATCCCTAAATATTGGTGTCCAGTATAATACTGCCTTATATCACCCACAAGCTAATCCAGTCGAAAGGATAAATAGAGTAATAAAAACTATGTTAAGATCATATCTCTCAGAAGATCAGAGAGGTTGGGACAGGCAACTGAGTCAGGTTGGGTTGGCTATTCGATCCTCAAAACACGAAGTAACGGGTTTATTCCCCAAACTTCATTGTATTCGGAAGAGAAGTGTCTTTCAAGGGGTGAAAACACCTGCCCTGATCAGATTTGTTTCGATAGGTCAGTTTTAACTAAAGATAGGGACCAAGCTTTTGCCAAAATATATGCGGATGTTAAGGAAAATTGGCTAAGGCGTATGAGACTAATGGACAAGCGTACAATCTTCGACGTCGTGACGTTCAATATACGGTCAATCAACTGGTTTGGAGGAGAAATCAAGTACTTTCGGATGCTGCCAAATATTTTACAGCTAAGTTGGCTCCGAAATATGTTGGACCTTTTATTGTTGTTAAGCGAGTTTCTCCATGGACTTATGAATTGCAGGGCAATGATGGTAAATATGCGGGAGTTTGGAATGTAAGGATTTGAAAGCTCATCCACCGGATCACGACACAGATGAAACATCTGTCGACTTAATTTTGGTTGTTATGGGGCAGAGGATGGCTGTCCCTTGCCTTGAGCATAAATTGACTAGGGTGGTCACTACCCCCATTCAGTGGCTGAAGTACAACCAACATCGTTTGTATTTTCAGTTCCACGGTAGCAACATAGCTAAATTACATCCTCTCTAATTGGTGACGAGGTTTTAGTATTGTATTGAAGTGTGACTTTGGTTTCCCGATTATGATGTTTTCTTGATAGAGTTTTTTTTGTGAAATTTCTGATTTACGACTATTTGCCATGTGTGGTAATTTTTGTATCTCCTGTATGGGGATTAAATATACGACTTTGAATGTCGATATGGAGGTGTCTTTTGTATTTTCTCGATTTTGGACTTATAATACCTTAATATGGTAACTCCCTTGTGGAGGATTATGGATTCTTTGATTTGATTGACTTGTGATTTTTGTGGCTCCTGTGTGGAGGATTAAGTACCTCGACTTTGAATGTCGATTTTGTGAATTTTCCTGATTTTTGACTTGTATACCTTAATATGGTGGCTCCTTTGTGGAGGATTATGGATGTCTGAATCCGATTTTTTTTATTTTGACTTATTGGTTTATTTACCCCTATTGTGATTTTTGTGGCTCCTGATGGAGGATTAAGTATCTCGACTTTGAGTGTCGATATGAACGTGACTTTGGTGTCTTCCTGATTTTGGTTTGTGTTCCTTGATTGGTAGCTCCTTTGTGGAGGATTATGGATTTCGGAATTCGATTTTCTCGATTTTGACTTAGTGATATTTCTTGACTGCGACGTATCTACTATTCACCCTACTATTTACCCCTATTGTGACCTTTTTTTTTGTTTGTTTTGTATGTTTTGTATTGATTTCCGAAGCTGCCTGGATGGCAAGATCATTAACCGAAAAAAAAATGGACCTTCAGTCATTTTTTTTTAAGTAAGGGGGGAATTGTAACGTTATTATTTTGGAATTTTTCATAAAATGTAGTTTTGCCATCTTTTTCCAAAAATTATTAGTTAGTAAACTTATTGGGATGGTTCATTTTCAAAGTTTCCTCATTGTTGTACTTATTCACTTCGTTTACCTACCTGTTCGAATTGTTTTCCCTCAGAAAACGGTTTGTTTATTATTTGAAAATTGTGAGGTTAGTGGTGTTGTCATTTTTGGTTAGTTCAAAAGCAGTGGTTGGCCTCAGTAAGGTGCTTCGGAAAATCGTGGAAGATTATAGAAATGGATTTATAGAGACCCTCCTCTGGTATAAACTGCGTAGATTATTAGTATCGTAATGATTCCTTATATTATTTTGGTTTTTATTTTTTTCTTTTCTTCTCTTCGCTATGACAACTGATAGGCTCTGTGAACTTTGAGTATCTGAAAATCTGTGCGACTGTCAGAGCGGACCTTTTGTGATACGAAAATCTTGTTGAGAGTTTAGACATTTTTCGAAGATAAATTTTGAATCTAGATTCATCCTCGTTGTGAGGGATTATAACTTCGAGTGTCATTATTCCCTGAGCAGTATTTTGGAATATTTTGGGAAATACGTTTTATACGTGATCATAAACTTTTCCACAAGGAATTCGTTAGGTATGCATACATTTTCTATCTTGAACCAGTTGTCTGACCATTTTCTTTTATTAGGTTGTTGTGTAGCGAATATTGTATTTGAAGGAAGTTTTCGACTGAATTGGAGGTTGAACCTATCTCCCTCGAACAACGGAGGTAACTAAGATATCCTTTATAGCTTATGAACCGTTTCTTATAGTATTTTGTTAGGGTCCACGTATTGGGTGTATCTGAGATCGGGTGTACCTGAGTTCCACGTACCTGGGTTCTGGTGCCTGACAAGTGTTGAATAACAGTTTCCACGTATCTGGCGTTATTAGAGGTAACCTGTCAATTACTCCAAGTACCAGGGTGCAGGTTATTCACGTGACCGACTTCCACGTATTGGGTGTAGGTACCTGAGTTTTCACGTAGCTGAGTTATTTTCCACGTACTGGTCAGTTTCCACATACGTGTCAGTTATCCACGTAGTTCGGAGTCCCGAGTACCTGAGTCATCTACGTACCTGTCAGTGAGGGGTAACATCTTGGCATCTTGGAGGTCTACGTACCTGGCGTCATACGTTCAACTTACCATTTGTAATAGTTTGAGAAGGTAACCAGTGCATAGCACTGGCTTTAAATTGTAAATCATTGGCTTTTTTTATTTTGATAATTTGTGATATTATTCTATAAGGTAATTTTATATATAACTGTGAGCAATTTAGTGAGGTGCACTTCATAAGTTGTGTTGGGTACAAACAAAGGTGCTCGTGTATCCCTTCAGGATTTTATTATAGGATAATTGATCGGTATTCCCTTCAGGAATCATTGTTTAATTTAGCATAGTTATTGACATTCTAAACCAGAACGTTAAGCTGAACGTAAGCCGATTAAGTGGGTTTAGTTTGTTAGTTTAGATTATTGGTTCTTATCTGATTTAGTGTGTTTAGTAAGTTTTCTTCTGGCTACCCCTTGGGGGAAAATATTTATCCGTATTGTATCAACCACTGCACATACATATTTTTGTTTTTGGGTAATAAATAATTGTGACTTGAATTTTGAGGAATTTTGTTAACTCTTACTCTGGTGGAGGAGTAAGCAGTTCATTAACCTTGAGTAGGCAGGCTTTACTCTACCTGGCGCCCATTACATTCCATCCGATAAAACTCACTCCCGTCTTCACTGAGTGTAGCCGCGAGCTATTGCATTGAGACCGGCTTTCCCCAAAGTCTACGTTTCACCACCGTGGAGGTAGTAATCCTGCGAAAATTCGGGTACTTTTAGATGGTAGTAGCCAGGATAATTTTTTGTCCGTAGAATGTTGTGAACGCCTTTTTCCTCATTTTTCTGTTATATAGCATATTTTTATCTGCATATTATACGTCTATATGTACCTCGCCCATTATGGGTATGGCCCAAGGAATCAATATTGCTACTCGATTTGATTCGAATTAAACTCGATGCTTTGGTAATTGAGAACCTGACTTCCAAGTTGCCAATTTTCGATTTCCCGATCGATAATTAGGATTTCATTAAAAATCTGCCTTCAGCAGATGGAAACATCAATAGGAAATCTCATTATATTTCACCAAAATATTCAATCACTTGGTAATTCTAAAGATCAATTGGAACAAATCACAATAGATAACAAGAACATAAAAATCTTATTCATCACAGAGCACTGGAAAACAGAAGACCAACTGAAATACTTTGGAATAAATAATTTTACCATCAAAAACTGTTTCTGCAGGGATGAGGGAGAACATGGAGGGGTGGTAATATATGTAAGGAATGGAATAGAATCATTAGAAAGTAAGGATATAGGGAAAATGCCTGAAAAAGGAATATTTGAGATAGCAGGAGTTGAATGCCGGTTACAAGGTAGGAAACATATTTGCATGGCTGTATACCACGCGAAAGTGAGACTGTAGATAGATTGGCATTAGGTCTATCGGATAGCATCAACATGACCTCAGTAAAAGTGCGCTGGTTTTCGAGATATCACCACTTTTGTGTATTTTTTAAAAATCTCCAGTTTTCGGTCTTTTATCGCCTTGTATTGCTAGAAATTACTTCAAACTCATGTTTTTTTACCTAGGCTATCCTGAATAGTTGCTTTAAACAATGAAGTAATAACTTCAACGAGAACTAGAACAAAATCCTTCAAAAAATGTCTAACTTGTTGTATTTTATGCCGAAGTTAAAACGTTAACTGTTTGACTGACTGCTGTGAAAAAAAATTATATCAGACTGAATTGACAAATAATCTTAAAAACTTATCCATTTCATGCCCTTTTCAAAATGATACAACACTACCAATTTTTTTTAAATCAGAACCTTAGAAATTCTAATTTTGTCACGAGAGATGTGTTACAGCCGAAATTATAAAAGTGAAAGAAATTAATACAATGCGCAAATGGTTTGCTACGACTAGAATTGCTACTTATTAAAAAAAAACCAAAACCCTTATCGGCTATCTCGCTCCCACATTCATTGTTTTGTAACATGAAAACCGGTCCGATAGGGTCGGCGGCGTCACCGCTCGCGTCGATTCTCAATAGGTAGATACAGGGTGTTCTGATTTGTTACCGACAAACTGAAATGGGTGATAGATCACATCATTTTAAGCAAAAAAATTCCTATGAACATGGGTCCGGAAATGCTTCGTTCCCGAGATACAGGGTGTTGAAGTTGAAAAAATAATTCGCGTTTTCTTTAATTTGTTTTGACTGCTTTGAAATCCTTTCATGAAATTTCGTATACAGGGGATTTTTGGACGATAAATTCAAATTTGTGGTCTATTTAGTTGTATTTTCTAGAGGGCGCCACCGGCAACCATTTCAACCCATGTAAACCGTTGCAACTTCTTTGTGCTACCCTGTACACCGTTTTGGACTCAAAAAATCGATTCTCTTATCCTTTTTACTTAAAAAAGGTATTCCTCATCGAAGTCGCTAGGAGCAATCGTTTCAGAGAAAAATGCATCTAAAGCCAAAGGGTCCCAAAACTTCTCCGAAAATTATTCCCATTCAAATATTTAATTTAAATTTATTTTGAAAATTTCTGAAGCGAAATGCATGCGGATTTTCTATTGCCCACTAAGTGGTATGCTATGTAATTATTGTTTTTAAGTGTTCTGAATATTCTGTTTCCTGAAATATTGAGTTGTCGGGATACTTTACGGATACTGAGTTTTTCATTTTCTTCGAAGGTCTGTAAAATCCTATTTCTCTGTAGATAATATACACCCTGTATCTCGGCAACGAAGCATTTCCGGACCCATGTTCATAGGAACTTTTTTGCTTAAAATGATGTAATCTATCACCCATTTCAGTTTGTCGGTAACAAATCAGAACACCCTGTAGTTTTAGTACCTGACCTTGCGTTGAGTACTACACACGCGTTTTTACTACCCTCTGCTCGGTGCGTTTTCTCGTTTTTGTGTTTTTTCGACAACTGGGAACAAAATTGGACTTGCTTAGCCTACGATCTGGATTGTTGCTGTGATTAACAACGACTCTGCGCTCTTTCGGACCTCGATTACTTTGTGATTGGATACTGTTTTCAGATTGCCATATTGTGATGCCAGACCATCAAGCTCATTTTACCCCTGGAGAGTACACACTACACAGACATGTTAATGATTTATGGCGAAACAAGACGCGTTTCTATTAGAGGGAACGTTTCGTATAGTGCAAGCTTAGCTGCGAGATTGTAGGCGGAAAGATACCCAAACCGCACGCCAACAACTCATGAAATCATTCTTCGAGCTGTAAATGCCTACAGAGAGGGCAGAAACCCTGGCCATCAGAGAGGTTCCCAAGGTAGACCCCAAACTGTGGATGACGATGTCGTATTGGAGCATGTAACGGAGGACCCATCGACTTCAGTGCGTTTAATCGAAAGACGTACTGGTGTTCCCAAATCATCTGCGCAACGAATTCTAAAAAGACACCGATACTACCCTTACCACATTCAAAGGGTGCAGACATTATTAACCAGCGATTACGCCAGGCGTGTTGTGTTTTGCCAAACAATGATACAAAAGCATAGGGAAGATCCTGATTTTTTCAATAAGGTACTGTGGAGTGATGAGTCAGCCTGTAAAAGAGACGGCTACCTTAACCTCCACAATATCCATAGTTGGCAGCTGGTGAACCCTCATGAGAAAAGAGAAGACCGGTCTCAACACCAATCTAAGATTAATTTGTGGACCGGGATCTTTAACGGTGAAAAATAGTAGGCCCATTTGAACTCCCTGCCACACTGAATGCAGAAATGTATTTGGATTTTTTGGACAATCACCTACCTATCCGGCTGGAAGATTTACCCATTGATTTAAGGAGAAGAATGTGGTATCAAAATGATGGGTGCCCCGCACACTATGCCCGCATAGTGCGAACGAACCATGACCACGCATACCGTTCAAGGTGGATAGGCCGACAAGGCCCGATTTTGTGACCACCACGATCACCGGACCTAAACCCATTAGATATTTTTTACTGGGGATTCTTAAAGGAGAAAGTTTAAGCAAAACCAATTCGGACAGAAGACGAACTGCGCCAGCGCATAAATCAAGCAGCCGGAGAAATATCAGCCACCAGTTTAAGAAGACTGAAAAGACAGTTTTTAAAACGATGCAGATTATGCATGAGAGCCGGCGGCAGGCAAGTTGAACACCTATTATAAGATAAGACGATATTACTGTAAAATGATATTAAAATAAATAATTAAACTTTTTTGTGTTAATTTTCTTGACTACCTACTTATCTGCAAACAAAAAATGAATGAGAAAGTGAGATAAAAGAGAAAGAAGAGCAAAAATAATGGTTGTTTGAAACGGTAGCGAGCAAAGAATATCAAGCAACATGTAATTTGTCAACAGGTGATACTTGTGCATTTTTCCTAATTTTTAATTATTTCGGCTTAAACACATCTCTCGCGACAAAATTAGAATTTCTAAGGTTTTGACTTAAAAAAATTGGTAGTGTTGTACCATTTTGAAAAGGGCATGAAATGGACCAGTTTTTACGATTATTTGTCAGCAGTCAGTCAAACTTAAGTTAAAGTTTTAACTTCGGCATACAATACAACAAATTAGACATTTTTGAAGGAATTTGTTCTAGTTCTCGGTGAAGTTATTACTTCATTGTTTAAAGCAACTATTCAGGATAGCCTAGGTAAAAAAAACATGAGTAATTTCTAGCAATGCTAGGCGATAAAAGACCGAAAACTGGGGATGTTTAAAAAATACACAAAAGTGGTGATATCTCACAAACCAGCGGACTCTTACTGAGGTCATGTTGATGCTATCTGATAGACCTAATACCAATCTATCTCCAGTGTCACTTTCTCGTGGTATTTTTGGGATACCCTGTATAATAATGAAAACACAGAAACACTCATAAGACAATTGGATAAAATCTTGAACAAACTTGGTCACAGTTATATTACTATCACAGGTGATTTCAACATAGACATAAACAAAGACTCTAAAGAAAAACGAGAACTTCTGAATTTTCCAACTGCCACAACATCAAACAAACAATTTTTGATCACACCCAAATAACAGAAGCAAGTGCAACTTGTATAGACGGTATCTTCACCAACATAGACTCTCCATATCAAACACTTGGGATACACATATATCTGATCATTTAGCACAAGGTTGCCCAGCCTTTTCAGCAGGCGGGCCAAACGGACGATCTAAAAAATTTCAGAGGGCCACTAACTGAACTAGCAAGGAAAAATTTCAGGATTTGTGCAATTTAAAAAAAAGTACAAAAAATAGTTTTTTTTTCAATTGATTAAGTAGTTAAATAAAAACATGTTTAGTGTGACTTTTGACATAGTTTCGCTTGTGACTATTTTTCTATGTTAGGTCTTAAATCAGATGTTGATAGTAACAACGAATCGAAAATATGTTGTTCAGTTAGGGAAGTGCGATATTTGTTTTTTACATAGTTGAGATCTGAGAACACTTTCTCACATACATATATTGATCCGAAAGTACATAAAAATCTCAACGCCAGGTCTGTTATGGCAGGAAAATCTTCGGCTGGTACCAATTTCCAGAATCTTACAAAATCTCTTGATGAGTTTTGTACTTACGATGAAATATTTTCATGAAAGATGTTTTTCAATGCAGAATAACTTTGTAGTTCCGCGAGTTCTAACTGAACATTAGCAGGGTAAGTAATTATTTCAGATAAACTAATGAGGAAAGGATTCAAAAATATTTGAATTTCCTTTTTTTACCCTCAAAGTCTTGAAATCTGTTCTCAAATGAGTTTAGCAAGCACTTAAATTTTGGTTCATTATGATTATTATGATGAACCAGAGAAACCTGCAGATTGCTCTAAGATATATTATATTGAATCTGTAGTATCCTGCCTGAAAAAAACCTATCAGATTGCCAGATCAGACAGTTCCAACCAAGCTATCGATGAAACAATGACCAAGTTCAAAGGGAGATCTACCTTGAAGCAGTACTTTCCTTTAAAGCCAATAAAGTGTGGCATAAAGATATGGGAAAGATGCGATTCCCTTAGTGGTTATATTTATTACTTCAATATTTATCAGGGTAAAGAAACAGAAGCACTTACTGGAACATTAGGAGAGAGAGTTGTACACAAGCTAACAAGCACAGTACGAAGTCCAGATGTTTGCTTTTGTATCGATCGCTTTTTTTACCACTGTTAGCTTGATGAAAACTCTCAAATACGCTTGTGTAGGTACATACATGAGGAATAGAGCTAATGTGCCTAATTTTCCAAAAAGAAAAATGACCAGAGGTAATATAGATTTCTTGTGCTGCAAAGATATTTTAGCTACAAGGTGGATGGATACCAAAGAGAAACTACTAATGTCTAATTGTCACGTAGGTACAAAGGATTTTACCACAAGAAAACTGAAATCTGGCGAAAAAAAGGAATTTGATTCTCCTAGTGCTGTTATTTTTTACAACAAATACAGTGGACTCTCGATAAGTCGAACATCGGTAAGTCGAACTCTTTGATAAGTCGAACTGTTTCTCCAGTCCCGATTCCTGCGTATCTTACCCTATGTAATTTCACCTCAATGAGTCGAACAGTGTTCTTGGGACTAAAGAGACTAATAGATGAGTCGAACTGCTGGAAGGGCTCCGCGGAAATCTCCACCTCTATGAGTCGTACTCCTGACCACCATCGCCTCAATGAGTCGAACTTTTTGATCTCACAAATGAAAGCGAAAAGGATTCGTTACGCAAACCAATCACCACAAGTGGCAGCCATCATAATGTGTTCTTCAAACGCTCAGGAGTCGAGGGACATTAGTTCAATTCATTCCTTATTTGTTTATGAAGCCATCGTGTGCCAAGAGCGTTATAAGTCATGGCTCCGCGAAAACTCAAAATTTTATCAGTAGCAGATAAACTGGAACTCATTCGGGAAGTAGAGAAAGGCGAAAAAATTAAAAGCCTCATCGCTATCCAGTTCGGAATTCCTAAATCTACCCTGTCAACCATCATCAAAAACAAAATGAAAATCATCGCTTCCACTGCAGAAGGAAAATCAGTACACCGGTACCGTCAAAAATTGCCTCAGCACTCAGATGTTGAAAAATGTTTGATAACGTGGTTCCAGGAAACGCGCAAAAACAATATTCCAGTAAATGGACCACTTCTTCAACAGAAAGCGATGGAATTCGCATCTTCCCTAGGCCACGAATTTGCAGCGAGTAGTGGTTGGCTATCCAATTTTAAAAAAAGGTACGGAATTGCTGGAAGAACCTTGTCAGGCGAAAGTGCTAGCGTTAATGAAGACACTTGTGCTGAATGGCTAGCTCATCTATCGGATTTATTGGAAACGTACACATCCGATGAGATCTACAACGCAGACGAAACCAGGCTGTTTTACAGATGTTTACCCAACAAAACATTAGATTTCAAAAACACAGATTGTCATGGTGGTAAGGAAAGTAAAGAACGTTTAACTGTTTTGCTTGCTGTTAATATGAGCGGTTCAGCGAAACATGTACCATGCGTTATAGGCAAATCGCTGAAGCCCCGTTGTTTCAAAAATGTTAAAACCTTTCCTACAGAGTATACTGCGAATTCTAGAGCATGGATGACTGGAATTATTTTTAGAGAATGGTTGCAAAAGTGGGATAACGAGTTGACAAAAAAAAAGAAGAGGGCTCTTCTCTTCATAGACAATTGTCCAGCTCATAATCCCTTGCCTGTTCTTATATCGTTAAAAGTAGAGTTTCTACCACCGAACACGACATCGAAACTACAGCCCTTGGATTTGGGAATCATTAAAAATTTTAAGGTTAAATACCGTACTGAAGTAGTAAACCATGTGCTTCGACAAATACAGGAAAATCGTGCTGTAGTCCCAATAAATGTATTAGAAGCTCTACATTTCATCAAGAAGGCATGGGATGAAGTGAGCCCTCGAACAATTCAGAATTGTTTTTCTGCATGTGGATTCGACGTGATTACCACCGATGAATCAGACACAGCGCTGGAAAATCCAGAAGAAGTGGAAATTGATGGATGGGGAATTCTTTCATCTGTATTTGATGTGGATGCAAACTTTAACGAATTTGTGGAGGTGGATTGTGATCTACCGGTATGCTTTCCACCTACAGATGAAAGCATCGTACGTGAAGTGTTAGGAAGGGAAGAAGAAGACGATGCAGGTTTGGACAATTTGGAGGACCCTGAAATTGAGCCACCTACACCACCAACTGTTCAAGAAGCTAGACAAGCTATCGATACGATCAGATGTTTTCTGGAAAGTTCTGAAGATATCGAATACGACATTTTCAGGAAACTAAATGAAATATCTTCGGTTGTTTCCAAATTGGAAAAAAAACGTTTAAAGCAAATGAAAATTAACGATTTTTTTAAACCCGTATGAATTTTATGAAGATATGTGATTAGAATTTGTACAATGTATGTATACATATTTTTCATTAAATGTAAAATACATATACGCTTGCTTCTCATTGACTAACGATGATCAATATGTATTACCTCGAGTTTTTCCCTCAATGAGTCGAACTCCCACCTCAATAACTCGAACGTTTGGTGAGCCGAACTATAGATAAGTCGAACAGTTTTATGTGGTCCCTGGGAGTTCGACTTATCGAGAGTCCACTGTATATGGGTGGGGTATATTTGGCGGATCAAAAGGTTACAGCATATGATTTGGATATAAAGTTGACAAAATGGTGGAGAAAAGTTTTTTACAGACTATTTATGTCTGCAGTTATTAATTCCTGTATTATTCATGAGGAACTGCAACATAGGAAGATACGACTACTGGATTTCATTGTTCCGTTGGCAGAACAGATGATTTCTGAAGGGCGTTCAAAAGCTGCCCACAAAAGACGTCTGTCCGGGAAGAGGGGTAGACATACTAAGAAACAAAAACTAATGCAAAATGTGGGCGATCATTTACCCGTTCAAAAAAATAATAAAAGACCATGCGCTAGGTGCAGTCAAATGAAAAAGTAGAGGAGAACTAAGTCCCTTTGCACCGGATGTGCAAAGATTGCTTTTTACCTTACCACCAATAATTGCTTGCATTGGAAATGTATTTTTTTTGTAAAATAGTTATTTTTGTATCTAGTGCGCGAAATGCTACTTTGGTGATCGAGAACTGATTTTTTTAACGAGGCGTAGCCGAGTTCCAAAAAATAGTCGCGCACGAGATGCAAACAAAATTTTTTCTACAAACGCTTAGCTTAATATGAAAAAAAATATTGAACTGGTTTGAACTATTTTTCCAAATCAAGTAATTAGGTATTATAACTATGGGCAATATATTCTATGTTGAAAGCAACACTCAATGTTAAAGAAAACGTGAATTTCAAGAAATTTACCAAGTTAAAATATAAAAATCCCATATATAGTTTACATGCAGTGTGCGAAGTAAGTATTTCGCACATTACTTCGCGCACGGTGTCATAGTAACGAAGGAAATGAAAAAAAGGGGCACTTCGCATATTCTTGCCAATGCGCGAACCTTGTCATTTTTTGACGTTTGTAGAAAAAAGCATTTTATGTTTTTCCTAATACATTATAAAAAGGTATAATTAGTATTACTCAATTCCGGAAAGTATACTTTTGGGAACTATTTCACCCAGTATAAAACCCTAATGGTAACTATAAGTCCCTTATCCTTTTTCAGGATAATCCTGCTTTTTATATTTGAATGTTAAAACATCCATGTGTTATTGTGAGCTCCCGTTTATACAGGAAAATACAGTAACTTTTACCGAAATTAAATTGCAAAACTTAGATCTTGATATCTAGATATTGATTGACACAATTTCACTTGTAAGCTAAGTAATCTGATCCATTTGAAATAAAGATTACTTTTATAATTATTATTATTAACCTTTCCTTTTCTGATAGAATTGATAGTATTTTGGGAATTACGATCTTCGCGTCAATTCTCAAAGGAAATAAAATAGTTGACCAGACAAATGGGCTCTACGCACTAGATACATCATCGATTATGTTCTGTGTGGGAATTTTTCTTTGTTGCCAAAATCAGCTTTCTTTCTCTCACAGAAGCTAGTTGCTAAGGTTTAAAGACAATTTCCGCATGGACCAACAGTGACATGTCAGCGATATAGGCAATAGACACATTTTTTTATTTGTAGAAAAATTAGAAAAACATTCACTTACCTTGTTTCCTCATGTTTTACTTCCTTTCATGGAATATGCAACAAGTCTCTCATGCTCTGGGGCGGAACCAAAGACCCATCATGTCCTAGGTTGCTGAACAATCTGTATTACATATGGTGCTGACACACAGGACATTCATGATCTTACTCCGACTGGACACGCCTGGTTGATTTCAAGCTATTTAAGACTTTGACTTGCTTTATTTTTTTTCTTGTATTAATTCATATAATTTCTTCTTTTACTCATTTCTATTTGAGATTATGGCAATGTATTAATTCATAAAAATATATATAATTCCTTCCATTTCATCAATCACTCACATGCACTATTTCCAACAGAAGCAAAATCTGTAAAGAAAATTGTAATATAATTCCATGTAATCTACAGAATATTTTATTCAGAGTGATTACAATTCACTGCATGACAAAAAATCGATCTATGGTTATTGATTACATCATAACTCTATAACATCGATTTTTAATATTGTAAATATAAAAAGATGGTAATACAAGCGATAAATGAATCGACTTTTATTTATAACTAATACAAAGATACGATTTTGCATTCTATTCGACAGTGCTGTGACTTTGCACTAAAGTACATCACTTCCAACTGATGTTGCTTTCTGATAAAATCAGTTTAATTTTTCTAATCGCTTCAGTTTTATCATAACCACAACGATGAATTATTATCCTCGGTCTGCATTGGTAGAAATCAATAATTTATAAATATTTTTTTATTTCATTCAGAATCATTGTAGATATTCTGATTTGAATATATTTCAAGCGGATAACCGGTTATCATTTTGGTTAACCAATTGCATTCAAGCGGTTTTTGTTATTTTTGGTTCAAAGTAAAGACGTCGATTCGACATCATTGATTTAAACCGCAAATGACCAGACTCAAGAGCTGGGTTAAACTTCTAGTTATTAGAAAAGTAGAGTTGTACGCGGCAAATTTCAAAAGTTCTTGACTGACGAAGCATACTTGAAGAAGATATGTATTCGTGAGCTTAGCCACGTAACGTCTTATATTCAGAAAACTATTTCAACAGTTTCAATTATCGGCTTAGTTTTATTCATTTAGGAATTAAACTTATCTATTGAAATCTCTGAGTTAGGTTCGGAAATAAACGCATCCAAAAGCTTCTGACTTGTTAATATTATTTAAAATAGAATTGTACAAAGCTTTTAAAGATTGCTGATATTGTTTGAGTGCAACAAAACATTCTTTCTTTACTTGGATAATGGGAAAAGCTTTATGTTACAATTTATAGCTCTCAACAGTTAGAAAAAATTATGTTCATCGTTACATTAAATCCACGTTTCAAACATTAATATTTTGGGATGCATGAAGTTGAACTTGAAGCATAATAATTTACTTTGCAAATCGAATTTTGTATTTATTGCATGAAACATGAAAAAATATAAATATAACCCATATTGACAATTGACAAATAACCAGAAAAGGCATTCAGGCGACTAGAGACAAGGGCCGGTTATTCGTTCTAGGACAAAAAGGGAATAACCAAGGGCTGAACCAATGATGACCGCAGTTATTATTGGTTATCCGCTTGAAATAGATTTTGGTATCCTAATTTCAATCCTCAATATTTTGTGAATTGTCATAAAAAAAATTGTTCTATTTGTCAAATTCACTATCCTTACAACTGATGTGGTTTCGAAATTATTCAGGCAAATATAGAGCTAGGACAATATTATGGAAGCCAGAGCAGGGTTGTATTATATTCCTCTAATAGTTCCTAAAATTGTTTTCAGTATATAAAGCCATATTTGAGGCTTTATATCTATTAAGAATTGATTCAGTTGAATTGAAATGGTTGTTATTTCATCAACACGTCCAGTTAGTTAATTTTGTTTCACAATCAGTTATTGAGAATGTAGCAATCATTACGAAACTGAAAGTGTCATGGATATGTTTACTAACCAGTAGAGCATACTGTAATGTGCAGTTCATTTTTATGACAAATCACCCGATGTCTCGAAACAGAAAGTACCTACTTATTCCTTTCACCATGATCTTCGTTCGTCAGATATCTTGTAGATTCTTGTTCGCCTTTGTAGTTTCTTGACTATGTTATAGAATGTGGATATTATAACCATACTGTCCAGTGTCCATACTCCTTTCTTATTGCAGATAATCCCTTCTATCATTCTAAGTCTGATTTGGTTTTTCTAACTTTTTGACGACCAACTTCTGTAAATTTCCAGAAAACAAGACTAAAGACTAACGTACTAACTTTAGTAACTTTGGCATAGATATACTAACCTTGGAGTCATTGGTTTTGGTTAAGTCCACAGAACATAAAACATAAATATAAGTTTATAGTTCGTTTCAAAATGATTGTCATCAGAGCAAGCCATGAAAGTCCAGTCGGGGCTTTATTTCTAGTTACTAAAAAGTCACCAAAAATTTCTGTGGGTTCATCAGTCAGAGAAGGGAAATGAATAAACATAACCTAGAAATATATTTAATACAATATTTTTATTTTCCAAAGCAAATCCTGAGCTTGAGAATGTTCCTGATTCTTAAATACCATTAGGATTGTGTAAATCTCTAAACCTACCAGCAGTATATAATTTCTGACACTGTATTGACAAATTTTCGTATTTACCATCATTTGCAGCTAAAGAGCGAAGAAAGAATAGGTATAGCCCCTAAGCTTGTGAATATTATGAAAAATAAACACAGTCATTTATATTTCAGTCCAGTTTAATCAATGGGATTCAGGTTTTATTACTATGTCGCTGCCTCAGTGCACCAATAAACAAAACTATAAACTATCAAAGTACTTTAATGAGATGTCATTCATATAATTCACCGATGAAGATTGAGACTCTATTGAAGATAATTAAGATATATTTTCTTTTCTCTGACAAATTTATTTGTAATTATAACTCAAAATGAGTGTGTTCAACTCAAATTCAACTGAGATAGCCAAACTGGTGAAACGAAACAAAAAGAACTTGTTGATACTTTGAAAGGTGTGGACCAATTTGTCATACATAATAAGACAAAAACACAAATTAAAGAATTTATTCAGTATGTACATTAATTGTACCACATTGTATAACTTTAATAAACTTATCACCGATTCTGTCTGTTTTAGTAAGAGGAATATTTCATTGAATAGCCAAAATATGAACCGAGTGTGTGTGGCAAAGGTGTTAAAATTAAAGTGAAACATGTGGACCACAAGATGTTATCATTTTTGTATGAAAATCATACTTGTTTTAAAATATACTATTGCACAGATTAAATAATGATTTCATTCATTCATATGCCTTGGTTAGGTTTGATATGAATAATTGAGTATTTGTTTGTTGATTTAACATATCCATTATATTGAGTACTATTTCTTCAGATCCCCAAAAGATGACACACAGTTTTCCCTAAGTCTAGAATAGAGAAATGGTGAATATTTTGGCTTTTATTGGAAACGATTGTCAATTTAGCTTTTGTAGGTCTTGTTGGTGTCATTTTAGATAAAAGTTGATTAAGTTCCTTTGAGTGTTTGGAATTCAGAGGAAGCAAAAGTTAAAATTTTGTTTCAATCCTTATCGTATGGGTAAGGAACACACTTAATTGCTTAAAACTGACAATTTACAGTGAAAAACTAAAATAAGCTTCGGTACAAAATTGAGAAAATTCATTCAGAACATTATTCAAAAATTTTATTGTTAATTGGAGACAGAATATTATATGCAATCATAGATTCATTGAAAATAATTATTCAAAGTACAGTGGAATACTTATAGACTTATACATTTTACTATTTATTTACATATTAGAATTATCTTCTGAATGCAGTGCTCCGAAGCGAACATAACATGTAAAATAACTGTTTGAGTAAACATCAAAATTGAAAATTGTATTAACAATTCAACTTTCTATAAAATCCAACAAAGGATTCAAGTATTTTTAAGTTTATCATTTATAGGAAACTTATGTTCTTGTAGCCCTTGCCGAATTACTTTTTTATGAGAAGCAGTCGTAGGTATATAATCAACTCTGATTGAATGATATGGTGCATTACCCATGATAATGACACACTTTGTATCGAATAACTGCAGAGAAGGTATTAATTGTTCAGTAATCCATTAATGAAATAGTTCCCCATTCATTGTTTTATGCTAATCCGTATCATTGATACCACTGTCAAGAATTAGATCACATCCAGGTAAAAATCCATCAAATACACTCATTGTTTTTGATTTTAGAAAAAATAAAGTCGTTTAATGTCTCTTTGAAGGTATAATCATGTGGAATAGGTTTCCTTCCAGTGCTAACTCTGGCTCTAGCAACTTGCCTTCTACTTTTTTCTCCGAAATTCTTCGGACAGTTCTAGGAGAAATCTAAAATTTTAAAACTTACTTAATCAGAAAACACATTGTACATGATCGTTTACCTGAAAAACGAGCGCAATGCCATTAATACTAGCAGAAATATCTGCTAACACCGATACACTGCCTGGCGTTCCCTTGCAGTAAGATGAGAGGAATCTCTTTCAATTCAGTAATCAAACCAAAGTAGATTTAAGAGATATTTAAATCCACTTGTCTATTAAATCAAGTATATAAACTGATATTAACAAATAAATTCGAAATATTTTCAATAGGTTAACTCTTAGATTATTTACAAATTTGGAAAAGTCAAAGTCAGTGATATTTTCAACACCAACCTAAAATCGGCAAATCGAAATTCACCGAACGGACCGATACCAACATATTTTCGACTTCTCACAGCCGCCCGAGATGCCAATCATTTTGAAATGAACTATAGTTCACTTGTTCACAGCACAGAACATAAGACTCATAAGAGTTAGGTTAGGACGGTTAGAACCATAGACTCCCTATCATAGATTAATGTGATAACTTCATTTACTTCTTCTTTGAGATTAAGGGCCGTATTCATAGTTCGTACTTGAGGGTGAGTGACAGTTGATGTCACCTTTAAAGCTAGTATTCATAAGGGCGATGAAAACTCACACTCACCCTCAAGGGCGAACTATGAATACGAGCCTAAAGTTTAGTCGAATTTTGGCGAGCTGTGGTTACATGTAACTATCTAACTATCACGTGATCATTTGACAGAAAATACGTGTATTAACTGTCAAATGATCACGTGATAGTTAGATAGTTACATGTAACCACAGCTCGCCAAAATTCGACTTTTATCTCCAAGCTACCTAACGTGCGTTCAAAAAAATTCGTGGTCAAGTAAGCTGTGGAATATATCGCACCTATCGTGGAATACTGTAACATCTCCGAAATGTGCGATTTTCAGTTTGTTACACCAAAACATTCGGGATGACTTTACCTTTGTGTGGCGATTCAAGTTGATCTCCAAGCCACCTTGCGGCAAAAATTGGAAACCGTGACATTAGGTCTCGAAGTTTGGCATCGTAGTGCATGTACTAGATATTAGTTGGTGTTACCAGTTTTTTCGTGAGTTTTGAGCGACTGAAAGTTTATTTTTCTCGTCTTCATTGTATTTGTGTTCGGAAATGTCTAATTCAAAAGTATATTGTTGTGTTTATGGATGCAAAAGTCGTGCCAACAAGGACCTCGTGTCCTTTCATTCTTTCCCCAAACATGGTACTTGTTCAGTTGAAATAAACAATAAAAATGGTGTTATTGAAAAAGTCGATGTCAGAAAAGTTTGGGAAAAAAATTTGAAGTGTGGAAAGACAATTTCAAGTTCTATGAAAGTCTGTTCAAAACATTTTGAAGATTCGGATTTCTGTCTACATGGTGAGTTGTTAGAATGTTGTTAGAACTTTGAATAATACAGTGATTTTCTATTCAGTGGAGGACAACAGACCCAAAAAGTCGAATTTGAGACGTAATAGACTGAAGAGGAATGCTATTCCAACAAAAAACCTTCCTAAGGGCTCTCATGAAACCGGAGTGAATAAGGAAAGACGGAGGATAAAAAAATATGATGCTGTACAGCCAATTGTAATTAAATTTATATATATATTAAAAGCTTATATTGTATTATGTAATGTTCAATTCAAAATTATTCATTTTTGCAAAATTTTCAGTTGAATACCACTTGTGAATCAATGAAAGATGAACAAGAAGCTGCAAATGAAGTCCATGCACAGGTAAGAAAAATGGAATATTCTGATGGTCATATACTAAATTTTAAATTTCAGGAAATTACTAGAACATCTGATGAATGGATGGCCGCTGAAGCTCTATGTGCTTTGGCGGAAATTAAATATGAAGATGTTGCCGTTCAAGTGAATACTTGGAAAATTCGCACAATTTGTGAAAATATAATTAGTGACAAAAACTGAATAGTATGACTGGCCTGAACTCTTTTAAAATGCTGGATACCATCGAGAGTTTAGTATTGCGAGTGAAAAAAGAAAAAACTTGTGTCATCCCTGAATATTAGGGAGAAAATTATTCTCACATTCACCAAACTCAAGAATGATACATCTTATGTTGTTTTATCTTTACTCTTTGGAAACATAAGTCCCAAAGTGTTAAAGAAATTTTTATGATATGCTCTCTGTGTTAGCCTCAGTGTTGAAACCTTTGATATATTTACCACCAATTGAGGAAATACAGAGAAATTTACCAAAGAACTTCGAAGATATTTTATTTTATTTTATTCCTTTCCAAATTACCACACATAATCAAATGCCCAGCATTCAGAATTGCTTCTCCTATAACGGAAAAAGATTTACGGAAATATTCATAACGTTTTATGTGCTTACCTTCATAAACATTCCTACTACTCGGCATGGATTCTAAATATCTGAAATATCCCCCAAGCTAAGGAAAACTTTACTACTCGTCATTGTTCTTCTTGAATGTCCAAACTACACAAATACAAAATCCCAACAAAACTACTAAAATAATCCAACTACATAAATAAAATATCCAAACCGAACTAATAAAATATCCCAACTACACAAATAACTAATACAAACCACTAAAATACTAATATTTCTGCCACAACATCCATACGCCAAATACTTCGAGACCTAATGTCACGGTTTACAATTTTTGCCGCAAGGTGGCTTGGAGATCAACTTGAATCGCCTATAAATTATAACAAATTTAGTTCTTGCGCTGGCCGAGGAGAGGCGGAAGTTTCATTTCGAAAGTGGGGGAATTGATCAAAGTCGTTTGCGAAAGACTGTGATAATTCATTCGCTCTCCAGACACCGGACGTGCAAGAGCCATCAGCTGAGATGTTACACTTTTTTGCGGACGGTTTTAATACGTTTTGATATATGTTGCTGTGTTCTATGGATGATTATTCCGACTTCTGATAAATATTGCTCAATACCTTTTGTTGTTATCAGACGAAATATTTCAATTTTAAAGTTACTCTAAATCTCTTTTCATTCGGAAATGTGAAAAAAGACCTAAAGGGGTTATTCCTCTTGTCGAAAATCGCAATTTCTTTCTCAAATCCTATATCAATTCAAATTTTCAGTTTGAAAGAGATGTCAGTTTTTTTTCAAATCCCAGCTTTTGTTTCGAATTGATCGTTTTCTATGTATCTTTTCTGTATTATCGGTAATTCGGAAATAATTTTTTTTTATTTTGATTAGGATCGTTTCCAATAATGGAATCTCGGGGACACAAAATTCTCAAACTGTTACGCTCACAAGCTGATCAAAATCGCCCCGACAGAGCATTTACGAAAAAGGTTGAATCAAGATCCAATCCATTCTTTCTGGAGAAGTTTGGCAACCTATTCCTTATGAAAATGAAACATTTTTCAAAAAATAGATCAGTCCCAAATAAATAGGCTTAAAAATGTGTTTTCCATTGAGCTACACCATCCTCAAACAGAAATAGCTATTCCCAACGGCAAAAATTCGAATTATCATTCAAGTTCTCCGAGATCCAGTTTTTCGAGTTCAAATTCCAACTCCAGATTCAGTTCAACAAGTTCAGGATCTTGTTCTTTAACTTCCATCCGTTCCACTTTTGATGACTCAGAGGCAGACCCAAATTTTGACTCTAATGGTGAAAATGAGGATTCGTCAGATTGTGAAGATTCTGTGAAGAGGAAAACCCGCAAAAGGTGTAAAAATCCGAGTGAATGGAAGACAAATAAATCGAAAAAAAGATGCAATTTGAGAAAAACCTATACTTCAAAGAACGGGAAAAAAAATGGATAGAAGAAAAATGAGACCTGGCTGCGATGAAAAATGTATATTTAAATGTTCCAGAAAAATAACCGAAACTGAGCGTTTCTCGGTTTTCCGGAAATATTGGAACCTTGGAGACGTCACCAAACGGCGGATTTCATAAGTCGCTGCATAAAGGAAGTCAAACCAAGCACTCAGAGACTGCCAGAAAGTCACCATCGTAAGCTTAATGTTGCTTACTATTTTAGAATCAATGGAATTGACTCCCGGGTGTGCAAAAAGTATTTTATAGCCACACTTGACATTTCTTCTACGACTGTTACAACAGTTAGGAGCAAGTTAGCTGATGGACCTCTTGAAGAAGACAAACGAGGGAAACATGGTAAACAGAAGAAGTTACCAAACAGTATAAGAGACGGAATTCGTGACCACATTAACTCGATTCCAAGAATACAGTCTCATTACCTCCGGGCTCAGACGGAGCGAGAGTATATTGATGGAGGAAGAACGATTGCCCAAATATTCCGAGATTATGTTGAAAAATGCGAGAAAGCTGGGCAACCACATGCTATGCGTACTGTTTTTTATGAAGTTTTCAACGAGTTTAACATTTCATTTTTCATTCCCAAAAAAAGATCAATGTGAGCTCTGCATTGCATATGGAAATAATAAAGCAAACAAATCTACAGAATATGAAGAGCATCTAAAAGAAAAAGAACTTTCAAGGAAAGAAAAAGAAAATGATAAAAACAACAAGGACGAGACTTCTATAGTATCAGTATTCGACTTGCAGGCAGCTCTTCCAACTCCAAGAGGCGAGGTGTCAGTTTTTTATTATCGATCGAAACTATCTACATATAATTTATCAATATACAACTTAAAAACGAATCAAGCGGTCTGCAATGTTTGGCATGAAGGAGAAGGAAATGTGGAGCATCCAAACAAAACCACACAAATCCATTTTGAAAATTTTTACAGGAACGAAGGAAATTTGGTTTATATACTTTTTGAAAGTTCCTCCACAACTTTTGTGCTTTTCCAAAAATTGGTAGTATAGTGTTTCCCAATAAGGTTGTAGAACTTTGTAAGGTTTTGGCGGCCATATATGTTTATCAATTTTGACGTTCGAAGTGTCATTTTATTCAGAAAGGTTCAAAGTTTTACCATGAAAAGTTTCACGCTCACACAACGTTTGGAAATCGTCCAAATTCATTACGCAAATTCGCGTTCGCCGGTGGCCACGCGAAGAGAGTTTCATTTCTGGCTGAACGGCTTCGTTAACAAGCAGAATTGCCGATATTGGAGCGATTCTAATCCACAAGTGGTGCAAGAAAGACCTTTGCATCCACAAAAGATCACAGTTTGGTGTGGATTGTGGAGTGGTGGCATCATCGGGCCGTATTTTTTCCGAAATTACGCCGGACAAGCCGTTACTGTGAACGGCCAGCGCTATAGCGACTTGCTGCGTGAATTTCTCTTCCCGAAATTTGATGAAATTGGTGACGACGATCTTTATTTCCAACAGGACGGCGCCCCCCCACACATTTCGAACGACAACATGACTTTATTGCGCGATAAGTTCGGCGACTCATTAATTTCGAGAAACGGCCCCATCGCCTGGCCGCCAAGATCGTGTGATTTAACGCCCTTGGACCTTTTTTTATGGGGATATGTGAAATCACAAGTGTACAGCAACTCTCCAGCGACAATTCAAGACCTTGAGGAGAACATTACGAGGTGTATCGAGGCCATACCACAGGAAATGCTAGGCCGAGTCATGGAAAATTGGGTCAAACGAATTAAGGTCTGCAAACGAGCTCGTGGAGGCCATTTGAACGATATCTTGTTTAAATCATAAACTTATACACCATATCTTTCGAATAAATGTTTGAGAACCAAAATCGGTTAATTTGTTGTTGTTTTATTCAATTTCAAAGTTCTATCAAGCTTATTGGGAGACACTGTATATCTTTTTAAATGGTCAAGACCAATTTTGCCTAACTTACTTAGTTTTTCTGTAATTTAAGTCTTAAATTTGGATTTGTGTGCTTATGCTTGAATCCGAAGTATTTGTGTGCTTTTGCTTGAACAGTCTCAGGATTTGTGTGGTTTTGATTGACCTAAATAAAACTTAACATATTTTTTGCTACAGATTCAATTAGCAAAACCAATGTTTTTGTAGTTAAACCAAAACGATTTTTTATTTTTTTTTAAAGGAAATTTACTATATTTTTAAGAAAAGAAAAAAAAAGTACAATAAGGTAACTAAAATAAATGATCACACTTCGTAGGAACAATAAAATAATAATAAGGTAGGTAGGTAGGTAGGTATACTATACTTAAAAAAAAGTCTACATTCTCTTTGGTAGAAAAATAATAATACCCATACCTACTGTAAGTATGGGTAAATAAGGAATAAATCCTTTGGTTCCATTACTTCAAAGATGAATTGCACAGTCATCTTCAAGACAATCGCAACATTCTTCAGGTTCTTCAGTCTCATTTTGTATTCCTAATCCTAAGATAGATTTATACCATCCTAATTCTGGTTGGTTCTCCCAAGTATCACCAAATAATGATTTTAACAGTTCAGATACATCTTTTATCTTGGCAGCATTGATGTTGCTCTTAAGGGGACACTCTGGTATAATATATTCCTGGATGTCAGTCCATTTGAAACCTTTCTTTATAGGGTAAATTTGAGGGATATCACTAAACTGGAACCTGTAAAATTCATTTGCTTTGACTGTTACCCTAACTTCTCCATTTCTTATTTTCTTCTTTTCAATGAAAATTCTTTTTTTGTCGCTGATTTTGTCAACATTTTTCAAGAACATACCTAATGATTTAACATCCTTTAATTTCCAATCTGTCCCCAACACTTTTACTGCTGCAACCTCTGAGAGGATTTCATGATACTCCTCTTTTTGGATGATAGTAGGCCTTTTTCGCAATTTCTTTTCCACTCGTCCAAAGACCCTGTCTGCTGGTAGGAACGAATGTCCACGAACAGGAAACGTCACTGATATTCCTTTCAAAGCTTTTGATGTGGATTGGCATAAAAAATGAATTAATGAGTGGATGATATGATTATTTTTGTTTTGCCCTGTACAACCGTCACAGAACAATCTCAGATACTCAACTTCTTTAAGATCAACATGTTCCAAATGTGATAAGAGAGCAGAAGCAACTTCTGTGGATCCACGTTTAGCTTCATCCTCAGTCCATACATAGAATATTGGTGTTTTGGTCTCAACATCAGTCACACATATATTATAGAAGCTAACCTGTCGAGAGTAGAAAGCTTGTTGTATTGGTGTTCTTGGAAGTGGTTGTACTTGTTGCATATCAAAACATAGTGTCATTTCTTTATCTGTTCCTTCTTTGAGAAGCTCATAAAAGGCTTTAGCACGTTTCTTGTGGATAGTTTTATCTGCCATTAAAGATTGTTTTTCTGTTGGTGTAAGGGTTTGTCTTTTGAGTTTGTTATTCACCAGAGCACAGAAGCCACAGGTGTCTGCAGCAGGGGAATTGAACCCAATATTAAACTCATTACAAAATATTTTTCTAAACATTGTCAGTGAAGATTTTAATTCATCAGCAGATGCATCATTATAATATTGATGCAGTTTCCTAATGCTTAATGTTGTAGGTAGATAAGTTCGTTTCGATTTGTTCCGGTTATAGTGACTTTCATTACCTTGCAGATCACCAATGAACTTTCTGATTGCCTTCTTTTTTGATTCACTCTTTTTGCTAACTTGATCTCCACCTCGTTTCTCTATAAAGCTATTTCCTGCTTTCAACTTTTTCAAAATCAGCCGCACTCGATTGCTTGAGAATTTTGTCAAATGTAAGAAGAACTTCTTGCACACTTCAAATTCACGTCCTGATTGTTTTGGAAACATGTATTTAGCTGCAACAGTCCGGGTCTTTCTCTGTAACAGAAAAAAAACAATTAATTATTATTGTGTATTTGTAGCAGAAATTATAATAATAAAAAATTGCAACGTTTCCAGACCCAATCACCCAACCCAATCTGTGTTCCATTTTTATTTGAAACAAACTTTACCCCTCCCTATGTCCCATCTCCATATCCTTGCTTTGGTCACCTACTTACCTTCATATTTTGTTGTCCTGGTATTGAAGGACGAGGACGATGTCTTCTTATATCCCTGTGCCTTATGTATCTGGACACATATTCATCTTGGTGATGTTTAGTGTTTCTTCCAAACAGGGTATGTCTGAATTTAATTGCATCTGCTGGTCTAATCTTACAGCAGTTGTAAGTTTTGGTATTGTGTGAGCATGGAATGAACATTTGAGCCAGCAGGGGCAGAATACTCCTTTGAAGGACGACTAGATGGCCTCTTTTGCTTCTTCCTACTACCTTCATTCCCATCTCTCACAGTCACAATACTTTCACTATCTTCAGGGGGAGGCACAACTATTACAACTGGGACCTCCATTGTATCTATGGTAGGTACCTAAAGAAAGTTCTTTATATATGTTCTATTCACTGTGCTTTTTATTATCAACTTCACTGAATAAAAGAAAATTTAAGAAGCACAAAAATAGGTATCAAGAATCAAGACTGATAAGAAATAAACAAAAGCTGAAAATAAAAATAAAAACATGGGTTCCTAACCTCAAAAATCATCTCATGACTAAAAATACTCAACTCTGATTGGCTGAATGGATATGTGTGCCTATGCATGAACCATAGCACTGGATCTGTGTGGTTTTGTATAAACTCTCATTTTTCAAGCCTCATTTTAAATAGGATTTAGGTGGTTTTCCTCGATTTTTTTTAAATATATGAAACCTCTCAGTATCTACATTTTGAATCAACAAAAAAA
Source organism: Propylea japonica (assembly GCA_013421045.1). Lineage (NCBI taxonomy): Eukaryota > Metazoa > Arthropoda > Insecta > Coleoptera > Coccinellidae > Propylea > Propylea japonica. Next base: position 63,003,623 of record CM024240.1, on the reverse strand, counting down.
TCAATTTTGAAAAAAAGTGGATCTGTGTGGTTTTGCTTGGATGCTCCACAAATAGAGGAGCAGTAGAAATATGCACAGCTGTCTATCAGTACATCGAAAATATTGCTTCGGCTGCATCTGGTGAAATTAATTTCATTTTTTATACTGACAATTGCTCTGGTCAGCAAAAAAATAAATATTTGATAGTTATGTACAGGGTATCCCATTTTGGGCACTTTTACGGGATATCTCCGTTATTTTTAACGTTAGCGGGATGCGGTTTTCGCGACAGTGTGCTACTTTTTTGTGAAACTAAAGATGGCGCAATCAGTTTTTGCATAGCTCTCTTAGTTTTTGCTATACAGGGCGGAAATGAAAAGTATCACTTTTTAATCACCTCCCGTATCTCAGTTGTGCTTAAACTTGGAGAAATGGTTGAAACGCATTCCTATAGATTTTTTTCCGTAGAATCCAGTGGCGTAGTCAGTTTTTCAATTTAACTTTCGGTTTTTGAGTTATTAGGCAAACATATGTTTTTTAAATTGGACACCCTGTATATTATTTTTTATTCTTATTAAGCACAATCTCAGCTTTTCAAAAACATATTATTTTATGCATTTATTTTCAAAACCAAGCTCAGAATTCAAGATTTTGTAATTCAATTGTGAATAACTAAGTAGTAGGCTCTATGACTGTTTATTAAAAACAAAAAAAATGTTAAAGCTTTGCCGGTTGGTTTAAAAGTTTACAGTTCTCTCAGTTTTATTATTTGTTATATAATATTAATGATTCAGTTTTAAGTTTTTCTCATTACGGCTGCTTACGAAAATTACAAGAAATATGACATGCTTGTTTGTAATCTAGATATTATGTTAACATTATTTTCGATTTCTGACAAAATCTTGACATTTATTTTTTGTTTTTAATAAACAGTCATAGCCTACTACTTGGTTATTGACACTTTAATTACAAAATCTTGAATTCTGAGCTTGGTTTTGAAGATAAATGCATAAAATAATATGTTTTTGGAAAGCTGAGATTGTGCTTGATAAGAATAATATACAGGGTGTCCAATTTAAAAAAACGTATGTTTGCTCAATAACTCAAAAACGGAAAGTTTAATTGAAAAACTGACTACGCCACTGGATTCTACGGAAAAAAATCTATAGGAATGCGTTTCAACCATTTCTCCAAGTTTAAGCACAACTGAGATAGGGGAGGTGATTAAAAAGTGATACTTTTCATTTCCGCCCTGTAGAGCAAAAACTAAGAGAGCTATGCAAAAACTGATTGCGCCATCTTTAGTTTCACAAAAAAGAAGCACACTGTCGCGAAAACCGCATCCCGTTAACGTTAAAAATAACGGAGATATCCCGTAAAAGTGCCCAAAATGGGATACCCTGTACATGTATGCGTTATGCATGTTCCGAAACATAAAAACGATAGAACACAAATTTCTCATTAAAGGACATACCCAAAATGAAGGTGACACGGTACATTCAGTTATCGAAAAGGAAATCAAAAGAACTTTGAGATCTGGAACAATATCAGTACCTTCCCAATATTATCAGATAATGCGAACCGCCAAAAAGAAATCACCATTCTATGAGGTGAACGAAATAAGCTTCTGTCAGTTTATTGATTTTAAATCTTTAGCAAGCGAACTCGGGGACAACTTCTCTAGCAACACTATTAACGAAACTGTTCTCTTTTCCTAAATCAAAGTTCTTAAACTGAAGCAGGAAAATCCTTTCACCTTTGAGTATAAGACATCTTATCAAGATGTCGAATACAAGCATATCAATATTTTCCAATCAAGAACGAGAATAAAAAACACAAGAGCATCGGGGGCTTCTCTAACTACTGAAGATAATATACAAAACGTCAAAGACTGGAGAGTTAAGAAAGCGTACAACTCACGTATCCCAATCGCTCCTAATAAAAAAAAATCTCATGTTCTTAGTCAATAATAATTACTTAAAACCGACTTATTTCGAATTTTACAATTCTTTATAATAATACTTCCCCAGAAAATCACTAGATTTAATTGTAAGAATTTTGTTTAATTTTTTGTTCCGAATTATTATACTCAATAGTCAAAAATCGCGATAGCACTAATGAAAAGATGTGATAACACAACTGTGATTATTAAACTACTATTAATGAGTAACCTGAATTTGTTATTTTGTTTTAACTAAGTAGATGAAAACATCTTAGAAAAACTATTATGTTCCAAAATTATATAAGACTGTTGAATTACATTTTCTTGAATAAAGTTATTTTTATGAAATATTTTTTTCATCCATTTTCGAACTTTCCCGAAATATTATGTTGTTCCTATACAGCAGTGTAAACTGTTAAACTCGTCTGTTTTCAGTTTTATTTTCGTATTAAGAAAAAACGTGACTGTTCACTCAATTTTATTTCGTCTGTCTCCTTATGACATAACTTGTCATAAGGTAACTATTAGCCTATTCGTTTTGAGATATTTCGTGCTCCTGAGTTACTCAAAAGCTCGAAATACGGCTTCCCATTGGCTGCGCACAAGCACTGGTACAGCTCAGGAGCTCGAAATACCGCAAAACGAATACAGTATAAATAGTTTTTTCTTTAAAAACATAATTCATGAACAATAATGGTCACGACGTAACAAGCAGAGATTGATAATATAAATTTGAGGAATGAAAGAAAGTGTCCACGAAAAACAGTAACAAGCGAAGTCCCAAAGCAAAAGTGTCCAAGCAACAATGTAACATCCACAAATTTTTGAAAAAAACAATTTTTTTTGGCGAAGGAGTACACACAATAAGGTGAATCGAGGGACAAATCGAAAGAAGAATAGTTAGGTAAAAAATTGTTTACATAAAGTCTGCGCTCAAATAAAAAGTTATAATGCAGATGATGAACTGAAAAAAACAAAAACTTCAAACGTCATTTCCCAGAAGTTCAGATTTTCGAGATGTTACAGTATTCCACGACAGGTGCGATATTTTTCCCCTCATAGACTCTTAGGAAAAATAGAATCCACAGCTTACTTGACCACGAATTTTTTTGAACGCACGTAGCGGCAGAATCGGATTAATCGGAAACTAAACTAAACTAAACTAAAGTAGTTTAGAATGTGCAAAGGAACAATGACGCGCATTTCTATTTTAATTAGTTCTTATATTTTAGTGAAGTAAGTTAAAAAAAGTTGTCTTCCAGATCCTGTTTTATATATTTGAACATTGTGATAAAGGATTACTGAATGTCGAAATCACATGCATTTTGTTGTGTTTGTGAAGCAGACGGAGATCCAGTGTCATTTTTATAACGAGTGTAAATCTAAGAAGTCTAAATTCTGTTATCGCTGCGGTTTATCTAACGTTACTGTCAACACTTGCTCGCGATGTTCAAAAAACTAATTGATGAGGCGCATTTCGAAGGCCAAGAATCGTCCCCATTATTCTTTCCTAAGGCCACCAGTTCTAAACTACCGTGTTTCAAAAAAGGTGAAGAATTCAAGAAATTCCCACATAACAAAACTTTCGACAACAGACCGTTCATAGAAGTTAAAATATTAGATCATCCTGTAGTAGGTTTGTTAGATTCCGGTTTTAATGTAACAATTCTAGGTAAAAAGGAAATTGAATTAATAAAATTTTTGAATTTAAAAATTTTCACATCCAAAACAAAATTTGTCTTTACAGCAGATAATACAGAGCAACGAATAACGGGTCTCGTACATCTGCCTATTGTCATTGATAATGTATGTCATATAATTGAGGCACTAACTGTACCTAAGACGCGTTCGGCAATTATATCCCAGATCGGACAGATTTTTTGTCAGAGCCGGAACTATAGGATTATAGCGCCTGTAGAAAACTTTGAAAATGCGCCCTTGAAGAAATTAATTTTTCAATAAATACATGTTTTTCATAATTGACATTTATTGATTATATTTTGAAGAACTGTTTCATTCACAATAATCTCAATCTAGTCAAATGGTGCTTTTAGCTGGAAAGTTTTGGGGTAATTTTAAGATAAAGAAAAAATGACAAACAAAAAATTCTTTGCCTTTAAGGAGGCTAACCTAACAAACTTTTGAAACATAGATAAATTGAAAATAGTAATCATCGAAATGAATACAATCTTCATGGAGGTAAAGCAATGAAAAAAATTAACTATACCTCCATGACAATCTTCAATTTATAGGCTCACAGAACAATTTATCTATGTTTCAAAAAAAAAAAAGTTTTGGGGTAGTTTTGATTCCTTTAATTTTTTATGTTTTTGGGGTGCTGAATCCGAATTTGAGGTTTGCTAACAAAATTTCGTGACGGAACACAGAAAGAACTACAAAAAAGAATAAAAATCCCATTCTTTGTCATTTTTTTGCTCATTACTCGGAAACCATCAACTTTTCGTGAAAAACCATTTCATACAAAATGAATGTACCGGGTTTTTCACTATAATTTGACCCCCCTTTAACTTTGTTCCTAAAGGAGATACAAAAAAATGTTTCGTATACAAGTTTCACGAAATCAACTGAGGTTTTTTGATATGAGTCCAGAAACTGAAATATATACATCAGGGTGGCCAACATATTGATGGCAACTTCATTTTTTCAAATGGAACACCCTGTATATTTTTCCATGATTGGCTAGCTCTTTTTCCCCTGATTTCGAATATGTAACATATGTTGGTCTATCCCTTTTATTCTGAGAACCACAGAGTTTATAATTTTAAGAACCACCTGCCAAGATCTGTAATCATTTTAAAAGTGGCAGAGTGCGTTTACTGAAAATGCTCATTTTTGGAGTTATAATAACGTCAATGGAAAGATTTACAGGGTGAACAACATTGAATGCAACTATATTTTTTCAAATGGGACACCCTGTCCTGTATTTCTTTTTTTTGATAGGCTATTTCCTCCTGATCTCGAATATAAATGCGTATGTGGATGTGTCTATTCTATTTTCAGAGTTTCAAAGTTTTGAAATGATGACACCAAATAAAAAAATATGTGAAATACCTACAAAATTTTTTATATCCAAACAATCTACTTAAAAGCATTATTTTAGAATGAATACTTAACAATAACTTAACCAATGAAAAATGATAAACTGTTGTAGTAAGTATGGTAAGAATAACATGAACTAAAGAAATTGCTTAAAATGACCACCTTCATTCAATACACATAGTTCATATAGTTGTCTCAAGTCACTGGCGCAGCCAGGGGGGGGGGGGCTTTGGGGCTGCAGCCCCCCCCAAAGATCAATTTCTTCGTTATTTCTTTCTTCTTTATTTTTTTTGCAACTTTCATTATTCACTGTATCATCAAAAAATTTTCCGTTCAGCCCCCCCCAAAATGAAATCCTGGCTGCGCCACTGTCTCAAGTTGTTTAGACTATTTTCGATAGCATTATTGTGGCTCTGGTTTAAGTCAGAAATTAAAGCTTCAAAATTTGTTTCTAATCATTAAAATTTCATCATTATTCTTTGTGCGTTGACGGGATTAGTTCCGAATTATGGGTTTAATATTGGTTGATTTTATATCATTAATATTATTCTCCGCTTTCATTGATTGTCATTATTGCTGAAGTAAATTTTTTCCTTCAGGAACGGCTATAAACATGTGTCCAACGGTGTTGAATCGGCACTAGTGCTGGCCATAAAATGGGTACGCCATTACCAATCCAAAGATCAAATTGGCCACTTAAATATTCACGAACTTCCGAAACGCTATGCCAGATGGTTATTGAAATTAGAAACTCTGTGGTGCTCAGAATGAGAAAGATAGACCAACATATGTTACATATTCGAAATCAGGGGAAAAAGAGCTAACCAAATATGGAAAAATATACAGGGTGTTCTATTTGAAAAAATGAAGTTGATATCAATATTTTGGTCACCCTGTATATATTTCAGTTTCTGGACTCATATCAAAAAACCTCAGTTGATTTCGTCAAACTTTTATACGAAACATTTTTTTGTATCTACCTCATTAACAAAGTTGAAGGGGGGGTCAAATTATAGTGAAAAACCCGGTACAAAACATTTCCTAACAATTGTACTACCACAGCTTGTTCTGCGACAACCCGTTCTGGCTCAAATCATAGTTGAAAATGAGATATTTCCTATGACTCAATAAATGAAATGAAAAATTAATTCTATGGTTCCTATGATGCGATCCTCCTGAAATTCTTAATGAACATTCACTGTATCAGTCTCGACTCGATTCACAAAAAAATTTCACTCCAATCGGATATCTTGTTATGGAATTGTAAAGATTCTTCTTTTCAATATTCCAATTGAATTTTCTATGGTTCTGGTCACACAATTTTGCATGAGGCTTGTTGTGAGCATCTTGCATTTGGCCGCAACATTTCATTTCGATTGGTTTCGTTTTGTCTGAGATATTGAGAAACAATTAAATTCAATTGGAATATTGAAAAGAAGAATCTTTATATTTCTACTAGCAAACCTGGCGAACTCCGTTTCGCCACCACATGGCTTTTTATGTAAAATATCGTTTGGTGATTAAAAGATGAAGAAAAAAATTTTGTTTTCATATTTGAAAAGGAAAACTTTTATTTCATTTGACAACAGTAATGAATTCATTTCGATTACAAAAATGAAGTGTTATTTAGTTCTCTAAGTAAATGAAAGTGAATCCAAAGTAAATACTGAATTGAAGCGTTATACGTGTCCGCAAACTATCCGCCAAAGTGCTCTTTGGCAAACCATATTTTTGTTTTGTGGTCTGACGTTAACACAAACAAAGCGGATGGTTTCCCAACTCGTGAACACAACGTATAACTGCCTATGTAAAAAACAACGATTTTCTAGTCAGGCCAGTAGATCTACCTTTTTAAGTAGATTTGTGAAACCGGTAGATCTACCTTTCTAAGTAGAATGATTTAACCAGTAGATCAATTGAACCGATAGATCGAACAGTATGTCTTTCGAACCGTTTTGTATACGTCGATAGATCATTGGTCATTGATGTTCATAGATATTTGATCCATTCCTGGGTATCTGTCTGACTACACTACACACCCTGTATATACTCAGAGCGTCTATTGAACATTTATAAGAAAAGTGTCACGAATGTTCGTGTTATGAAGTAAAAAATTACAATATTTGACATATTTATGGAAAGACCCTGTATAAATCCAAAGCATAATATATTTTAAATCCCACCATCGATAGTAAATTATTTGAAATTCAAAAACTTCTTCGTTTCTATTGAAATGTCCCTGCAATAATGCAGAAATTCAAAATATTCGGCATGTTTATAGGAGCACCCCGTATGAATCCGAAGCATACTACCTATATTTAAAATCCCACTATCACAAATCACTCGAAATTCAAAAGCCCCTTCAATTTCATTGAAAGCTGTTTGTTATAACGTAGAAATGTGAAATAATTGATAAATTTATAGAAACACCCTGTATATATCCAAAACATGCAAATGAAAATTTTGAATTATTTTTATCAGCTTTCTTCGAACCTGCAAGCAATTTTTTTATCCAGAATAAACAGAACAGGCCATGATGGGGATTCGAACCAGGTACACTACCGGGTCCACACACCTAGACGTTAGTCTTTACACCACTTGCCTGGTTACACGTGACGACTGTTTATCTCAGACTTCAACGGGTTTTATTAGGAGTCAAAAGACATGTAAACATATCAGGAAATCGAAAAAATTTATTGAAATATCGATAATTATCATAATGCATACAGTTTAATATCATTTCCTGGCGTATTTTTTCCTAAAATACGAATAATCCCCGAATTTTATTCTCATTACGTTATTTGTCAGTGAAAAGGAAAATTCGGTTTGGTAGAACCCTCAAATATCACTTCGACCTGAAATGATGCTTTTGATTGTTGAAATGTTAGGAATTCGTTGAATGAACGTTGAAGTTGATGATTTCAATAACGTTTTCCACTCGAATAGAACAAATGTTTACATCAGACGTACCTATGTCAAAAATATTTTGTTCTTCCTGGTTATTTCAGAATTCCTGGATCAAACATTTTCATTAATAAACTTTATAGAACTATACAAAAACGATATTCGTACTTTGTTTGATTCGGATCTATTCGTTTTTCTTCTCAAAATTGCAAATTTCCTAGAGCTTTTTTGACCTCTAAACTGAATTTCATAGTTTCTGAAACAAATATTTTTAGTAATAAACGTTATAAAACGATTTAAAAACGATATTCATACCTTGTTTCATTCGGATCTGGCCTTTTTATTCTGAAATGAGGAAAATTTTCGTAAGGAGACTTGACAGTTGTCATTGAATTCAATGTCATAAATAATGAAATTTTCAGAAATGTCAGAAATTTACCAATTTCTCACGTTCTTCACGATATCTTGAAATTTTTCCTGAATTTTCTTTGCTACAAACCTCGCGGAGCCCGAGACCTTTCCAACGAATGCAAAACCGTTGAAATCGGTTCGTGGGTTCTGAAGTTATAGCGCCAGGGAGGAAAACCCGACTTATTTTTATATAGTAGATAACAAGATATCCGATTCGATTTTTTGTGAATCGAGACTGATATACTGAATGTTCATGCAAAATTTCAAGAAGATCGCATTATGGGAACCATAGAATTTATTTTTTTCCATTTATTGATTCATAAAAAATACCTCATTTTAAACTTTAATTTAAGCCAGAACAGATTGTCGCAGAACAAGCTGTGGTAGTACAATTTGTAAGAAATTTTATGTAGGTACTTTCATTTTGTAGATGGAAAGGTTTTTCACGAAAAGTTGATAGTTTCCGAGTAATAAGCAGAAAACTGACCAAGAATGAGATTTTTATTCTTTTTTTGTATTTTTTATGTGTCTTCACAAAATTTTGTTAGCAAACCTCAGACTCGGATTCAGCACCCCAAAAAACATAAAAAATGGAAGATATCAAAACTACCCCAAAACTTTTCTGATCAGGGTTCTTTTAAGCACAAATATACTGTACTATCCCCCATATTTCTTAAAAGGCAATGAACAAAAAAATCAATCAACAAAATGAATAGAAAACAATAAAAAAAATGTTATTTCACATTTTTCGCCCCTAGGTCGTTTGCGCCCGTGGCAAATGCCTCCTTCGCCACGCCCACGGTCCGGCACTGTTTTTTGTCACGTGACTGCAGATATGTCTGACAAATCTGAAATTGTCGAACGATCTAGAGCTAAAAGATTGACAACTGACAAATCGACGTCTTAGGATTGTTTTGGTATTTGTTTACAACTACAAACCACATTTTCCAAGCTTTTACTGAACGGTTTGAAATGAAAAAATCATTTTGCAGATGTTACTTATTTGTGCTATCAAATTCGAATTCCAGATCTGTTGTAAAAATAAAATTATTTCGAAAGAGAGAAATTCACAACTTGTGAATTGAATTTGATAGAAATGTCAGGATTTCAAGAAGATCCAGGGATAGCATTAATAACAGAACATAATAAAACATACTTTCAGCTAAATAAGTTATTTTTATTGCAATTTCGTCATAATCTCACATAGGAACTACAAGTTTCTTAATAAATATGTATTTCAAAACAATATAAAAATTAAATCACTTCTTCAAGATTATCTATTCTCTATACACTTATTTCCTTTGTCTACTAAATCGAGTAAATTCTTCCTCACTTACGCAGATTTTGTATATTTTTTGTTGCTCTTCTTCTCGCAAATCCATTTCAAAATCGGCCAGCAATAAATACATAACATACAGCAATCCAATAGTTAGAATCCGTAGCGAACAAATCAAAACTAGGTACTAATAAGTAGATTATCTTGTTGTTGTTGTTTATAACACAAGTAACACCTAACCTCACATTAACAGATTAATCTTTCTCCTCCGTCTCTCGAGGCCGAGCAAAAAGATTTCATCCGGACGGTCCAGATGTCAATTACCGAACGAAACAGATTTACCTCCCCTACATCCAGACGCAATTACCGAACGATTCCGAGCAATCCGACACGTCCGATGTAATTGCCGAACGCAGTGCTAGTCTCAAACATGATTTTATTTTCGGAAGCGACTTCTGTCAGAGGTTCGGCGTAAGGATAGATTATCTTCAGGGTTCTTGGAACGTTCAGAAGAAAAATATTTCTTTACTCACTTCAAATTCTTATGCTGGACTTATAAAAGAAGTAAATAATTTGGAGAATTTATCTGTGGATAAACAGCGTGTTGTAGACAATTTATTGCAATCTTTTGGTGAAATTAGTAGCAAAGATAGATTGGGACGTACCGATAAAATTTCTCTCACAATAGATACAGGCAATGCTCAACCATTTCGACTCAGACAATGTCGCCATATATGTTGAAAAAGTTGAATGACGAATTGGATGAGATGTTGCGTTTAGGCGTAGTAGAACCTTCTAACTCTCCTTGGTGCAGCCCTGTTATCCTGGTGAAGAAAAAAGGTGGAGAATATAGATTTTGTTTCGATGGGCGCAAACTTAACGAGCTAACTAAACATGATTCCTATCCGCTTCCCCGGATAGATAGCATATTGAGTAGCCTTTCAGGAGCTAAATTTATCGATCTGAGAAAATCATTTTGGCAGATTCCGTTAGAATTAAGTTCTAAAGAAAAAACTGCATTCAGCATACCTGGTAGAGGTTTGTTTCCATTTACTGTCACTCCTTTTGGCCTGAGAAATAGCGCACAAACACAACAACGTTTGGTAGATAAACTCTTTGGTCCCAAATTTGAGGGTAAGATTTTTGTATACCTTGATCACATAATCATTACATATTTCTGATAATTTTGAGGAACACGTCTCTCTTCTTAGAGAAGTTCTCAATCGTCTCAAGGAAGCAAATTTAACTATAAACTTAGAAAAATGTCAATTTTTCAGACGCTCCCTGAAATATTTGGGATATGTAGTTGATGGGAACGGTTTAAGAACCGATCCAGATAAGGTTTCTTGTATGGTTAATTTTCCCCGTCCTAATACTAGTACGGAAATTAAGCGATTCGTTGGGATGTTTTCCTGGTATAGATCCTTTATAAAAGATTTTTCCACATTACTCTCGCCCATAAATGACTTATTGAAAGGTAAGAAAAACGTCAGAGTATTTCGTGGACTCCTCAAGCTGAGGAAGCATTTTTTAAAATCAAAGAGGCTTTAGTGGCTTCGCCTATTCTAACGTCTCCGAATTTTGATCTGCCACTTCACAATACAGAGCGATGCATCTGCTACCGGAGTAGGTGGTGTACTTACACAGATTCACGACGGCAAAGAAAAAGTGATAGCATACGCTAGTCGTTCTCTTTCACGAGCAGAACGAAATTACACTGTAAAAGGTTGGGCGCACACCGGAGCCGACAAACAGTCCGCGACGAGAAAATCTGTCGGGACTCGTCGAGGTAGCAGTGAAAAGCTTAGTGGTGAATGGAACCATCGCACACCAAAGGCGTCCTCGCCAAAAAGTCGTCGACTGGATAACGAAGCCGATCATACGATCGTCTCTCTTGTTCGGTCGGAGTCGGCAGACATCGCGCATGACAGTTTGTCAGGTCTCGACAAGGTTGCAGTAAAATGCATTGTGGTAAATGGAACCAACGCACACCAAGCGTGTTCGGACAAAACGTCGTCGACCCAACGAACGAAGCCAACCTGACTACCTCGTCTCGTGTTTGACAACTCCGCCACGATACGTTTTTTAAATATATTCAAGCGGAGAACAACTAAAATACCTATCGAAAATGACCATTTTAGATGATAATTAAAACGAATTGATAATAATTCATTAAAATTGTATTATTCAGTATACAAAAAAAGACCATACGTACAGGGCGACCAGAATTGGTAATACCTGAACTAAAACTTTTTAACCGTGCGAGATAAAATGATTGACGTATGACGTTGGTCTTTTTTCGAGAAACTCATTTTGTCGCCAACCGCATAGCTCTATCGTCTTTTGTTTTCGAGTCAAAATTGACATTTGGGAAATTTTTAATTTGGTCATTATGTCCGTTCCTGTTTGTGCTATAAACTTAAAACAAAAACATTATACAGACACTTTTTCAATAGGAATCCAGTGGCTTAATCTTATTTTTCTGAGTGGTTTCCTTCATACCTAGCAGCGATATATGACATGTTATATTGTTGAAACGAGGAAAAAACGGTGTTTTATTCTTAAGTATAAATAAATTATTGTTTCCATAAAAAACAATTTTTTTTTGTAATTTGTCAGGAAGGAAAACCCTCAGAAAAAAACTAGATTAAACCACTGACCACTGGATTCCTATCAAAAAGTGTCTATATATTGTTTTTGTTTCAAGTTCATACCATAAAGGAACGGAGATAGTGGCCAAATTAGAAATTTCCCAAATGTCAAATTTAGCTTATAACTCGAAAAAAAGACGATAGACCAATGCGGCAAAATGAGTTTCTCGAAAAAAGACCAACGTCATACGCTAAACAACTGTCGAAGACAAACTTTTTTAGTTCAATTCTGGTCACCCTGTACTTACATATCAATGAAAAAAGACTATCCAACCCGTCTGGTGAGCTCTCGAGATGGGCCGTTCGATTGAGACAATATGATTTTGACTTGATTCACCGAAAAGGTGAAAATAATGTCGTTCCTGACTTTTTGTCGCGTATTTATGAATCTCAAGAGGTTAACACGATATCAATCGAAGTAGACGATTCGGACAAATGGTATACTAAAATGTGTAATAAAATTAGAATTAGTCTGATATCCAGCTCATTAATACTCTTCTGAGGATGGTGAAATCGCATAATTGTCGTCTTATTAGGGTTCAAGTAAAGTGCGTAGTCAGAGAACCAACTGTTAATTTCCTCAATTAGTTTATTACATTTTCGTTCGAGAGTTACATCAGAACCACCAGATATCAGGGATGAGATGTCATCTGCGAAAGCTGCAAATAAAGCCTCAAGATCAGTATCATTAAATCGATTGATAAATAAATGAAAATATCGGACCAAGGATTGAACCCTGTGGCACTCCAGTCTGGGTATCCAACAAATTCGAATTGACACTTCTTACATTATTATCTGAATCGATACTGCTTATAGAAACATACTGTTGTCTCCCACTCAAATATGACTCTATCCACTTTAAACATCTGTCATCAAATCCATACTTCTCAATCAGCTTCAAAAACTTTGCATGATGATGATCGGGATATCACAATTGCATTCTTTGCTTTGCGTATGACGGCTCGGCTCTTCGTCCAGTGAATTGATTAAAGATTAATACGCCAAACAACAGAGCTACAAATGATTAGTTTTTGACAAAATACTACCAGGGGCCTGTTTCATAAAACAACAAGTTACAAGTTTACAGGCAAATTTATTACAAGTTGTAAGTTTTTTGACAATTTTGCGTGTCATAAAACTACTATTGTAGACTTGTAGATACTAGTGAATATCAATTTTACAGGAAGTATTTGACATTATTCAGTGTTTCGTCCCATTTTCTTGACCACAAATTCAAAAATACACCTGTAAAAATCAGAAATATCTCAACAAGTCATTTCTGACCTGTAACATTTTTCAAATAGTTCTTGATTTCATTCAGTCGAAGTTTGTGAACGTGTTATGTGGAATTCTTCATCGAGTGAAGAAGAATACGCTCTGAATCGAAGAGTGAGGGCAAGGCGAAGACGAGTTTTTCGAAAAAGAACGAATTGTCAGTTTCCTACATTATTTGAATTCAATGAGAGGTTCCGAATGTCTTCAATAAAATTGCAACGTCTTTTAGACAAAATAGGAGGAAGACTGGAAAGCTATTCAGATAGAAACCAAGCTCTATCTCAAAATTGAAAATTTGTTGTGCCCTTCACTGGTTAGGAAATGGTGGACAGTACCATGCAATAAGGGACGCGCATGGGATATCAAAGAGTAGCGTTTGTAGAGCTCTTCATTCTTTTGTTGTCGCAGTGAATGAGATTTTGTTTAATGAAATAATTAAATGGCCGGAGGACTTGTACAATTTTTAACCGATTTCATGATGTTGCTCACATGCCTTGTGTAGTAGGTTGCATTGATGGAACTCTGATTAACATTGAGAAGCCACATGAAATGAGGCTCAATTCATAGATCGCCATGGTGACCACTCTTTGAATTGTATGGTTGTTGTGGCCCAGATCTTCAATTTTACTATATAAATGCATCATGGCCCGGTAGCGCACATGATAGCAGGGTTTTAAGAAATTCAAATTTATTCAGGCGAATGGAACAAGGTTGGAGACCTCTTCCAAATTCTATTATATTAGGAGGTTCAATAGAGCTCACAAAATCTACGCGACGGCTTGTTGAAAATTCGTTAGGAGTACTGAAGGCCAAATTTCCTTGCATTAAGTTCTTAAGTGCGAGTCCACAACGGCGCACCGACCCTAGCCCATCGCACCGCGATGTCATCAAATGACGTATTTACTTCGTAACAAACTTCAAATATCGACATCGCGGTGCGATGGGCTAGGGTCGGTGCGATGGGCTAGGGTCGGTGCGCCGTTGTGGACTCGCACTAAGACTACAACCATTGTTTGCTGCAGAAGTATTCAAATGCTGTGCTCTTATGTGCAATTTTTCTCGTGACGAAGAAAGATTAATTGATTTTCAAGAAGATCCGGAGGTGAATGAAAGTATTGTGGAAAATAGAGAATTATCTTCCCCAGCAGCACTCCGTAGAATTGATGAACTTATCAATTATTTTAGATGAAAAGAATTAGAAAATTTGTATAGGTATATAATAATATGTAACATAGACATAACATTGAATGTTAATGTAATTTTTCAACTTAAAATAAAATTAATTCAATTTTTCAGAGCTTCAAGTGAATAAGTGGAATAATCCAAACAAAGCTCTCTCTCTAATTTTAATATTTCTAGATTTTTCAAATGTTTCTCCCTCTCCATTATTTCTATAGAGAGTTTCATTTTCTTGCACCGCAAAATTTCTTCCTCACTACTACGTCGGTTTTTGAAATTGGCGCAGTTTTTTCTTCCAGCAACGGAAGGTTGCTCCAGGTGCTCATATGCCAACCCTTGTGATTCTGAATGGGATTCAAGAATATCCCACGTCTCTGATACTGGAGACCTTCTATAATGGGACTATCTTTCCCGATAATCTCAATCACCAAATTATCAATTTCAGTCATTTTGGATTCAGCACCTCCTTCTGAACCAGTCTTACGGCGATTATCAATCTTTTTCTGGAAGTGATGAGAAAGTTATTCCTTATCTTGTCGAATGTTTAAAAATTTCATCATCTTGGATACTCACCATGGTATTTTTCCTGATATTCTGCCAAAAGACATCCCTTGTGTAAGTAAAATCCTTACTCTGAGGAACTAGCCCCAAACTTAATGTCTTTGCATGAATTTTTTTCCACTCATTCACTTTATCTGCTTTTGTGAGTTTATCTGAGAAAGCTCCCAGCAGTATACTTTTAGAGTCTCTTATATCAGTTTCAAAATTTCAATTTTTCCCTCCTTGCTTTTGAACATTTTGTTCGAATTTATATTAATTACCAGTGATGAATTATTTACAATGACAGTTCAAAATATTGAGATTTTGGTAACTAAGGTAACATTGAAATTAATTCGTACAGTTGTAGGAACTCTGAGCCGTATTCGGTGAAACACTTGTACAGGTATCCATTTTGGGCACTTTTACTGGATATCTCTCTTATTTTTAACGTTAGCGGGATGCGGTTTTCGCGACAGTGTGCTACTTTTTTGTGAAACTAAAGATGGCGCAATCAGTTTTTGCATAGCTCTCTTAGTTTTTTTGCTCTACAGGGCGAAATGAAAAGTATCACTTTTTAATCAATCACCTCCCGTATCTCAGTTGTGCTTAAACTTGAGAAATGGTTGAAACGCATTCCTATAGATTTTTTTCCGTAGAATCCAGTGGCGTAGTCAGTTTTTCAATTGAACTTTCCGTTTTTGAGTTATTGAGCAAACATACGTTTTTTAAATTGGACACCCTGTATATTATTTTTTATTCTTATCAAGCACAATCTCAGCTTTTCAAAAACATATTATTTTATGCATTTATTTTCAAAACCAAGCTCAGAATTCAAGATTTTGTAATTTAATTGTCAATAACCAAGTAGTAGGCTATGACTGTTTATTAAAACAAAAAAAATAAATGTCAAGATTTCGTCAGAAATCGAAAATAATGTTAACATAATATCTAGATCACAAACAAGCATGTCATATTTCTCGTAATTTTCGTAAGCAGCCGTAGAGAAAAACTTAAAACTGAATCATTAATATGATATAATAATAATAAAAACTGAGAGAACTGTAAACTTTTAAACCTACCGACAAAGCTTTGACATTTTTTTTGTTTTTAATAAACAGTCATAGAGCCTACTACTTAGTTATTCACAATTGAATTACAAAATCTTGAATTCTGAGCTTGGTTTTGAAAATAAATGCATAAATAATATGTTTTTGAAAAGCTGAGATTATGCTTAATAAGAATAAAAAAAAAATATACAGGGTGTCCAATTTAAAAAACATATGTTTGCCTAATAACTCAAAAACCGAAAGTCTAATTGAAAAACTGACTACGCCACTGGATTCTACGGAAAAAAATCTATAGGAATGCGTTTCAACCATTTCTCCAAGTTTAAGCACAACTGAGATACGGGAGGTGATTAAAAAGTGATACTTTTCATTTCCGCCCTGTATAGCAAAAACTAAGAGGGCTATGCAAAAACTGATTGCGCCATCTTTAGTTTCACAAAAATAGCACACTGTGGCGAAAACCGCATCCCGCTAACGTTAAAAATAACGGAGATATCCCGTAAAAGTGCCCAAAATGGGATACCCTGTATATCTCCGTTATTTTTAACGTTAGCGGGATGCGGTTTCGCCACAGTGTGCTACTTTTTTGTGAAACTAAAGATGGCGCAATCAGTTTTTGCATAGCCCTCTTAGTTTTTGCTATACAGGGGGGAAATGAAAAGTTTCACTTTTTAATCACCCCCTTTATCTCAGTTGTGCTTAAACTTGGAGGAATGGTTGAAACGCATTCCTATAGATTTTTCTCAGTAGAATCCAGTGGCGTAGTCAGTTTTTCAATTAAACTTTCCGTTTTTGAGTTATTGAGCAAACATATGTTTTTTAAATAGGACACCCTGTATATTATTTTTTATTCTGATTGAGCACAATCTCAGCTTTTCAAAAACATATTATTTTAGGCATTTATTTTCTAAACCAAGCTCAGAATTCAAGATTTTGTAATTCAATTAGCAGTAGTAGGCTATGACTGTTTATTATAAACAAAAAATAAGTGTCAAGATTTCGTTAGAAATCGAATATAATGTTAACATAATATCTACATCACAATGATCTAATATTTAACTTAATTTAATTTGCAATTTCTTGAAAATTCAAATAATTGAATCATTAATATAATATAATAAATAATAAAAACTGAGAGAACTGTAACTTTCAAACCAACCGACAAAGCTTTGACATTTATTATTTGTTTTTAATAAACAGTCATAGAGCCTTCTACTTAGTTATTGACAATTGAATTACAAAATCTTGAATTCTGAGCTTGGTTTTGAAATTAAATGCATGAAATGATATGTTTTTGAAAAGCTGAGATTGTGCTTAATGAGAATAAAAAATAATATACAGGGTGTCCAATTTAAAAAACATATGTTTTGCTCAATAACTCAAAAATGGAAAGTTTAATTGAAAAACTGACTACGCCACTGGATTCTACGGAAAAAAATTTATAGGAATGCGTTTTTAAACCGTTCCTCCAAGTTTAAGCACAACTGAGATACGGTGGGTGATTAAAAAGTGATACTATTCATTTCCCCCCTGTATAGCAAAAACTAAGAGGGCTATGCAAAAACTGATTGCGCCATCTTCAGTTTCACAAAAAAGTAGTACACTGTCGCGAAAACCGCATCCCGCTAACGTTAAAAATACCGGAGATATCCCGTAAAAGTGCCCAAAATGGGATACCCTGTACATTTTCTATGTTCACTACAAGTACTTGTACTTGTAAAATTGTAACTTGTAACTTGTTGTTTTATGAAACAGGCCCCTGGAAGCCACCTGTGCAATTCCGTGCAGGACAGTCCGTAGTTTATTCCCACCATGTCCTCAACACGAAAATGCCATTTTTTATTTGTTATTAACAAAAAACAACAAAAATTCGCGTTCTTTTTAGTTTTTTCGTTGCAAAATGGAAACTATTGATGCAGTGATAACGTTGCAATAGGATGAATTGTAGAGAATTACATTGTGAAAAGAATGATGGGTCAAACGATCCGATCGAATAACCAAAACCGGAGAAAAGCGGAAAAAACCGGAAAATTGCGTGTTTTTTCTTTTAACTCATAACTCTGCCATTTTGCAATATTAAGAACTGAAACTTCACACGATAGAAGCTACTGACGTGCAAATCATGTGTGCCAAAATTGGATTCGGTCGGATAAATAGTTTTCACATAATTCCCATTTGAATTTTTTTTGGGCATATTTTCGCGGAAAGCTGGATGCGTTTGAGGTCGTCCGATTGAAATTAAAAAAATTGATTTGGAAAGAAGACGTGATCAGTATAAAAACGTCTATTCTGATTTTTCAATAAAACGCGTTTAAGTGTGTCAAAAACTAGTGAGAACATGAAGGAAAACGACCGACCGAGCGAGAGTGGTCGAATGACCGAATCGAGGGGAAACGCAGCCGAAGCCAACGGTCGCCGAGTATAAGAATTGTTGCGCGGAGAGCGCACCAAATTTTGTACACATATGTCACATTTTGTACACATCTTAATATATATATTTCTTGTGTGCGTGTGTATGTGACTGAACTCCTCCTAAACGACTGGACCAATTTTGATGAAATTTTTTGTGTGTGTTCGTGGAGATTCGAGAATGGTTTATATTCACAAATCAGCCCGACAGGTGGCGCTGCAGTCGGTATCTAGGTTATTTATAATTTATAAGGCAAGAAACGGTTGCCGGATCAGCTAGTATTATTATACGTTTCCCCTGGATTCGCTCATTCTCTCTCCACTCGACCGCTCTCGTTCGGTCAGCCGTTTTCCCTCATGTTCTCACTAGTTTTTAACACACTTAAACGCGTTTTCTTGAAAAATCAGAATAGACGTTTCGTTTCTGATCACGTCTTCTTTTCAAATCAATTTTTTTAATTTCAATCGGACGACCTCAAACGCATCCAGCTTTCCGCGAAAATATGTCCAAAAAAAATTCAAATGGGAATTATGTGAAAACTATTTATCCGACCGATTCCAAATTTGGCACACATGATTTGCACGTCAATAGCTACTATCGTGTGAAGTTTCAGTTCTTAATATTGCAAAATGGCAGAGTTATGAATTAAAAGAAAAAACACGCAATTTTCCGGTTTTTTCCGCTTTTCTCCGGTTTTGATTATTCGATCGGATCGTTTGACCCATCATTATCTTCACAATGTAATTCTCTACAATTCATCCTATTGCAACGTTATCACTGCATCAATAGTTTCTATTTTGCAACGAAAAAACTAAAAAGAACGAGAATTTTTGTTGTTTTTTGTTAATAACAAATAAAAAATGGCATTTTCGTGTTGAGGACATGGTGGGAATAAACTACAGACTGTCCTGCTCGGAATGGCACAGGTGGCTTTCAGGTAGTATTTTTGTCAAGGAAATATCTCTATTGCTTGGCCTATAAGGAGTTTCTAATCTTTGATCCAGATGATCTATCAGTTTCTTTTGGGATTCGTATTAGATTAATGGTGTAACGTGTTTGTTAGCGTGTAACGTAAAGTTTTCGTTCGTTTCGCTCGTGACGAGTAAGTGATTCTAGAATTTATTTTTCAAGTGAACAAAATGGCCAAACATCAGGTTAGAGAATTCGTAGCTTCTTATGAGGATCCGGACGTTGTGCAGTTTTAGTTGATGCAAATTGAATTATTTCTTTTGAGGATAGGCTATTTCTGAAAAATATGCCAAGGCCGTACCCAAAAATGAGTAATTTGGTGCAGAAAGGATTGGGAAGTCAATCCAGTAGGGCATTTAATGAAAATTGGTTTTCGAATTTTGGATGGTTGACCGGTAGTCCATCTGGAAATAAATTATACTGCTGGATTTGCTTGATTTTTTCGGATAATAAAAAAGCCCATGAGTAACTACGGATTACGATAACATTTAAGAACTTTCAAGGTCGTGTGTCGTCACAAATAATATATAAACTGTACTCATTTGATTCTTAACAACATTTATTGTTCATATTTTGTGCTATGTACACTAAATAAATCTCTCAAACTCCATCGCGAGTTTTACTTGGTTTGTAGGGGATTAACAACCCCCTACTCTCCATAATCTCACTGCTACTTTAACGGAATTACGAACTGTTGAAGAAAGTAGAAACACGTCTTTAGAGGATAACCTCTGAAGATACACATGGTACTTCGAGCCTTCAAAGCAAAACCAGCCCAGGGATAGACACAGGTCCACAAACACACACACACACAATCAAGTCTTTACGTCCAGTCCTACTGAGAAGAAATATCAGAAGCAATATAGAAGCCGTCCTGAGCCAACAAATCCAGATCCCAGAGCAGATCAAGAAAATGCACTCCAACATGAAGAAGGATTCCAAGAAAAGGAAAACGCCAGAGTATTTGAAAAGGAAGACCGATGAAATAGAGGAACTATGGAACACATTCGAAGCAAACCACGATGAATTACTAGAGGGCCTACCAGAAACACACGAATACCACGTCAAGAAATTTTACGATCAAGCCGCTGCAATACAAAATGATGCCATGGAACATCTGAACAAATGTCGCTTGGAAATAACCGCAGAAACACCCTCCGGAAAAGCAGGCACGATCCGAAACAAACTAGAACTTCAAATTGCGGAATTTCATAAACAAGTAACCAAGATTTGGACCCAGTACGAAGCCAATCAAAAACCCTACCGCTTTCAGAGAGAAGCAGTCCAGACTCAATGGAAAATTATCTCGGAGTCCTTTCAAGAAATCCAATTGAATGATATTGAAATGAGCCAAGATCATCTGTTTCAAGAAACTCATTCAACTGTACATGACGAATACGAAGAGATTATGAAGAAATTCGAAGACGATGAACAACCAGAAAGAACTACACTAAAAGGACGTCCCAACCTTCCGACATTGCCTACAGTATCAATTCCAATATTTTATGGAAACTACGGAGCATGGCCAGCATTCAGAGACATATTCCTGCAACTCATACACTATAATAAATCGATTGGGATGCTGAGAAAATCCAACATCTGAAATCCAACGTTCAAGGGGAAGCCGGTAAATTAATTCAACATCTTTCGAACACTGCAGCGAACTATGCAGGAGCATGGTCAATAATTCAGGAGCGATATGAAAACGAAAGAATTTTATTTCGCAAATGCATGGATGCCATATTATCCCAGCCCATCCTCCAGCAGGAATCAGTACAAGGACTTAAGCTACTTGATGACGTGACAAAGGAAAATCTGAACGCAATCGAAAACATGGGAATCAACGTTCAAGAATGGGGTCCGATGATAACGCATCTCCTAGAATCCAAAATGGACCCTGAATCCCGCCGTGTGTATGAGACCACCTTAAAGGAACCGAAGAAAATACAGAAGCTAGAAGATGTACTGTCTTTCATAGAACGACGATTCCAAGCGTTAGAGGGAGGCAAAACACCAGCTAAAAAATGGGAACCGATTAGAAAGCACCATCCCTTTGAATAGAAAAAGACATGGTCAGCTCACCTACAAACAGCCAAATGCCCATTATGCCAAGCAGGTCATGCACTGCGAGCCTGCCAGAACTACTTAGCAATGACCGTGAAGGAAAGACTGGACTACATAATTCAAAGCAAAAGATGTCACAATTGTCTAGGACCACACCGAACATGTTCTTGTTGAAGCAAAGTTACGTGTTTCAAATGCAGAAAGTATCATCATACAACACTTCACATATCTACTACTGGCAGCCAAAGTCGTAGAACCAACAACAACAACAATCAAACAAACTGGAGAGCTACAGCAACCACTTTTCGCCCACAACAGAGTACCCAATCCGAACGACACAATTTTCAACACAAAGAAATATCAGCAACAATGGACAAAATAGTTCCAATATGCAAAAGGTACGAAACGAAACCATAGGGACCATCAACGGAAATAATGCCTATACAGGGTGTCTGGTGAGGAATGGGATAACGTTTAGGTGGTAATGAGGGATGTCTCAAGAAGTGAGAAAATGCCATTTGAAATCATCTGAGGTACATGGTTCCTGATATACAGGGGGTTTTAGAAAAAATTAGGAAATTTCAAATGGCCATAATTCAGGAAATAACAGAGCTAATCCGATGATTTTTCGTATGAACAATGATAGAGTGAGTACGAATCTGTTTGAACGAAAAATTCGAAATAAAATCAGATCGGGACTCAGAAATTTTAGTTCTTCTGAAATTAGGTAAAAACAACACCCTGTATGTGGTTTTCAATTTTTTTGACTTCAGATTCTGAGAGAGCAGGAAAAATACATTTAAACTCAACTCTCATCCCGAATGGCACAAATTTTCCCTGCTTACTATGACCATTCGAATGTCAATCTTCCGATTTTCGCTCCTTACATATTATTTTCTCGACATTTCAGAAACATGAGATCTCAGATAGTTACTAATAAGTAAAAAAATCAAATCAAAATTTTTATAAAAATTATCAAAAATGCGAAATTTGGAAAATTAATAATTAATTCTTCAAATATTGTTCAAAATGAAAACCACCAACTTCTACTCATTTATCTGCTCTTTTCATAAAGTTCAAAACTGCTTTCCTTATCACATTCGGGTTGTTTGGTATTTCGTCACATGCGTCTATTATGCGCTGAATTAATTGTTTCCTTGTATTTATTTCTCGCCGTACATCATAGTTTAAAGGTGTCCCCAAAGGCAATAATCTAACGGTGTCATGTCGGGGGACCGAGGTGGCCATGCTCTTGGACCACCACGACCTATCCATCTATTTGGATAGACCTCGTTCAAATGATTTCTCACTAAAATTGAGAAATGTGGGGGTGCTCCATCATGCTGGAAGATAAGTCCTCTTTGATTAATATTCCCTAATAAATTAGGAAGAACATTCATAAGGAAATCTCTATAAATTTCTTCGGCGAGTCTTTCTTCGAAAAAATGAGGACCCATTAAATTATTATCATAAACTGCGCACCACACATTAACACTGCAACGTCTCTGTGATTGTCTTTGTACGACAGCGAACATCGGAAGATTGACATTCGAAGGGCCATAGAAAGGAGGAAAAATTTGTGTCATTCGGGATGATAGTTCAGTACGAAAGTATTTTTCATGCTCTCTCAGAATCTGAAGTCGAAAAAATTGAAAACCGCATACAGGGTGTTGTTTTTACCTATTTTCAGAAAAACTGAAATTTCTGAGTCCGGATCTGATTTTATTTCGAATTTTTCGTTCAAACAGATTTGTACTCACTCTATCATTGTTCATACGAAAAATCATCGGATTAGCTCTTATATTTCCTGAATTATGGTCATTTGAAATGTCGAGAAAATAATATGTAAGGAGCGAAAATCGGAAGATTGACATTCGAAGGGTCATAGAAAGCAGGGAAAATTTGTGCTATTCGGGATGATAGTTGAGTTCAAAAGTATTTTTCCTGCTCTTTCAGAATCTGAAGTCAAAAAAATTGAAAACCGCATACAGGGTGTTGTTTTTACCTAATTTCAGAAAAACTGAAATTTCTGAGTCCGGATCTGATTTTATTTCGAATTTTTCGTTCAAACAGATTCGTACTCACTCTATCATTGTTCATACGAAAAATCATCGGATTAGCTCTGTTATTTCCTGAATTATGGCCATTTGAAATTTCCTAATTTTTTCGAAAACCCCATGTATATCAGGAACCATGTGCCTCAGATGATTTCAAATGGCATTTTCTCACTCCTTGAGACATCCCTCATCACCACCTAAACGTTGTCCCATTCCTCATCAGACACCCTGTATTACTACAGAAAATAAAGAATCTCCGAAAAGGCAATTGCATTCGGTTGCACTGCTCGCTACAGCATACGTCAGAGTTAAATCAAGAAATGGGACACTACAAACAATACGATGTCTAATTGACCCAGGATCTGAAGCATCGTTCATATCAACCAACGCGGTGCAGATACTCAAGAACGGAGCACAAATCATTGGCATAGGTCAGTCTCAATCAGGGTCATCGCAACACATGGTATTCTGCGAGGTCAGACCAAGGTTCCAGAGTTCATTCATGATAAACGCAGCGTTGCATGTACTTCCACGAATTTCCAACTCAATTCCGAAAGAAAAAATTCACAACAGTCTCATTGCGGAATGGAATGATATACAATTCGCAGATCCATATTTCTCAAATCCTGGACCAATCGACATGCTTTTAGGAGTTGATATATACAAAGATATCATTTTAGATGGAGTAAGAAGATCAAACAATGGGATAACAGGGCAAAATAGCGAAATTGGATGGTTACTATACGGAAATGTGAAGAATATATGTCCATCACTTCAGATAACCAGTTTAACTATCACTATCAATGATGAGGAGTCATTATCAAGATTCTGGGAATTGGAAGAAGCTGCAGACG
This sequence comes from Propylea japonica, assembly GCA_013421045.1. NCBI lineage: Eukaryota > Metazoa > Arthropoda > Insecta > Coleoptera > Coccinellidae > Propylea > Propylea japonica. Next base: position 62,978,985 of record CM024240.1, on the reverse strand, counting down.
AACGACAATGTTCACCTGAACATGAGCTTTGTGAGAGACATTACCAAAGCACTCATACACGAAATCGAGATGGATCAGACACAGTCAGACTTCCCTTCAAAAATGATTCTGAAAATTTGGGATCGTCCAAGAAACAAGCGGTAGCGCGCCTGCTGCAAATCGAGAGGAAATTCGAAACCAATCCAATCATGGAACAGAACTACAAGGAATTCATTCGCGAATACATAAAATTAGGTCACATGAAAACAGCAGAAGCTCAACCCCTCATGGCATTCAAGTTTTTCTATCACATCAGTGCGTCATAAAGGCAGACAGCACTACTACTTCCACAAGAGTTGTTTTCGATGGATCGGCAAAAACAAGCACAGGATATAGTCTCAACGATATTTTACACTCAGGTCCTAAGATACAACAGGATCTCACTGACATTCTCATCAGATGGAGGAAACATCGAGTCGCCCTCACTGCCGATATCGAAAAGATGTACCGGGTTTTTCACTATAATTTGACCCCCCCTTTAACTTTGTTACTGAAGGAGATACAAAAAAATGTTTCGTATAAAAGTTTCACGAAATCAAGTGAGGTTTTTTGATATGAGTCCAGAAACTGAAATATATACAGGGTGACCAACATATTGATGGCAACTTCATTTTTTCAAATGAAAGACCCTGTATATTTTTCCCTATTTGGTTAGCCCTTTTTCCCCTGATTTCGAATATGTAACATATGTTGGTCTATCTTTCTTATTCTGAGCACCACAGAGTTTCAAATTTCAATAATCATCTGGCATAGTGTCAGTTGCAGGAACGTCCATTAAAATTTAAAGGTCCATTAAACTCTTAATCCTCCATTATTACAAGGAACTAATGGAGGATTAAGGGTTTAATGGACCTTTAAATTTTAATGGACGTTCCTGCAACTGAGCAATAGTGTTTTGGAAGTTCGTGAATATTTAAGTGGCCAATTTGATCTTTGGATTGGTAATGGCGCACCCGTTTTATGGCCACCAAATAGTCCCGATTTAACACCGTTGGACACGTTTTTATAGCAGTTCCTGAAGGAAAAAATTTACTTCAGCAATAAGGAATATCAATGAAAGCGGAGAATAATATTAATGATATAAAATCAACCAATATTAAACCCATAATTCGGAACAAATCCCGTCAACGCACAAAGAATAATGATAATATTGTAATGATTAGAAACAAATTTTGAAGCTTTAATTTCTGACTTGAATCAGAGCCATAAAAATGCTATCAAAAATAGTCTGAACAACTTGAGACAACTATGAACTATGTGTATTGAATGAATGGGTCATTTTGGGCAATTTCTTTAGTTGATATTATTCTTACCATACTACCATAGTTTATCATTTTGCATTGGTTAAGTGATTGTTAAGTATTTATTTTAAAATAATACTTTTAAATAGATTGTTTTGATATAAAGAATTTCGTAGGTATTTCAAAATTTTTTTATTCGGTGTCATCATTTCAAAACTTTGAAACTCTGAAAATTGAAGAGACACATCCACATACGCATTATATTCGAGATCAGGAGGAAATAGCCTATCAAAAAAAGGAAGAATATACAGGACAGGGTGTCCCATTTGAAAAAATATAGTTGCATTCAATGTTGTTCACCCTGTTATCTTCCTGTTGACGTTATTATAACTCCAAAAATGAGCATTTTCAGTAAACGCACTCTGCCACTTGTAAAATGATTACAGATCTTGGCAGGTGGTTCTTAAAATTTGAAACTCTGTGGTTCTCAGAATAAGAGATAGACCAACATATGTTACATATTCGAAATCAGGGGAAAAGAGCTAGCCAAACATGGAAAAATATACAGGTGTTCCATTTGAAAAAATGAAGTTGTCATCATATGTTGGCCACCCTATATATATTTCAGTTTCTGGACTCATATCAAAAAACCTCGGTTGATTTCGTGAAGCTTTTATACGAAACATTTTTTTGTATCTCCTTTAGTAACAAAGTTAAAGGGGGGGTCAAATATAGTGAAAAACCCGGTACAAGCTATTACCAAATCCGAGAGGAAGCCTTCCTGTGCCCTACGGCCCGTATACAAGCCTTCCGGACGAGACCCTACAAAGATACACCATCCTTCATAAGGATTTCACTCAATTCAATAGACTCACAACCTATTGGATTCTACATTGCTACTTCAACGGAGTAACGAACCGTTGAAGAAAGCAGAAACACGTCTTTAGAAGATACACTCTAAAGATACATTTTTTGTCTGAGCTTGCTGGGGTCGGTGTTCACGGTGTCATGTTGCGAGGTTCAGATCATACTTGGAAGATAGAACTCAGTATGTAGTGGTTCACGGTTTTCGTTCTAGTCGCTTCAATGCCACATCTGGAGTACCTCAGGGGTCTCATTTGGGTCCCTTGCTATTTTTGATTTTTATTAATGGGATCAAAAAATGTTTCCATAAATGCAAGATTCTTTTATTCGCAGATGATCTGAAGATATTCCTGGTTATCCGCACTCTATATGATTGTCTGGTTATGCAAAATGAACTGAATAAACTATGTGAATACTGCAGAAAAAAAGCCTAGTTCTCAACATCTCTAAATGCGCAGTTGTCTCCTTCACAAGAAATAGGCACCCTATCCTTTTCGATTATTCCATAGATAATACAACTCTCTATAAGGCTGACGAAATTAGAGATTTAGGAATAATTTTAGACTCTAAACTTTCCTTCCATCAACATTTTGAATCTATAGTCAACAATAGTAATAAAATGCTCGGTACATTACCAGACAATGCAAAGACTTCAGGAGTGTGGACGCATTATTGGCGGTATATTACGCATTTATATTCATTAGACTCAATTTTGCCACTTCTGTATGGAGTCCACATTTTGGTGTTCATAAGTTCAGACTAAAAAACGTTCAGAAAAAATTCTTACGGTTTCTCGGCTACAGGTCTGGTCGTGACTCAAAAGGTGATCCCGAGAATCATTCAATTAGGCTCAGGCATTTTAATGTCGTCAGTTTGGAGTATCGCAGGGCTTTGAATGATGTTTTGATGCTCCAAAAGCTGTTGAATGGCTCTTTGGAGTCGGCATTCCTCCTTAACAGTATTTCTTTTTTTACGCGCCAACTGTATCACTGAGGAAACACAACATCTTTTTCCTCGATAGGAGAAATACTGTTGCTGGCCAGAACTCACCCTTACATCGCATGCAAGGAAAGCTTTATTGTTTGGTGAAGTCTGTGACATATTCTTCGACAGTTCAAGAACTCTTAAGAAAAAAATGTTGGAAAAGTATTTCGAAGATCTTTAACATCCACTTTCATTTTTTGTATTTTTTTTTGTATTTTCATCAATAACTAGCACATACAATTTTTTTTCTCCTCATCAGTAACTAGTTATTGTTTTTTTATTGTTATTCTTTGTGAACATATAGGGAATTTGTAATGTATTATCATGTATGCACTTTTGTTTGATATTTAGTGAATACCTTTTTGGATGTGAAAATCATCCGTGTGTATTCCATAGTGAATAAATAAATAAATAAAAAATAAAATACATGGTCCTAAGGACCGGAATTCACACAATTCAATAGACTTACAATCTATTGAATTCTTCACTGCTACTTCAACGGAGTTACGAACCGTTGAAGAAAGTAGAAACATATCTTTAGAGGATACCCTCCAAAGATACATTTAATGTGAATTAAACATTAAGGAATATCCAGAAGAAATCGCATTTAAATTTTAGGAATTCAAATTCCATGGAAAATTACCAGAAAGCAGTTATCGACCTCATGCATTCAATATTCCATATCTAGGCCAAATAATATGCGAATTTTGCAGATTCCAGCAACTCCGGAAGCGGCCCATGACGAAAACTGTGTGTCGTCACAAATAATATATAAGCTGTACTCATTTGATTCTTAACAACATTTATTGTTCATATTTTGTGCTATGTACACTAAATAAATCTCTCAAACTCCTCAGCGAGTTTTACTTGGCTTGTAGGGCATTTACAACCCCCTACTCTCCATAATCTCACTGCTACTTTAACGGAGTTACGAACCGTTGAAGAAAGTAGAAACACGTCTTTAGAGGATAACCTCTGAAGATACATGGTCCTTCGAGCCGGATTGAACCAGCGACCTATGGATTTGTGTCTATTCCTGGACTGGTTTGGCTTGAAGTACCATGGATTATTTGAGGGTATTCCTCAGAAGACTTTTCTGCTTTCTTCAACGGTTCGTAACTCCGTTGAAGTAGCAATGAAGAATTCAATAGATTGTAAGTCTATTGAATTGTGTGAATTCCGGTCCTTAGGACCATGTATCTTTAGAGTGTATCTTCTAAAGACATGTTTCTGCTTTCTTCAACGGTTCGTTACTGCGTTGAAGTAGCAATGTAGAATCCAATAGGTTGTAAGTCTATTGAATTGAGTGAAATCCTTATGAAGGATTGTGTATCTTTGTAGGGTCTCGTCCGGAAGGCTTGTATACGGGCTCGTAGGGCACAGGAAGGCTTCTTCTCGGATTTGGTAATAGCATTTAAATTTTAGGAATTCAAATTCCATGGAAAATTACCAGGAAGCAGTTATCGACCTCATGCATTCAATATTCCATATCTAGGCCAAATAATATGCGAATTTTGCAGATTTCAGCAACTCCGGAAGGCGGCCCATGACGAAAACTGTGTGTCGTCACAAATAATATATAAGCTGTACTCATTTGATTCTTAACAACATTTTTGTTCAAGTTTCGATGTAAATAAATCATTCTAACTCCACCGCGACTTTTACTTGGTTTGTAGGGGATTTACAACCCTCTACTCACCACAACTCACTCACTGCTACTTCAACGGAGTTACGAACCGTTGAAGAAAGTAGAAACATATCTTTAGAGGATACCCTCCAAAGATACATGGTCCTTCGAGCCGGATCGAGAGACAGGATTTACGCCCCTTATCTCGATCACTACCACTACACTACACACTGCGAGGAAGCCTTCCAGAGCCAACGCCAGCGCCAGAAAGAAGCCCTCCATAGCTATTACCAAATCCGAGAAGAAGCCTTCCTGTGCCTAAGAGCCCGTATACAACAAGCCTTCCGGACGAGACTCTACAAAGATACATGGTCCTTCGAGCCGGATCGAGAGACAGGATTTACGCCCCTTATCTCGATCACTACATACTACACTACACACTACACACTGCGAGGAAGCCTTCCAGAGCCAGAAAAGAAGCCCTCCAGAGCTATTACCAAATCCGAGAAGAAGCCTTCCTGTGCCCTACGAGCCCGTATACAAGCCTTCCGGACGAGACCCTACAAAGATACACAATCCTTCATAAGGATATCACTCAATTCAATAGACTTACAACCTATTGGATTCTACATTGCTACTTCAACGGAGTAACGAACCGTTGAATAAAGCAGAAACATGTCTTTAGAAGATACACTCTAAAGATACATGGTCCTAAGGACCGGAATTCACACAATTCAATAGACTTACAATCTATTGAATTCTTCATTGCTACTTCAACGGAGTTACGAACCGTTGAAGAAAGCAGAAAAGTCTTCTGAGGAATACCCTCAAATAATCCATGGTACTTCAAGCCAAACCAGTCCAGGAATAGACACAAATCCATAGGTCGCTGGTTCAATCCGGCTCGAAGGACCATGTATCTTCAGAGGTTATCCTCTAAAGACGTGTTTCTACTTCTTCAACGGTTCGTAACTCCGTTAAAGTAGCAGTGAGATTATGGAGAGTAGGGGGTTGTAAATCCCCTACAAGCCAAGTAAAACTCGCTGTGGAGTTTGAGAGATTTATTTAGTGTACATAGCACAAAATATGAACAATAAATGTTGTTAAGAATCAAATGAGTACAGCTTATATATTATTTGTGACGACACACAGTTTTCGTCATGGGCCGCCTTCCGGAGTTGCTGGAATCTGCAAAATTCGCATATTATTTGGCCTAGATATGGAATATTGAATGCATGAGGTCGATAACTGCTTCCTGGTAATTTTCCATGGAATTTGAATTCCTAAAATTTAAATGCGATTTCTTCTGGATATTCCTTAATGTTTAATTCACATTAAATGTATCTTTGGAGGGTATCCTCTAAAGATATGTTTCTACTTTCTTCAACGGTTCGTAACTCCGTTGAAGTAGCAGTGAAGAATTCAATAGATTGTAAGTCTATTGAATTGTGTGAATTCCGGTCCTTAGGACCATGTATTTTATTTTTTATTTATTTATTTATTCACTATGGAATACACACGGATGATTTTCACATCCAAAAAGGTATTCACTAAATATCAAACAAAAGTGCATACATGATAATACATTACAAATTCCCTATATGTTCACAAAGAATAACAATAAAAAAACAATAACTAGTTACTGATGCTACAAGGTTACCTACGTTTGTTGACCAGAAAGTTCGAGAAATAAAACAATTGATAGGGAAGGTGAAATGATATCACGTTCATGCAGAAAACAATTGCAGCGGCTTGATCGTAAAATTTCTTGACGTGGTATTCGTGTGTTTCTGGTAGGCCTTCTAGTAATTCATCGTGGTTTGCTTCGAATGTAATCCATAGTTCCTCTATTTCATCGGTCTTCCTTTTCAAATACTCTGGCGTTTTCCTTTTCTTGGAATCCTTCTTCATGTTGGAGTGCATTTTCTTGATCTGCTCTGGGATCTGGATTTGTTGGCTCAGGACTGCTTCCATATTGCTTCTGATATTTCTTCTCAGTAGGACTGGACGTAAAGACTTGATTGTGTGTGTGTGTGTGTGTGTGAGAGATTGTGGACTTGTGTCTATCCCTGGGCTGGTTTTGCTTTGAAGGCTCGAAGGACCATGTATCTTTGGAGGGTATCCTCTAAAGATATGTTTCTACTTCTTCAACGGTTCGTAACTCCGTTGAAGTAGCAGTGAGTGAGCTGTGGTGAGTAGAGGGTTGTAAATCCACTACAAACCAAGTAAAACTCGCGGTGGAGTTTGAATAATTTATTTACGTCAAAAACTTGAACAAAAAAATGTGTTTAAGAATAAATGATCACAGCTTATATATTATTTGTGACGACACACAGTTTCGTCATCGGACGCCTTACGGAGTTGCTGGAATCTGCAAAATCGCATATTATTTGGCCTAGATATGGTATATTGAATGCATGAGGTCGATTACTGCTGCTCCTGGTAATTTTCCATGGAATTTGAATTCTTGATTTTTAAATGCGATTTCTTCTGGATATTCCTCAATGTTTAATTCACATTAAACACTAAGTAAACATGAAGTGAAACATGCCGACCCAAGATGAGATTTCACGAGCCGCCACTGGAAGAACTTCATTCCAGAATTTTTCGGTATCTTCCTTCTCACACCACTCTATCATGTGAATATCTGCCCACTGGTTCTCGATTTCTGTAACAATCAATGGATCATCAACAAATTCTTTGGCTACTTGGGTGAACCTGCGTGAACTTAGCAGGTAAAACTAGCAGGTGAAAGTTACGGAAATACCCGATCGCAATCTTCATTGGCGTACATCAACTAATCAAAATGAAAAGTACAATATTCTTTGAAGTGTGCATAAATTCATGTTGAAAATAAGATATCAAATTCAAAAGTTGACGTCCTAGATATCTCAGGGGTGGTTCTCACACCACGAATACAAAAAGCAGTAAAATATTAACTTGGAAATTGGAACTGTATAACACATAGAGTCTACATTGCCGAGCAGAATGACCCATTTCACACTGTTTCAACATTCAAGGGGTGGTTTTCACCCCTTAGACCCTTGGGAAGTCATTCTGCTTTGGCATGTATATTCCTTATTGTTAAGGATTGTAATAAGTTGTATTTTGTGCCCACCTGTATATCTGAATATCATTTGTTACGATTTAAAAGTTTACCGTCTGTGCGCCTGAGTTGAAATAATCTCGACATGTGTGCTAGCCGATATTAAGATAATATAAGAATTGTTCTTTGTTGTTGTTCTAGCTAATTGACTTAATAAACCTGTTAATTACAAATTTGCTTTGTTTAATACCAAAACCGAATACAGTTCACTGCTCTGCTTATAATATTGGACAAATTAAGTCCGTTGCTAACATTTAGTGGTCCAGTCGTGCCGATGTTGAAGTTTGCTGTGAATTTGCGAAATATTCTCGAAGTTTTCAAGAAGTCAGTTGATGGATAATCCTGTCAAGTGATCATCGAATTCACTGAGGTTAGTGGAAGTTTCAACAATCTGCTGGTTGGTTTCGTCGGAAATATCACATCTACATAAAGAGATATTCTGCAACCGTTTTTTTCGGTTTCCTAAGAAAAGGGTGGATGCGCTAAGCTGTCATATCAGGTACCTTTGTGGAGCCACCAGTATCTTGTATAACCATCGAACACGAGGTAACCAACTTTCCATCCTCTGTGATTCTGTGTTGACATTTGTCAAAGATAATAACCAAAGATATTTTACAAAAATATCTTTGATAATAACTCAGTGAATTAAATAAACATCGAATATTTCGTACAGCTTTGTTTTTAATCGTATTTATTTTCTTGATTGTTGCTGGAGATCAGAAAGACTTATTTCCATTTGCGAAACGATAAATACTTGAAAGTTTTTGTTGTTTATATTGGGTGTGATTTCATATAATTACATTTTTTTTTGTTGGATTCAATCTGAATTCCACATTTATTACTCGAATTGTTTTTGCTTCAGTTCATATTTCCTTGCTATAGAATAGAAAATTCACAACTTTCGAATACTTATTTGCTATAGATTATTCGATTGTGAAGTGTTTTTCTAGGTCTGAATATTTTGCAGTTTATTTTGTTTTGCTACATTCACATTATTGTTGGTTCAATTTATATTTGCTTGCTATTTGCATAAGATTCCACAACTTTTGTTGTTCGCTGTTACTAATTATTAATCTCAAATTGCTTCGCTTAATTTGCTCAATTTCAGTTCATAAGTAGTTATTGATACTTACTCCAATTTATATTTACTTACTGTAATATGCATGAAAATTCACATTTATTGTATTAGATTGCTACAAATTTTTCTGTTGTGAATTGCTTTTCTGAGGTTGAACATTCTGGTGTTGCTTTTGCTTTGCTATATTTTCTTGCTTTATTTGATTTTTTATATTGCCATTACTTGTTTGTCAAACGAAATGAGTGATTTATTGCTTGAACAACAATCTTTAGCGGCTAGAATTTCTAGGTCTTACACCAATTTCAAAAAGATGGAGCGTCAAAGATGACGTTGAGTAACTGTAAGACTAGGATCGATAACTTAGATAAAATTTGGTTAAAATATGAAAGTAACCACTCGAAGATTTTGCAAAAAATTGATGATGAAATTAAAAAATCTAACTATTTCCAACAGAATGAATTCGATATGGTTGAGGAATTGTACTTAGACAGACGCTCTGAATTTCAATCATTTTTCGATAACTATCAAGGTTCAAATACATATGCAGTAAAAACTGAAAACATTAGAATAGATGATTCAGAAAATTGCCACCTATTTCCTTCCTGCTAAGTTCAAGGGAGTTTCCATGAGTGGGAGTCCTTTCGCGATCTTTTTACTACATTGGTGGTTAATAAAACCAATATTTCTAATGTTACAAAATTACACCATTTGAAGTTGAGTTTAGAGGGAGATGCAGCTCGCCTCGTCAGTAGTTTTGCTATAACGGAGGACAATTTTGCAATTGCTTGGAAAAGATTAATGGAGCGTTATGAAAATAAACGTCGCCTCGTTTCAGCTCATTTGTCTGTCATTTTTGCTATGAAATCAATGAAGAAAGAATCGTCTTCAGAGATTAAGAGAATAATATCTGACATTAGCACACCTTTGGCTGCACTTGAGGTGCTCAAACGTCCTGTTGCAACTTGGGATGATATTTTAGTGTATCATGTTGTTTCACTGTTGGATTCGGAAACGCGAAAACAGTGGGAAAAGCATATTGGCAATTCTTCTTGCTCCTTGGAGCCTCCTACTTATTCAACATTAATGACCTTTTTGGAGAATCAGGTTATTGTTTTGGAGGCATTGGAGGATAGCAGTAAGACTTTATGTCATTCCAATTATTCTTCTTCACCTAAAAATTCCAGACCCATTTCGTTCTCGAATACTAAAGTTCATCAAGTGGTGGCTCAATCAAACAAGTGTCTGCTCTGCAACGAAAATCACTTTTTCTTGTACTGTGACTGTTATAAAAAGAAAAGCCCTAAACACCGAAAAGAATTTATTCTTGATCATAAACGTTGTTTGAACTGCCTTGGCCAACATAATATTAGAAATTGCTCCTCTAGAAAGCGTTGCCAAAATTGCCATTATAAACATCACTCTACTCTTCATATTGATACTGAAACGAAAAAACCGGTTTCTACAAGTTTGCAAAAAAATGACAAGCCGGAACCTCTCAATTCTGGACCTTCTACTTCAGGGTCAATCAATTGTTCTATTGCAGAGAATATGACGGCTAATCAATATAGAGTGCCAAATGGCGTCTTGCTTTCTACGGCTACGGTTAAGATCTGTTCTGATGATGGTAGTTTCATTGTGGCCCGAGCTCTTATAGATCAGGGTTCTCAATCTTCTTTTATCTCTGAGAATTTGTTTCAAAGACTCAACTTGAAATACCATCCGGACGGTGAACTTGCCAATTTCTGTGTTGGGGGGAGGAAGCATTACACATGCAGGAAGTTGGTCAATTTTCTTCTGAGCCCCGGTTCAACTCCGAAATTCATTGCCCAGTACAAGCCTTTGTTATTCCGAAAATAACTTCGTATGTGCCTAACCTCAATAATTCTGGGACTGATTTTCCTCACTTAAAGCATCTTACTTTAGCTGATCCTTATTTTGCTAAGAGAGGTCAAATCGATGTGCTGTTAGGTTCTTCTGTACATGCTGACATTGTTGAGGGGGAAATTAGTCGTGGTAAAACTAATGAGCCAATAGCTATGAAGACAGTGCTTGGATGGATTGTTTCTGGAAGCACCCCAAGCTCCTACTCCGAACATTCGCTTTCAGTTCTGCAGGTGTCTGAAGATCAGATGTTGCTGAGTGATCTTCTGACTAAATTTTTTGCACAAGAGGACTTCACTGACGGTGAAAGACTTCTTACTCCTGATGAGATTGCTGCTGAGAAATTCTTTGCTGATACTTGCTCTCGTGCTCCCAATGGTCGTTATATAGTGCAATTGCCATTTAAACTAGATGATAAATCTAGGTTGAGCTTTCCTGGTACATATGATATTGCCAAAAATTCTTTGGAACGAATGGAGAGGAAGTTTAAGAAAAATCCGGAATTTGCTCGTCTTTACCGGGAGTTCATGCAAAACTATATCGACTCAAATCACATGAAAGTGGTGAGTGACGATGATCTTGCTACTGTTCGTTACTTGCTGCCTCACCACGGAATCATGAACAAACTGGATCTATGGCTAAACTGCGAACGGTATTCAATGGCTCTGCTAAAGCTTTGAATAGCTGTTCAATAAATAACACCTACATTGTGGTTCTAATCTGTTGCCTGATTTAACCACTTTAATTTTGCGTTGGAGAAAATACCAGTTCGTGTTTGTGACTGATATTCAACAGATGTTTCGTCAAATATTAATACATCCTGCAGATCAGGTTTTCAATGTATACTCTGGAGTTCAACTCAGATGAACTTATAAAAATTTGGAAGCTTCTAACGGTGACATATGGAATGGTGTCTAGCCCTTTCTTAGCTATTAGGGTAACAAGACAGCTTGCTAAGGATGAACAACATCGATTTCCTTTGGGCGCTGTTGTTTTACAAGAGGAGACTTATATGGATGACACCCTTTCGGGAGGTTATACTCTGGAGGAAGCCCTACTCAAACAAAGCCAACTAATTGAGATCTGTAGCTCTGGCGGTTTTTTGTTGCATAAATGGTTAGCTAATAACAATTTTATTACATAGCGTATCCGATAGTGAGAATAATTGTTATACTTTTACTGATAATAATATAGTCAGTATTCTTGGTCTCGGTTGGAGCCCAGAAACTGATAATTTCATATTCAGAGTCTCAAGTACCTCTGATTGTACCGATATACCCTTACTAAGAGAATTATTCTCTCTAAAATAGCCAAGCTATTTGATCCTTTGGGGTGGCTCTCACCTGTGATTGTCACTGGCCAAAATTTTCATGCAACAGCTTTGGATAAACAAAATAGATTGGGATGACCACTTGGATTCTAATATGGCCAGACAATGGTTATGTTGGTACCAAGATCTTTCTATTCTTGATGGTCTGAAAATCAATCGTTGGTTGAATTATAGTCCTGATGCTGGTTTCTGCGAATTGCATGGGTTTGCTGACGCTTCAAAATTTGCCTTTGGAGCTGTGGTTTATCTACGTATTGTCAGTGGAGGTGAGGCAATTGTGAGTTTGCTGCAAGCTAAGACGAAAGTGTCGCCCCATAAAACCCTTACTAACTATCCCAAGATTGGAATTGTGCGCAGCTACTTTGCTGGCTAAACTTACTCGAAGAGTTTTTGACGCGTTAGATTTGAAAAACTGTACAGTACATCTGTGGTCCGATTCCACTGATGTCTTGTTTTGGTTAAAGGACCATCCCTCACGGTGGCCTACATTCATTGCAAATAGGTGTTCAAAAATTCATACTTTGATTCCTGATGGTTCATGGGGACATGTGAAGGGAACTGAAAATCCAGCTGATTGTATTTCTCGAGGTCTGAGGCCAAGTGACTTGCTACGTTATCAGTTATGGTGGCAGGGTCCAACATGGTTGAGAAGTAATTCAGAACCATATGCTACGACATCTCAATCGATTTCTCATGTTTGCAGCTCGTCGCTGGTTACCAATTGCAACTTCAGTTCAGATTTGTTGTCAAAGTCAAAGGAACATCCTAAACCAATTTGGGATCTACTTGGGAGATTCTCGGAAATACAACTCTTGAGAGTTACTGCTCGTATTTTAAGATTTCTAGTTAAATTACGGAGTGGAAAAGACGAATCTTATAGAAGCCATTTGTTTTCATTAAGTTGGTTTGTTAACATTCCAATTCCGGATACTGTTCAATTAAATACGCAAGAGTTGAACAGATCCCGTCTACTTTGGGTATACTTAGTCCAACAATCTCACTATGCTAAAGAAATTAAATTGCTTAGAGAAAATTGTTCATTATCCAAAAATAGCAAACTTTTGAAATTAGATCCTTTCTCCATGAGGATTGATCAGAGTGGGTGGTCGACTGCAGAATTCTTTACTTGAATTCGAAGAAATGCATCCGCTTATTTTGCCTTATGAATCGCCACTTTCTTCACTCTTGGTTAAATATTATCATTCAAAAACTTTACATGGTGGGGTTAAACTAACACTTGCTACGCTACGAAGAGATTTCTGGATAGTTCGGGGACGACAGCTAGTTAAAAGCATAATTCTTAAATGTAGTTCTTGTTTAAGATACAGAAAAAGCACCATGTATCAAAAATTGGGAATTTGCCAAATTTTAGAACTCGTCCTAGCCGTCCTTTTCTCAAGACTGGAGTGGACTATGCTGCCCTTACAATGTTAGATTTTCCCTGGTCGTGGTCGAAAGACCTACAAAGGATATATCGCATTATTCATTTGCTTAAGCACTCGTGCTGTACATCTGGAGTTGGTCTCTGGTTACTCATCCAAAGAGTTTATGCTGCGTTTAGAAGGTTTACTTCAAGACGTGGATTCTGCTCAGATCTGTACAGTGATCGAGGAACAACTTTTTTTTGAGCCAATAAGGAGCTCAGGCAGTTATTTCAGAAATCTACGGCCTTCGTTAATGATATTTCTAGAGCTCTAGTCGCTGAAGGTACTAACTGGCATTTTAAACCCTCCTGCTGCCCACATTTTGGAGGAATATGGGAGGCTGCAGTCAAGTCTACCAAGCATCATCTAAGAAGAGTTATAGCATCTCATACTCTTACTTTCGAGGAATTTTACACACTGCTGACGCAGGTAGAGGCTTGCTTGAACTCTAGACCCTTACTGAGTCTGCACGATGATGTTGGCGATTTACAACCGCTTACTCCTGCTCATTTTTGATTAGCTCACCTTCCTTCATTGTTCCTGAGCCCTCTTGTTTAGACGTTAAAGTGTCTCCTTCTGAAAGATGGAAAATTGTACAGCAAATGCTTGCTCATTGGTGGAAACAATGGTCACGAGAATATCTTCAATCTCTTCAGGTCAGGAATAGGTGGCAGTCAAGTCAACCTTCTCTTCAGGTAAATGATCTAGTTTTAATTACTACTGAAAATGCCCCTCCTTCCTTTGGCCAGAGTAACTGAGGTTTTCTACGGGAAAGATAACCTAGTTCGTGTAGTAAAGTTGCGAACAGCTACTACCGTTTTAGAACGCCCGATCAATAAGTTGATTTTATTGTCGAAAGCAATGCCTGAATGTGATATCTCCTAATTGATAACATTGTTCATTTATTTGTGTCTATTTGTTATTTCAATTTGTTTCTATTGTTAACTTTATGAAATTTCTCTAGAATTGTATAGCTGCCTATCATGTGTCAGAATTTCTTTATTCACAATTGTTTTATTACAAATCATTTCATCATTTGATCTAACTCAAATGAAGTGGGTGGAATGTTAAGGATTGTAATAAGTTGTATTTTGTGCCCACCTGTATATCTGAATATCATTTGTTACGATTTAAAAGTTTACCGTCTGTGCGCCTGAGTTGAAATAATCTCGACATGTGTGCTAGCCGATATTAAGATAATATAAGAATTGTTCTTTGTTGTTGTTCGAGCTAATTGACTTAATAAACCTGTTAATTACAAATTTGCTTTGTTTAATACCAAAACCGAATACAGTTCACTGCTCTGCTTATAATATTGGACAAATTAAGTCCGTTGCTAACACTTATGATATACAATTTCGATATTTAAAGATCCTTAAGTCATGGGCGTAACAAGAGAGGGGGTTATTGGGGACGTAACCCCCCCCCCCCGATTGATCAGAAGGAAAAAATTTTTTTGGTAGAACAATAAAAAAATAACTTGGAAGATTTTGCTTTTTCAAAGTTGTTATTGTGGAATTATAGAAGTATCATTGTGAGAAGAAAAATATTTTTGAATTGTACTAAATGAATAAATGCTTATTTGAAGTGTAAGCAATTTTCTCGTTCATCAGCTATGTAAGCAAGATACCAAAATTCCCTCTCTTCTCAGTATTATTTCTTACTTTTACAAGTAGAATAGTCTTCTCGCCCAGAACCGCGCCTAACCAAGAGCGAATAATACTATCATTTGAGGGAATCGGGGCACCATAAGTGCCCCTCAATACTCGGCGCCTCTGGGCCTAGCAAGTCACGTGACCCGTCTGATTAATTATGTTATTGCTTATTGCAATCATCCAGGGTTGTCATGTTTCATGTTGGGATATTTTCCCTCAAATTTGGGGGATTTTTGAACACTCTGGGGAAAATTTGGGGGACAACATTTCTTGGGGTATTTTTTGCGGTTTTGAGTTTTTCACTTCGGTGTTTTTGGGGTGAAAATTTCAAATTCCATATTATATGTATTTCCCCACAACGGCCACAACAGCTCACATTCCGAATTCAGAACTAGTGTTGCCATCTGTTGGTTTCCAAGAGAACTTATAGAAGCTTCTCGCATTAGGTGGACAACGCTGAAGGGCGTCCCCGAATGTTTGCCCCAGGAACTGCAAAATTAAAATTAGAACTAGTATTGCCATCTTTTGGTTTTCAACATAGATTGCACATTATTAGCCTCTCAGATCTCGATGAGGGGTTAGGGGTTTCCCCGAATGTTCGCCTGGCCTTCCCCTAATTCAAAGCATATAAAACAATAAACTCGGTAATCTGTGAGGATAGTCAGCATTGCTCGCCAAATCTTGTGCGTATCCGCGATCAAGTGAAGTGCAGTGTTTACTAGGATAGCGAGTTCTTTTTTCATTCGTTTTAAAATTTCAATATGAAACCTAAGGATGAGAGGAAACGTAAAGGTACCACTACATTGTTAAAGTTTTTTAAGAAAATCATATCGGAAGTGACTGATAATGTGGTTGTGGAAGACACTATGAAAATCCTGCTTCTGTGAATGAAAGTGTATGTGTACCTACAACTTGTTCAGATGCACAACCAGGTCCATCAGGTTTAATTAAAATTTTTTGTTACCAACTGTACAGTTTCAAATATTTTATTTTGTTTTATCAAACAAAAATGAATAATTTGAGAATTAACTTTTGGAGCTCAACACGGAGTTATTATAAGGTTAAAATTGGAAACAGTATTTGTCACTTTTATGATGCTGCTCAATTAATTGATGCAGTAAATAAGTGCAAATGCTTTTGCAGATTGGCGATGAAGATAGAAGAGTGATAATGGAGAACCCTTGGATTCCTGAATGGAATTTCAGATTTCAGGGATCTGGTGCCCGAAACCTTAAATTTCAATATGGATGGTTGTTAAGGTGGAAATGGCTGCTCTTCTCCAAGTTCGAAGACGGGGCTTACTGCAGATATTGTTCATTGTTTTCGTCTTTTGGTGCAGGAAGAGGCTTTCGGCCATTGGGTGTCTTAGTAAAAAGCCTTTCAATCGTTGGAAGGACGCGGTGGAACAATTCAATAACCACGAAAATAATGAATACCATAAACGCTCTTTACTTAAGGCTGAAGATTGGTTGAAAACTTATAGGGGTTTGATACCGAATGTCGAGGTGCTACAAAACACAGCTCTGCAGTAACAAATTATTGAAAATAGGAACGCAGTCCTACCAATAATTGAAACAGTAATTTTTTGTGGTCGGCAGGGTATACCACTTCGAGGCCATCAAGGAAATTTATCCTGTTGAAAATGAGCGTAACTTCAGAGCTCTTCTGAGATTCAGAGCCAATTATGGAGATGAGACTCTGAGAAAACATTTAGAAATAGAATCGAAAAACGAACTTTACCTCTCACCTAAAACACAAAATGAAATCATTTTGGCTATTAACGATATAATGTTGAAGAAATTGGTGGAGATGGTCAATTCCGCGAAATGTTTTACTGTTCTTGCAGATGAAACGACAGACATTTCAACACAAGAACAAGCATCAATCGGCGTTAGATACCTATGCAACAAAGATATCAAAGAAGATTATCTTCAGTTTATACCTGTTTCTGATTCAACTGGTAAAAACCTTGCGACAGTCATTTTGAAATCATTACACGAGTTTGGAATTGATACAAAGTATTTGAAGGGGCAAAGTGGAAAATTCAACGGAGCACAAGCATATGTAATGGAGGAGCATCCGACTGCAATATATGTCCATTGTGTATCCCATAGCTTAAACCTTGCTATAAGTGCATCATGTTCAATTTCTGAGATCAGAAATTGCTGTGGGACTGCAACAAAACTATGTGTGTTTTTTAAAACCCCAAAAAGAATGGAGGTTATTACAAGAGCAATTGATAAACTGTTCCCTGAAGCCAAATCTACTCGTCTAAAACAACTCTGTCTAGCTAGGTGGGTTGAGCGCCATGATTCAATATTACTATTTCAAGAAATGTTACCTGCTGTCCAGGAGACTCTTAAAGAAGTTTCACAGTGGAAGGATGTAGAATCAGCGTCGATGGTATCACAGCTTTTATGTGCACTTCAGAGTTCATGCTTTATAATCAGTTTTCAAGTGATGGCTAGAGTATTTTCCTTAAGTTTACCCCTTGCTCGATTTTTGCAGCATGAACATATCGATCTTTCAGATGCTATGAGCATGGTGACTTATCTAAAAGGGACGATAGAAAAAATCAGAACCAATGCAGAAGAAGAATTCGCAACCATATTTAACGCATCAGAGACTATGTCTGAATTACTCAGTACCTCAATGAAAGCCCCAAGAAGACCTGAACGACAAACTCTTAGGTGCAACATTGAAACCGACAATCCTCAATCATACTTTAAGATATCCCTATTTTTGCCATTTTTAGATCACTTTTTAAGTGAATTAAATAGTCGCTTTCTGAAACATCAAGGCGTACTGAAAAGTTTTGAGTGTCTCATACCCATGATACAAAGAAACACAAGATATGATCTTCCCATGATACAAAGTGAGACCAGTTCACGCATATGACGTAACTGGAGAGTGTTCTCTTGGGCCAATCACGATATACAAACAAACAACAATAAATCGTGGCGTGAATTTGAAAATATAATTGTGTATTTGAGCTTTTTTGAACTAAAACTGAGTGCAATAGTGAATTGAAATTTCATAGACGCAGAATGAGACCTGCAGTATTTTTCAATGAAAAATATCAATATCACAGAGTTGAATGAATAAAAATATCGTCATTCTTGATTTTCAGTTTGTAATAATTACTCTTGATTTATTCTAAAGACACCAAAAACTTTGATATATGTATTTGCAACTCAATAAGACTAAGAATAAATATAGCAATTAATAACAGGAAGCTGGACTGGACTATTTTTATTGAATTTTCTACAAAATTTATGCCGACATTTTGAGTAGTTGACAGCTTTTTCAAGTCTTTGAAAATTATTTCAACTATTATGTCATGATGACAGATAAATGGAGACTGTTTTGTGAAAAATTCAATAAAAACCACCCAGCCCAAATTCTTGTTATTTATTTTGTTTGTTAATATTTTTACTGTCGAACATTTTTGACAATTTATTGAGCAGAGATCGAGTTTAAATATCCTCTGTATCATGTAAATTTTATACTATCATTCCTTTGGACATACACTTGATGTTTGGATAAATTATCATATGCCAAATTCAAAACTTTTATAAAAAAAAGGATTTTTGAGTCGATTGAATAGGATGGCTGAAGGACCTCGGTCGATGGCATTTTGACTGTTTCAATTAAGAACTTTTGTTGATCAATAGGACATTACTATTCTAGAATAACATATCAAATTTAAGACAATGTATTTATCCAATATAAAATGAAAATAGGTACCACTTTGAAATGAAATTATTTATATGAAACTTTTGAAAAATATAACATCAACTTAGAATAGAATAGAATATTGTTTATTTTCACAAACAATTTACAAAATTAGCAATCATACTTTTTTAACAAAATAAAAAAAACTTTTTATAAGATTACTATTCACAAAGGTTCATGAAGTATATTGACGTGTTCTACAGCTGTTTCAATTATACAGTACCTATATGGAACAAATAAAATTGAATTGAATTGAAACTTTTGAAAAATATACATCAACTTAGAATAGAAAGATATTGTTTATTTTCATCACAATTATACAAAATGAGCAATCATACTTTTTTAACAAAATAAAATAAACTTTTAATAATACGATTACTATTCACAAAGGTTCATGAAGTATATTGACGGTGTTTCTAATCTACAGCTGTTTCAATTATACAGTACCTATATGGAACAAATAAAATTGAATTTGAAAAATCACTAATATTCAGGAAGTTATTTTTGAATATTTCCTTTTCCTGTTTGTTTTTCTGTCCCTGAGTTCTTTATTTAAATTTCTTATTTTGAAATACATTCTTGATCTAAAATACAAACTTCTGATTTTTTGATTCAATTCTACATGTTCCGAAAGCATGTCAAGTTTTTCTAAATATTTTTTACAAATTTTGATGGTACTTTTTGTATCGTTGAACTTGTTGAATATTTCCTCGAGTTGCTGAAGCTTTATCATCAGTAATGGGGTAGGTTTGGACAAACCACCCTCAGAAAGATGATCAACCCAAGTAAAAGAAGGGTCTTCCGGAAATGATGAGCTTTCACATTCATCTTTTAGTTGTGGCAGATGAACCCAGCTAAATTTTCCAGTCCATCATATTCTAATTCATCCATCTCCTCTGGTACAGAGTCTTCTGATGTATCTGGAACAGATATTAACAAATTGTCTTGTACATCGATGCATAAACCATATGCTTTCTTCCTTTCACGGGAATCTTCCTCAGGTACTCTTGTATTGCAACAATCAAACCAGTCATTGACCTGAAAGCAGGACGTTGTAAAAATTGTACAAATAAGATGAACTAAATAAATGTCTTACAATTTTGAAGAAATCGGCACATTCAATCCAATTGTTGCTCTCAAGTTTTCCTAGGACTCCACATCTGGAAATGGCTCTGCTTACTGAATGGGAGAACAGTTTTGCAGCAAACTTAACTTTTTGCCTTTCCGCACCACTTACGTTCAAGGAATCATGGGATACTTTGTGAGCAATATTCAATTCAGACGTACTTGTTAAAGAAATCATTTCTTCAACAATATGTTTCCCGATTTCTTTATTGTTCACAATGAATCCTTGATCGACAAAATGATTCCTCGTCAATTTCATCAGATGAGGTACATCTGCAAAAACAAAATTTTTTTTCCATTCGTGGGGTTAATGAAGTGAGTATTGGAGGTGGAAATATTCAATTCTTTATGGAGTGCTCTATTTCCTCCACCCAGATCAGTGACCATAGCCACAATCGGAAAACCTCCATTTTCTACAAATTCAATAATTGTAATAGTTTTTCTTTATTAATTTGGCAGTCATAATCGTAAAAGATAGGTTGTTTCCAATTTCCAACCAAACCTCTTAGCATTGCCACCTGAACATAATTATATGGCCTAAGAGTCTCATCATTTGCTTTATCATACGTATACAGGGTGTCCCATTACTCGACGTCAACCCGGAACCGGGTGAAAAGGCAAGTAATGCTGGTTGTCAGAAAAATATAAAAAAAAAATCTAAGTTGCATGATTTTAAAATAATGCGCATTTAAAAAACACGCAAAATTCATCCACACCCTGTGACAGTCTTTTCGCTCCTGTTGCCACAAATATCAACTTTTTCCAACTTTTTTCTTTGCTGTGTAACCTTGAATAATGCTTGTCTGAACTGTAATCAAAATTTTGATACCAGCTGCTCTAGGTTTCATAAAATAGGGCTTACTTCTCGGAAAAAAAAATTAAATAAACAATTGCCTAGTTTCAACTGACTGTATTGAAAAAAAAATGTACTACGTAGGTTTGGCATGTTTTTTCAAAAGTTGGCGCATTTAGTGAGGATTCCAAAATGATATAATACTTGTTTAATTATAGCTGCCGTAGTTCAAATTTATTTTCGATTGCCTTTGAATACACTTTTTCGTTAACTGCTTCCCAGTAATAGAGTCCAATGGGTTCAAGTCCGGTGAACGAGCCGGCCACGAGATTGGACCAGAAAGTCCGATCCATCTTCCGGGAAAAAATGTTATCAGAAAAAAAAATTTGCAGAGAAAATTTTTTTCCAGAAAAAATTTTCCTGAGAAATTTCTCTGAAAATTTTTTTTTCTGGTAACATTTTTTCCCGGAAGATGGATCGGACGTTCTGGTCCAATCTCGTGGCCGGCTCGTTCACCGGACTTGAACCCATTGGACTCTATTACTGGGAAGCAGTTAACGAAAAAGTGTATTCAAAGGCAATCGAAAATAAATTTGAACTACGGCAGCTATAATTAAACAAGTATTATATCATTTTGGAATCCTCACTAAATGCGCCAACTTTTGAAAAAACATGCCAAACCTACGTAGTACATTTTTTTTTCAATACAGTCAGTTGAAACTAGGCAATTGTTTATTTCGAATTTTTTTTTCCGAGAAGTAAGCCCTATTTTTATGAAACCTAGAGCAGCTGGTATCAAAATTTTGATTACAGTTCAGACAAGCATTATTCAAGGTTACACAGCAAAGAAAAAAGTTGGAAAAAGTTGATATTTGTGGCAACAGGAGCGAAAAGACTGTCACAGGGTGTGGAATTTTGCGTGTTTTTTTAAATGCGCATTATTTTAAAATCATGCAACTTAGATTTTTTTTTATATTTTTCTGACAACCAGCATTACTTGCCTTTTCACCCGGTTCCGGGTTGACGTCGAGTAATGGGACACCCTGTATACACTTCTTATTTTCATTTCATCGAAAGATAAAACACACAGCTTCTCTATTTCTGGCAATTCTGTCTTATTCACAATCGTGAATACTTGTGGAATACATTAGATTTTAATCAGAAAAAAAATCCATAATATATAATAATCACCTGTCTGAGGATTCCGCGCTCCAACTTAATTTTATTGCACCATTTTCTCAATGTAGAGACAGCAGGAAACGGATCCCCCTTCTTCAGGAGCAGCTTGTATGCTCTTGCACCTGCTGAGAAGATGACAATTCCTTTGGCAATATCTTCGATTGTCCAAGTCACTCTTTTATCACTCTTCAATTTTCTCATTTGATTTGGCTTGAAAATTTTCTGGAAGGCTTCATTTTCCTTTTTCAGAATTTCCACCTTTTGTTCAAGCCCCATAATGGTGGAGTCTCTGGGATCATATTCTGTATTAGTGCTAAAAACAGAATACTCTGATTATACCTAAATCGAGAAATTATGTTTTGCGCAAACTTACCCAACATCCTTCAGATGTGCTGATGTGATCAATGTTTGAGTACATTCTGATTCGTGGAAGGGTTCATCAGGGAATTCATCACGGGTTTCATCACTACAAGTAGATAAAATTATGATTTACTTCACATCATATCATAGTTAACAGATCTTACCAACTCGATGACGCAGCTGATGTATGATCCAATTTTTTTATTCTCCTTCTATCTCTTGGTTCTTGCCTTTCACTATCTGAATACTCTGAAGTTGGAATATTCAATGTCGGCACTGCATCATCTTTTAAAAGACGACGACTTTTTGATGGCTGCCCTGTTAGCTCGAACTGTAGATCACGAAGAAAACAATCTTCTGAAAAATGCTTCGAGCATATTCTACTGTTTGAGACATTTAATTTGTCACTCCTTTTGCAGGCATCAAGCCAAACTGTTAAAAGTTTTGGGTTTGTAGGAAACCGAAAAAACATAATTTGTTTATCAAAGTTTTTACTCTGATTATCGCTATTGCACAATGTCACTGCACACCGCATGGTTGAAAATTCGAATTTTAGTTTGAACTTCGAACAAAATGTTATCGCCACGAAACACTAAACAGAAAAGAACGAGAATTATTCCAGCATTCCTTTTTATAGGTTAGAATTGTTAGAGATAGGATTTATTTACTCTCCAGTGACGTCAGAGCAAGGTGCGCAAGATCATATCTTGTGTTTCTTTGTATCATGTCTCATACCTACCTCTACCAGTATTGCCGAAGTCACCAGAACACAGGAAGAAAGTTTTAAAAAGCTCCTGAATTTCTATCAGGAAGATATTCAAATTGGTGAAATCGCTGCCATTGGGGAACTCCATATGTGGTACGAGATGGTGAAAGATTGGAAAATTAGCTCAAGGAAGGCAATCAATTATTACACTGCCTGCCATCAGGATGTTTTCCCCACTATCAACACCATCCTGAAAATTCTTACCACTCTTCCTGTATCGACATCAACCAGTGAAAGGTCCTTCTCATCTCTTAGAAGATTGAAAACATACTTAAGGAACACAACTGGCCGGCAAAGGTTGAACGGGCTTGCTATGCTCAATACTCACAGAGAGCTAGATATCAATGCTGCTGAAGTGTTGGACGAGCTGGCAACAACACCTCGCCGTCTTGAATTTAGACTTTCTTGAATGATTGTAGTATAGAGGAGCGTGATAGCAATTTTCACGTATACATTTATATTTCAGAATATTTTCAATCTTTTTTTAATTCTTACTCGTATTTCATTGTGTATTAAGTGTATTCAATAGTATAATATACATTGTGCCTGTATGATGAAATATTTTTTTTAAAGAGTTTTTCACACAAATCTTCGAATGGAAACGATATCTAGCCGCCCCTTCCCCTTCTCGCTTTCTACTTCAGTTCAGGTCACCCGCTAAAACTTGCCAATACCCATAACCCCCCCCCCCCATGAGTCAACGCTATAGTTACGCCACTGACAAAATGTGTTACTTTTTTCTCCAAGACCCATTTCGTACTGTTTTTAGATTCAAGTGTGGTTTCCACCCCTTAGACCCTTGGGAAGTCATTTCGCTTTGGAATGGAGATTCCTCATGTTATACAATTTTAATATTTCAAGATCAAAAAGTGTTACTTTTTCCCCAGACCCATTTCGTACTTATGATTCATTGATGTTTATATATATCATCTCTAAGATGTTTCTCTTCTTGAAATGTTCTTCGTTATCCAAAATTTTAACATTTGAAAAATCAAATTTATGGTCATCCTTGAACTAATGGGAACGCAAAGCAGTTTTTTCACTATTTTTCACATCTTTAATATCATATCTGTGTTGATCAACTCTATTCTTCAAATATTGTCTGGTGTGGCCCACATACTCACCGTCACAGTCCAAACAAGGAACCCCATATATTACGCCAGATCTGAGTTCATTAGCAATAGGATCTTTTATTCTGCCATATAATGAGGCAACAGTTTTATTGTTGTAAAAAACTAATTCATTATTTTATGTTTTAAGAGTTCTTTTAATTTTCTGCGATAGGACTGGTATATACGGAACTTTGAAATAAGATTTGGTTGTTTTTGGCTTAATACTTTTTCCATTTATGATTTTCTGTTATAGTTCAGGGATAACTTTATTCACAAAATATTTTGGCTATCTATTCTCTTTCAATATGTTCTTCACCTTAGCAATATTTTGGTTGTGATAAATTGGGGCACTTAAGTTAATTGCTCTGTACAGCAAGTTTTTAATCGCACTAATTTTATAACTGGTTGCATGATTAGATTAATAGTTTAAAATGATACCTGAGCTTGTAGGTTTTGTATACCAATTTGTGAAAAGCCTCTGTTCTTCAGTGCGAAACACACGAACGTCCAAAAACGGTAGCGAGCTTTCAGTTTCAAATTCAAGTTGTTGAATATCATGAAAGTTTCTTCAATTTTATTCTCCGACAAAGCCATGATGGAGTCATCAACATAATACTTGATAAAAGGAACAAAAGAAGGAAGCAGGGATATCACTACAGTGACTAAGTGGTTCATCACGAAAGATGCAAAAATGGGACTTGCAATACCACCCATTGTTGTTCCCTCAATTTGTTTGTATGCTTTGCCATCAAAAACAAAATAACTTGTTTCAAACAAGAAGTCAACCAACCCTTAAAAAGTTTCCTTGTCCAAGCATGTGTACGCAGAGATTGTTCACCTGGGCCCGTATTCTCGACAATTGATAATCGAAAACGAACACACTTTCGTCCGAAAACGAACGGTTTGGTATTCTTGACGCACGTACTTGGGAACGCATGCGTTTTCAAACCGAGTGATTACATTTTATGTTCTGTGGATTACAGCGAGCGCTTTGTATCGCTCGTTCCGTAGAAACGTGTGGCGTGATTGACAGTTTGTTTACATTTTCAACTTGAGAAATATAATCGAAATGGATGAATTGGTGCAGTTAATGTTGATTGAAGTGCTGGAAACTGTTGGACAAAGTGATAAAAGGAAATATAGGCAGCGTTGTAATCCATTTGGTGATTTGAGTGACAAACAATTCATCAAAATGTTTCGTCTCTCGAAAGAATTGGTGAAATTTCTCATTGATATGCCCTCAGAGTACATAAAACCTGCAAAACGTGCTCAAGATTTAAATATTTCCACTAAAAGTAAGTATCTTTCCATTGTGATGTTTTCAGTGTGAAATTTCCCAATGTTCTTGCCTTATTTATACATAATGATTGTTTCCATTGTAGATTTTGGTTGCCTTACGGTTCTTTACTAGTGGAAGCTACCAAATGGATAAAGGATGCAATTTCAATTTTTCCATATCCCAACTTCTGTTTCGAGATGTGTACACGAAATTATAGGATATTAAATAGGGATGAAATATTCCAAAGATTCGTCAAGTTTCCTGGGAATTATGACCAACTTAATCAGTTAAGATTAGAGTAAGTGTTTCAGAGAAGAAAACTGTAGTCAAGTGAGTAATTATTGTTTGTATTACAGGTTCTTCAAAAGATATAATTTCCCTGGAATAGTTGGTTGTATCGATTGTACTCATATAGCTATCTATCCCCCCAAAAATACATGATGAAGAACGCCCAGAGAACATTTATGTCAATCGGAAGAATTATCATTTCATAAATGTCCAGTTGATTTGTGATTATAATCTGCAAATGTTGAATGTGAATGCTTTATTTCCTGGTAGCACAAATGATGCTTTCATCTGGGGCAAGTCCAATGTTCAAGCAATGCTGAGGAGGTTACTTGAAGCTGGAAATACTAATTATTATCTGTTAGGTACAGGAATCTTATTTCATTATAATAATAACTGTTTGTTTATTCGATTTCATTATGTTTCGAATGAAATTCATTGAAATCATTTTGCAGGATATTCTGAGTATCCACTTAGAACATGGTTGATGACTCCTTTACAGGATGAACCAATGGAAGGTACTCCAGAATATCTATACAATATTAAACATAAAACCATAAGGAGTTTAATAGCAAGATGAAAGGGAGTTCTTAAAATGAGATTTCGTTGCCTGCTCAAACACAGAGTGCTTCATTATGACCCCGAGACAGCCACCAAGATCATCAATGCCTGTGTTGTATTACATAATTTATGTATCGAACATAATATACCAGAATCTGACGAAACCGATGATGATATAGCAGAGCTTGATTTAGGGTTAGACGTACCATCCATCGATAGAAGCAATGCTGAGGTACACATAGCGAGGATGAATCCAGAATTGGCTGCTGATAGAAGACTACTATCCTCAATTATAAATAGTCTCAGAGCATAGCAAAATTCCTCCTTCCATTAATTTCTAATAACCTACTGTTCAATTTGTTGCTGTCATGCGAAACAGATTAATTTATTTTTGAATAATTTCATAGTGAAGTTCAGCTTTTCTGAACGTATATATTGGTATTCTAATAGAAATTATCTACATAGTTTACATTATAAAAAAATACTTAGAATTAAGTACTGTACTTCATAAAAAATTGTATGTTTACTGTATAAATGTTATAACTGATATTGTTTCATGCAGTACTAGAGCTATTTTCTTATATCCTATTAAATTTAGGTGCTTTTAGTTTATAAAAGTATACATCTTTTCTCTGGAGCTGAATAATTTATCACCCATTGTTTAGGTAGGAGTTTATAATAAACTGTTTTGATTGACAATTTCATTTCAAACTTATTTTGCAAATCTGACTTACACTAGTCTTTTCATTTTTAAAGTTAATAAGGTTTTTGATACAAACAAATAATGTGATTTCTAATGATGAAATTTATGTTTGTTTTAATGATGTAATTTAAAAAAAAACATGTTGTGAATAAAATTTGTGTTTGTCTTAATTAAAAACTCAGCTTAGGTTCCTTAGAAGATTTATTCAGAATGGGTTGAACAAAACTGTAACAACAAATAAACCTAAACAAAAATATTACACCAAGATTTCGAGGGCACTGGCTATTTCCTGATTGAAGCTCTTGATTTGCTTGCATGAACTAAATCAGTACTTTTTTCTGACTTTCAGTCGTTTGAATTATTTTATTTGTCATTATTCTGGCTAATTATAATATTTACGCTTGATTTCGCAAATGAAACTTCATTATATTAATTCAAATACATCAAACAATATATTATTAATTCTATTACAACACGAATGTCAATTGTTTCGCGAAATTCGAATACACTGAATCACGTGCATCAATCCACCAATCACCGTTCGTTCCTGAAACGTCTGACAGCGTTGCCAGATGTTCTCAGGCCCTGGCCCTGGGGCCTGTATTCTCAACAAGTGATATTCGGAGCGTATGCGCATCGATGCGAATGGTTTCAGAACGGGTACTTTCTCGAAGTGGTATTCTTGACGACCGCTCGTTTCTAGAAACGTATGCGATGTAATAAACGAGTGGAGAACATCTTGCAACGCTGTCAGACGTTTCAGGAACGAACGGTGATTGGTGCACGTGATTCAGTGTATTCGAATTTCGCGAAACAATTGACATTCGTGTTATATTAGAATTAATAATATATTGTTTGATATACATATTTGAATTATTATAATGAAGTTTCATTTGCGAAATCAAGCTTAAATTTTATAATTAGCAAGAATAATGACAAAGAAAATAATTCAAACCTGCGAGTGTACCGACCAACCCCTGTGCCCAACCAACCCCGGTCTCCCCTACCTATGTAATTATACAAATTAAATACAATGTATTCAATTAATTCGAGTTTTACCAATAGTTCTTCCGTTATTATAAGGCTTTTCAATGCTGTTAGGCAGTGGCGTATATAGAAAATATTTTCGGGGGGGGGGCGAGGTGCTCTCACCATCAAATGATCCAATGGTTAGATGCAGTGGCGCAGCCAGGATTTTATTTTAGGGGGGGGGCTGAACTGAAAATTTTTTGATGATACAGTGAATAACGAAAGTTGCAAAAAAATAAAGAAGAAAGAAATATCGAAGAAATTAATCTTTGGGGGAGGGGGCTGCAGCCCCAAAGCCCCCCCCTGGCTGCGCCAGTGGTTAGATGCCATGCCTGTATAATTCATTAAGTAGTTCAGTTTTCTTTATTCATTTCGGGGAGGCGGGGCCCGGGCCACCTGCCCCCCCTATATAGGCCAGTGCTGGCCTGTATTCTCAACAAGTGATAAACGGAGCGTATGCGCATCGATTCGAATGGTTTCAGAACGAGTACTTTCTCGAAGTGGTATTCTTGACGACCGCTCGTTTCTAGAAACGTATGCGATGTAATGAACGAGTGGAGAACATCTGGCAACGCTGTCAGACGTTTCAGGAACGAACGGTCATTGGTGGATTGATGCACGTGATTCAGTGTATTCTTATTTCGCGAAACAATTGACATTCGTGTTGTATTAGAATTAATAATATATTGTTTGATGTATTTGAATTAGGCGCGGTCAATGATTTTAAAACTGGCATGATGGCAAAATAAGCCATAATAGAAAGATACTAGGAGGAAATTGCAATTGCAAAAGAAAAGAAGGCAGAAGCCTTGGAAAAAAATTGCGTGGATACAGGAAAGGATAGCCAGTGCCCTCGAAATCTTGGTGTACCAAGAGTAATATTTTTGTTTAGGTTTATTTGTTGTTACAGTTTTGTTCAACCCATTCTGGATAAATCTTCTAAGGAACCTAAGCTGAGTTTTTTATTAAGACAAACAAAATCTTGAATGAAGTTGTAACGTTATTATTTTGGAATTTATCATAAAATGTAGTTTTGCCATCTTTTTCCAAAAATTATTAGTTAGTAAACTTATTGGGATGGTTCATTTTCTTAGTTTCCTCATTGTTGTGCTTATTCACTTCGTTTACCTACCTTTTTGAATTGTTTTCCATCAGAAAACGGTTTGTTTATTATTGTTTAAAATTTTGAGGTTAGTGATTGTTGTCCTTTTGGGTAGTTCAAAGGCTGGTTAGGGGTCGTTTATACTGGCCCGTAACTTATGCCCTTAACTTATGCCCTCAAATTATGAATGAAAAACTTCTAGGTAAGGGAATTCGAGTATAAACCATAGCATGAAATGTCTATGTTTCAATTCTTAGGGTAAGGGAAAAGTTAAAGTTACGGGCCAGTATAAACGACCCCTTAGAATATTTGGCCTCAGTGAAGTACTTCGGAAAATCGGGGAAGAATTATAGAAATGGATTTATAGAGACCCTCCTCTGGTATAAACTGCGTAGATTATCAGTACCGTAATGATTCCTTTATATTATTTTGGTTTTGATGTGTTTCTCTTCTTCTTCGCTGTGACAACCAATAGGCTCTGTGAACTTTGAGTATCCGGAAATTTCTGTGCGACTGTCAGGGCGGACATTTTGTTTTGTGCGGAGGTCGTGTGGAAGGTTTAGGCGTTTTCGAGGAGAATTATGAATCTAGATTCATCCTCGTTGTGAGGGATTATATCTTCGAGCGTCATTGTTCCCTGAGAAGTATTTTGGAATATTTTGGGAAATACAGACTTTTCCACATGGTGTCCGTACAGGATCTATCTTGCACCTCTAGGTACGCATACATTTTCTATCTTGAACCAGTTGTCTTACCATCCTCTTTAATTAGGTGTGTAGCGAACATTGTTGGAATTATTTGGAACAAATTCTCGACTGAATTGGAGGTTGAACCTATCTCCCTCGAACAACAGAGGTAACTAAAATATCCTTTATAGCTTATGTACCGTTTCTTATAGTATTTTGTTAGGGTCCACGTGACAGGTGTTGAGTACCTACAGTTTCCACGTACCTGGCGTTATTGGAGGTGACCTGTCAGTTATTCCACGTATTTGGCGTATTAGAGGTAACTTGTCAATTGTTCCACGTGCCTGGCATGTCCACCTGGCTGAATTATCTATGTACCTGCCAGTTAGAGGTGTCAGTGGCATCCACTAGCCTGTTATCTTGGGGGTATCTACGTACCTGGCATTATTGGTTGGGGCTATCTACATTCTGGAGTAGTTTGTGAAGGTAACCAGTGTGTAGCACTGGCTTTAATATTGTAAATTGTTGGTTTTTCTATTTTGATACTTTGTGATATTGTTCTGTAAGGTAATTTTATATATAGTTGTGAGCAATTATGATGAGGTGCACTTCATAAGTTGCGTTGGGTACCAACCAGGGTGCTCGTGTATCTCTTTAGGATTTTGTGATAGGATAATTGATCGGTATTCCCTTCAGGAACCATTGTTTATGTAAAGTAGTTATTGACTTAGGTCGGTTTATATTGTTAGCTTAGATGATTCGTTTTTATATGGTTTAGTGTTTATTAGAGAGTTTTCTTCTGACTACCCCTTGAGGGAAAATATTTATCTGTATTGTATCAACCACTGCACATATATTTTTGTTTTTGGTAATAAATAATTGTGACTTGAATTTTTGAGGGATTTCTGTTAACTGTTACTCTGGTAGAGGAGTAAGCAGTTCATTTACCTTGAGTAGGCAGGCATTACTCTACCTGGCGCCCATTACATTCTATCATATATAACTCACTCCCTTCTTCACTGAGTGTGGCCGCGAGCTATTCATTGCATTGAGACCGGCTTTCCCCAAAGTCAACGTTTCAAAGTCACAAATTTTATTCACAACATGTTTTTTTTTTAATTACATCATTAAAACAAACATAAACATTTCATCATTAGAAATCACATTATTTGTTTGTATCAAAAACCTTATTAACTTTAAAAATGAAAAGACTAGTGTAAGTCAGATTTGCAAAATAAGTTTGAAATAAAATTGTCAATCAAAACAGTTTATTATAAACTCCTATCTAAACAATGGGTGATAAATTATTCAGCTCCAGAGAAAAGATGTATACTTTTATAAACTAAAAGCACCTGAATTTAATAGGATATAAGAAAATAGCTCTGGTACTGCATGAAACAATACCAGTTATAACATTTATACAGTAAACATACAATTTTTTATTTTTCACTTGTACATTATATGTTTATTTTACCTTAGAAACGGTTGCTATCATAGAATTTATAACTTACAATGGAAGCGGCGAGGGAGAGAGAACTGTTATGCCAAGACAGAGATAGAGCTAGAACAGGCAAAAAGCGCGCCAAAAGCTTTGATTACGAGTAATTACGAGATTTTAGGAGCATTTTAGGATAGGATTCGAGGTTTTTAAGAGTTTTTTTTAGTGTTTTTCAGATCATTTGAAATGGTTGGTTCTTGTGCGGCAATAAACTGTACTAACAGATTTAAAAAAGAGATAGGAATAAAATGATGTACAAATGCCTTTTTATTGATGAAAGTTTCACTATATATATATAGGTAATGGTGGACGCTAGTGGGTTCAGAGATACTAGGTTTAAAAAGGTCTAAATATTAAATTTCGCAAGTGAGATTTCCTATACATAAATATATATTTTTCTTATCTGGTTTTTCTTTACCTGTATTATTATCTTTATTTATATTTTACAATTTGTTTGAGTTATGATGACGCCTTCTGTAATTTCTAGATCTTCAAAGGATGAAATTCTTAGAAAAAAATGGTCGCAGGCTGTTCGAAGAGAAAATTTCATTCCAACGAACGGCTTTCTAATTTGCAACAGGCATTTTGCTGAAGAAGATTATTTTATGAATGTTCATGGAAATAAATATTTGAAAGTAGGATCAGTGCCGTCCATATTTGACTTCTCTGAATCAGAACAGAAAAGTCGCAGAAATATGTCGCATTTTTATTGTGAAATATCATAATGAAAGGGATAATAGGCATTCATTACGATTATATTTATTAAAAATATAGATTTTCAAATTATTCATGATAGAAACGATCTCGAAAGATAATTCCCTTCTTTTTTTCCGGGAATATTCCTTTTTTATATACATATTAATTTTTGTAACTATTAAAGGAAATAACCTATTAGGCCATGTGATCATTGATTATAAATATATATTCATATTTGCCCCAAAAAATTCCAATAAAACGCACTGATAAGAGATTTTCATACGTATACAACGCTTTCAAATGGATTTCGCGGGCTTTTTGCCTTGACTAGCTCTATCTCTGTTTTGGCATCACACCGTTCCAACGGCGGCGAGTGACAGGCCTGATCCATGTTTAGTAAATCTATGGTTGCTATAAATACAAGGTTTGTTCGCGTCGCAGTTCGGAACTATTCGGAACTGTACTTTTTGTTCCCACCATAGAAATATATACATAATAATAATAATTATGTATATATTTCTATGGTGGGAACAAAAAAGTACAGTTCCGAATAGTTCCGAACTGCGACGCGAACAAACCTACACTCATTATGCCCGTGGGCATTTTAGCGGGTATTATGGATCATAACGCCCGCTCTAAACCACCTTGACAGATGATTTTTAGTAATAAACGTTATAAAAGGATTGAAAAAGGATATTCATACCTTGTTTCATTTGAATCTGGCCTATTTCGTTCACAATGAACAAATATTCTCAAGCACTTCCCACACGTAAACACACATGACACAGATCTGACAGTTCTCATTAATTTTCCGATGAGAATGACATCGAAAATGATGCAATTTAAGAAATGTCAGAAATTCAACATTTTCTTTCGTTTTTTTCGATCTCTTGATATATTCGTGAAAAATAAAATCTTGTATGCACCACGAGCGTTATTAGATCCTAACGCCCATCGGGCAACATTCATCCCTCGGGCCAAAGGCCCTCGGGCTGAATGTTTCCCTCCGGGCGTTAGGATCCATATAACGCACTTGGTACATAAATAACTATTATGAAGTACAGTATTTAATTCTAAGTATTTTTTTATAATGTAAACTATGTAGATAATTTCTATTAGAATACCAATATATACGTTGAGAAAAGCTGAACTTCACTATGAAATTATTCAAAAATAAATTAATCTGTTTCGCATGACAGCAACAAATTGAACAGTAGGTTATTAGAATTAATGGAAGGAGGAATTTTGCTATGCTCTGAGACTATTTATAATTGAGGATCGTAGTCTTCTATCAGCAGCCAATTCTGGATTCATCCTCGCTATGTGTACCTCAGCATGGCTTCTATCGATGGAAGGTATGTCTAACCCTAAATCAAGCTCTGCTATATCATCATCGGTTTCGTCAGATTCTGGTATATTATGTTCGATACATAAATTATGAAATACAACACAGGCATTGATGATCTTGGTGGCTGTCTCGGGGTCATAATGAAGCACTCGTTTGAGCAGGCAACGAAATCTCATTTTAAGAACTCCCTTACATCTTTCTATTGAACTCCTCATGGTTTCATGTTTAATATTGTATAGATATTCTGGATTACCTTCCATTGGTTCATCCTCTAAAGGAGTCATCAACCATGTTCTAAGTGGATACCCAGAATCTCCTGCAAAATGATTTCGATGAATTTCATTCGAAACATAATGAAATCGAATAAACAAACAGTTATTATTATAATGAAATAAGATTCCTGTACCTAACAGATAATAATTAGTATTTCCAGCTTCAAGTAACCTCCTCAGCATTGCTTGAACATTGGACTTGCCCCAGATGAAAGCATCATTTGTGCTACCAGGAAATAAAGCATTCACATTCAATATTTGCAGATTATAATCACAAATCAACTGGACATTGATGAAATGATAATTCTTCCGATTGACATAAATGTTCTCTGGGCGTTCTTCATCATGTATTTTTGAGGGGATAGATAGCTATATGAGTACAATCGATACAACCAACTATTCCAGGGAAATTATATCTTTTGAAGAACCTGTAATACAAACAATAATTACTCACGTGACTACAGTTTTCTTCTCTGAAACACTTACTCTAATCTTAACTGATTAAGTTGGTCATAATTCCCAGAAAACTTGACGAATCTTTGGAATATTTCATCCCTATTTAATATCATATAATTTCGTGTACATATCTCGAAACAGAAGTTGGGATATGGAAAAATTGAAATTGCATCCTTTATCCATTTGGTAGCTTCCACTAGTAAAGAACCGTAAGGCAACCAAAATCTACAATGGAAACAATCATATGTATAAATAAGGCAAGAACTTCAAGAAATTTCACTGTGAAAACATCACAATGGAAAGATATTTACTTTTAGTGGAAATATTTAAATCTTAAGTACGTTTTGCAGGTTTTATGTACTCTGAGGGCATATCAATGAGAAATTCCACCAATTCTTTCGAGAGACGAAACATTTTGATGAATTGTTTGTCACTCAAATCACCGAATGGATTACAACGCTGCCTATATTTCCTTTTATCACTTTGTTCAACAGTCTCCAGCACTTCAATCAACATTAACTGCACCAATTTATCCATTTCGATTATATTTCTCAAGTTGAAAATGTTAACAAACTGTCAATCACGTCACACGTTTCTACGGAACGAGCGATACAAAGCGCTCGCTGTAATCACTCGGTTTGAAAACGCATGCGTTCCCAAGTACATACGTGCGTCAAGAATACCAAACCGTTCGTTTTCGGCCCCGGTACGTAACTCGGTTTGATCTGATAAATGGCCACCGGGAAAAGGTGTTTACCCAAACATCGGGTGGTCATTTGCAAAGGTGGTTCTACCATCACCTTATTGGCATTCAATGCATAAATCATCTTCTGTTTTTCCTATTCTTTTCGTGAATGTTCCGAAAGAGCTGTGTGCCGTGAGAAACTGGGTAAAGAAGTAGTTTGTTTTCTTATATGTACAGGGTGGGCATATTTCGATGTTTTAGCACTACAACTTTTGAACCAGAGACCAGAGGAGATAGACAAAATTTGATAACCACTTCTCGATATCTTTTTCTGAGAAACTTACAAGACTAGAATTCATTTTTGGCTACTTTCTTTTGTTTTCGACTTATAAGCGAAAATTGGAAAAGTGGCGATATCGAAAAAAATTCATATCTCCGCTAATACTGATGATAGAGCTCTGATATTAAAACATTATACAGGCACTTTTTAACGTAGAATCCAGTGGCGTGCTCGTCTTTTTTACACCGTTTCTGATTACGAATTTATGACCCAAAGTTATGTTTTTTGAATGAAAATACCAGATTTTTGTTCCATTTTCTGATAGCTTAATTTTTTCTGATTTCAAAAATATGTAACATCGTATGGTTTGTATCAATATGAGTATAGAAAATCATCAAAAACCTATTTTCATATGAGTCTCAATATTTTCTATGGTTCTTATACCTGGGTCCTCCTACATTTGTCACGAGTCTGGAGACCGCTGCTTGCTTTTCTGCTGATTTTTTTGTGCAGTGTTCTATATGTTTAGAGAATTTAAGATTTTTATCGAAAATCACTCCCAGGTACTTCAATTCCTTCGAAGCCTTAACTTGCTCTTCCATCACTGCTAGCCTTAAATTATCTGCATTTCTTGGTCCTTTTACTACCAGCTTTTCGGTTTTCTGCAATGCAACCTCTAACTTCCATCCATTTTATGGCCATCTCTTTAGCTCTTTCTGCCCTCCCTTTCACCTGCTTTTCCTCCTCTCCTTCGATTAGGTATAGTAAATCGTCTGCATATGCAATAAATGCCTGTTCCATAATTCAATTGCAGAACTCCATTATACTTGACGTTCCACAGGCTAGGACCCTTTATCGACCCGTATGACACTCCCATACTGCACCGGTGTTTGATAATTCCCGATTTTATGATCCGATTTGACAAGTAGGTACGACTCTTCGCACTTTACAAGGTACGGGCTCACTTTAGCTTCGCGTATTCCGCCTACAATATACCTCCAACTGGCTGAATTGAAGGCATTGTTTACATCTACCGTCAGCATCATACAGCATTTATTATTAGAATTTTTTACCACTTCTTTCAGTTCAAGCATTGCCGTTATGGTGGACCTTCCCTTCCTGAAGCTACGCTGGTTTTGCGGGATGGTGTTCTTCTCATATAGTTTTTTTTTCAATTTTGTTCCATAGCAGCCTCTCATATAGTTTTACCATTGTATTTCGCAGACAGATGGGCCTAAATCCCGAGGATTCCTCAAAATATTTTCCTTTTTTGAGGAGCAATATTACTTTTCCAACCTTCCACTTAACCGGAAATTGCTGCTTATTCAGTAGGTTATTAAACATTTTCACAATCATCTTAGGAATTTTCTGGTGAGCTATTTTGATGGCTTCCGCTGTAAATTCATCGGGTCCTTGATATTTTCCATTTTTTAGCTTTTTAGCATTTTTACCGCTATACGTAGCTCCTCCTCCGTATGTCCTTGACACATTGCAGATTTCCCTATTTTTCTCGAAACTTTATCCACCTGTTAGAAAGAGTTCTCCTATTATCTTTCTTCTCTCTTTTGTTGGGATTTTGTATGCTATATTTCGCTGAAAATTTTTCTCATCACCATTTTGTATCTTTGTCCCCTATATGTCACTGTCCAGGGCCGGTAACAAGGTCTTCCATTCTCTATTTTTTGCCCTCTTCATCTCTGTTTTCATTTTGTTCTTTTCCTCTTTGAATCGACCTCTGAGGACCTCTTCTTCTTCTCTGTGCGGTGCCTTTCCGGCCGAACTGAGGCCTAGTGGCCCATTGTTCACCCGCATCGTTCTATAGAGACTCAGCTCCTCAGACACGAAGACAGAAATGTCGCGAGCCTGCCAGGAGTGGTCCCTCTCACCATAGGAATAGAAGGTGTTGGATTTCCTAGGTGTGTTGACCTTAACTCAGTAAGGTTCCCACAGTTGAACAAAATATGCTCAACCGTTTCATCAGTACTCCTGCACCACCGGCATAGGGAGCAGCTCGTCAATACCATTCTCTTCAAATGCTTGTTAAACAGGTGACCAGTCAATGCACCAGTCACCAGACCGAGTTGTTTCCTCTCTAGCAACAGAAGCCTATTGACCTCAGATCACGAGGACGGTCTCTCAATGAGAATCCTCGACCACCTCAGGTCCACCCCTGCGCTCCATTCCAAGGAAAATTCCCTGTTCAGCCAGTTCTTGAAGAAACTTCTGACAGATGTGCGACAGATTGGCAGCGCAGGCTCCGGACCAACAAATGCTAATCCGGCTCCCCGCCTAGCCAGATCATCTGCCTTGACGTTACCAGGTATATCCGCATGAGCCGGACACCAGATTACTTTCAAAAAGTTATCAGAGCCCAGCCTACGCAGAGCATTCCTGCATTCTTCTACCGAAAGAGAGATTTCAGAGTTCCCTGGCTGTCGCAACATATGTAAATGTGCTGGCCAGAGTATACCTTGCGAATATTTTCTAGTGCGCATGCAAGAACCGCAAATAGCTCAGCCTGCACAATGAAACAGTCCTTCCCCAGAGGGATAGCCTGATTGAAGTGAGGACCCACGATTCCGGCACCAGACCCTGTTGCTGTGACAGAACCATCAGTGAACCAGGTGGACCATCAAGACTAAGAAGCTTGTTTGATGAAGGACCTCACTACCTCCTCTATTCCTTATCCGAGAATATACTCTCCTTGTTCGAACATACTGTTCTCTATACTCCTTTATAGCATCGTTCCACCAATATGGCTGTCTTGATCTTGCTCCCTCTACCTCTGTCGTGGAGCTCCTAAACACTTCCACCAATTTACTGTACAGGTCTTCATCCCTATCTTCTTCTATATCTCTGTTACAACAGCATCAAAAGATATAATTGATCAAATAGTGGATGCTTCTGAAAATCACCAACTATGTCAGCTTATTTGTTGCGACCTTGCACATGCATTTGATCTTGTCGATCACACCATCTTGTTGAATAAACTCCAGCATTATGGTATAAGAGGTGTGACTTGAGTGGTCGAACGCAGAGTGTCTACTGGAGGAAACAATGGTTGACTAGCGCAAGCATGAAAATGGGAGTTACTCAGGGAACGATTTTGGGACCCCTTCTATTCCTCATCTTCATAAACGATTTGGGACTACTTGAAGTTCTTATGTTTGCTGATGATAGCTCATTCTTATAACGCAGTGATTCACAGCTGTCATTGCAACGTGAATTGGAGAGGCGAAGGAGTGAAGTAAAAGTTTGGTTCGAGGAAAATCAAACTAAATTGGAGGCCACATATAGAGAGGATCTTAATGGAACAATATATGCTATAAAAGGATATAAAGAAGATTTCCACTCACCTGTCAGCTAGGATCGCCTATTTTTCATTCTTTCACAGCGCTCTATATTTTTCAGTGATGTTTTGGGACAATTCCACCCACGATTCTGAAATATTTCTGACACAAAAGAGAGCTATTCGAGCATTGACTGGCGCCGGATCTAGGAAAAGCTGTAGGAGTTATTTACCTCAGAAAAAGTATTAACCTTGCCGGGATCATATATTCTAACATGTTTGAATTTTGTTCACAGGCAGATTGAAACCTTTCAAACAGGTTCATTTGGTTATAGCACAGGAAACAGGAAAAATCTATATATCGCGTTCCATCGACTGTCTGGAAATACGATCTACGTCGACGTCTGGAGACCTATAGATCACAGAACCTAGATTGTGCAACAAGCTACCGCAAGAGATCAGAACCCTGACAGGTGAAGTCATTTACTAGAGTAGTGAGGAGGTTCCTCATCGATAAGAGTTTTTATACCGTGGGAGAATATCTTGCCATGACTGTGACTATTGATTGTGCTTTAATGATGCAATGTTATGTTTGTAACTGAGCGTCGCTTTGTATGTTCGTATATTTTTAATAATTCTTATTTTGTGACGAATTCTTTAATCTCAACTCAATTGTATCAATTAAATCCTGTATATGGTGTTTTCATTATGCTGGAAATATACTATACTATACTCCTATTTTCTGGCAAATTCTCCTACATTCAGATAAACTTTCTTATTTTGTTCTCTTGATATCGTCTTGTTGGTCTTAATAACATATGAGATCTGCCCGTGATGAGTGTATGGATTTTCGTACCTAATATTCCATCCCTTAAGAGAGCGTGCTATGTTCTCCGAGCATAGGGTCACGTCTATTTAGACTGCCCTCTCTCAAATGTGTGATGCCAACTGTTTGTTGTAGTTGAGGACAGTTGTGAAAGCCTTACTATTCATCTTTATAAGAAAGCTTTCTTTAAGTTTCTGACCCTTTCTTTCTCGCATGTCTCGCTGGCAGTTTGGTGTCCGCTGGTTCTGCAGGTTAGACTGTACGGCCTTTCCTTGCAGTCCCCAACCATATGACCTTCGGTACAGTTTCTGCATCTATTACTCCTATCTTCGTTTTAGCATTCTCCTGCCATATGTCCTGGCTACCATCACCTATTACATTTAATCATGGGTTTTCGTTCTTTTACATCCTCTATTGAAAACCTATCTTAACTTTTCTGATTTTCAGCAGTTTTTCTATTAGTTTTTCATCTGCAACAATAGTGGCAGTTTGTCAGCCTCTCAATGACCTTTAAGCCATTATTTCTACTCCTTCCTTTTTCGATTGTATCTCCAAAACCACATGCAAGATTTCGATTATCTGTTCTTCTCCTACCTCAATGTCTATTCCATACAAATTTGCAGATATCTTCCGTTTTCCGTAAACTACCCAATGTGGGCGTTTTTGTCTATAAAATTAGGTAGGTTGCCATTCAAAATAAGAAACTACGAGATCTACAGAACTGACAGAGAACATGGAAGAAATGGAGGAACCGCTGTACTAGTGAAACGAGGAATAAACCACCACGAGCTACCAAAAGTACCAGGGGACAACATAGAGAACACTGGGGTGAGTATTAAAACATCTGTCAAAAGTATTAATATTTTTTCAGTTTATAGACCCCCAAATAACGATATGAGAGAAGAAGATATTTTAAATTATTTTCATAGTAAAATCCTGACTATAGTAGCCGGATACTTAAATGCAAAACACACCGATTGGAATAGTAGAACAAATAACTCTAAAGGGAGGTTACTTAGAATGGTTTCTGATAAGCACAATCTATTAGTTGTCGGACCAAACGATCCCACACATTTTGATGAATTTCATAAATCGGAAGACGTACTAGTTATCGCAATCATGAAATATATTACAACGCGATTTGACATAGAGACAATGATGGATCTTTCATCAGATCATAATCCAGTTATCATAAATGTTGAAATCGAACCAGATCGAACACAAATCAATCGAAAAACCATCAACTGGATAAAATTCAAAGAAGTGTTCAAACCAAAGATAGTGAAAATCAATAACTCGGAAGAAATAGAATTCGCGGTAGAAGACCTAGAATCGCGAATAATGGAAGCACAAGAAAAATGTTCGAAATTGCGAGAAATACCAAAGAAAAATCACTTACCCGACGATGTAAAAATTTTAATAGAAGAAAAGGAAATAGCCAATAGAAAGTACAGAAGAACGCTTCAACCGCATGATAAAACGATTTTGAACAGATTAACGAACGAAGTTAAGTTCAGGATTCGCGAAATTTTTAATGATTCATGGGATAAAAAGTTAGAAGAATTAGACTCCGAAAACCAGTCATTATGGCAGATGGCATCGTCATTAAACGGAAAGAAAACTAAAACGAAAATACCCATACTATCAAATGGACAAAAATCCGCAGTAACTGATCAAGAAAAAGCCATAATGTTCGCGGACACATTAGAGAAACAATTCAAATTGAATGCGAAAAACACAGACGATGAATTTAACGAACTTGTTGAGTCGCTCGGCGCGTTGCGAGAAACCCATAACAACGAAGAAGACGGTGTAGAACGAATAACACTAGAAGAGGTGAAAAACATCCTCCAAAATCTCAAAAACAGAAAGGCTCCGGGAGCTGACGGAATTCTTAATCAAGCTGTAAAAAATCTTCCCGAAGACGGCCAAAACGAAATAACCGAAATAGCTAGAGCAATAATACGAACCGGACATTACCCAAACAAATGGAAGACTGCGGACACAATATTAATATGGAAAAAGGGAAAAACAAAGAAAGACCCAACCAGCTATAGGCCAATAAGTCTGCTTCCAGCACTTAGCAAAGTCATTGAAACTCTTATACAGATTTGGAAATTCACATCGAACACATACGATATACAATGCATCAGACAGAGAATTTTCCCTCCAGTTGCACAGATGAATAGGCGAGATAATCAAGTGCGATAACTGAATGAATTCAACTGTCTCTCTGCAAAAATCAAGTCTTGTCTCTCTCTTATCGCAGTATGGTAGGGAACCCGCACTGCACGTATAGAATTTTTAATTTGTCAGGCTGCCCGTAATACTCGATTCATTATTTACTGTTGCCTACCATACTAAAGAATTACGCTCCTCTAAACGATAAGAGAGAGACAAGACTAGAATAATGAAGCAAGACAACTGAATTCAGTGTGTTACAGCAAGTGATTGTCTAGACTATTCATCTGTGCAACTGGAGGGAAAAATTCTCTGTCTGATGCATTGTATATCGTATATTTCAGATGTGAATTTCCAAACCTGTAGAATGCATCAGACAGAGAATTCTTCTGTCTAGTTGCACAGATGAATAGTCGAGATAATCACGTGCTGTAACTGAATTCCTTTGACTTATTGCAATAACCTAGTCTTGTCTCTCTCTTATCGCAGTATGGTAGGGAACCTGCAATACGTATAGAATTATTTAATTTGTCAGGCTGCCCAAAATACTCGATTCAAGTATTTACTGTTGCCTACCATACTGAATGAACTACGCCGCTCCAGAGATTTGTGAAAAATCTTTGCGCTGCTCTCAACGATAAGTGCGCATCCACAACGGAGCACCGACCCTAGCCCATCGCACCTCGCCCAAAGCCCTGACCCTCGCCCATAGCACCAAACCATGCACCAAGCCCTAGACTGTCCACATTGAAGCCCCGACCCTAACGCCTATTTCTAGGTTATGTATCTTTGTTTTTATTGTTCAAATCAGCATTTAAATCTTCAAAAACCTAAAAATGCATTTGGAAAGACTGTTTCAGTTAATTCAAACAACAAACTTTATATTCTGCGATATAATTCATAAAAAAAGCAATAGTAATTGAAGAAGAATGGTTGGATATACTTGATTTAATCATTTATCATAAAGTAAACAAACTAAATGCATAATTCTTTCGTTGAATACATCGTGTTCTCAACATCAATCAATATTACTTCAAATGTGATAAAATGAGTTTTGAATGTTGAAACACTAATTTGATATGTGTTCTTTATCGAGTTGTAGGAGGCCGGTGTTTCGACTTCTTCATTGATTCGAACATGAACGGAAACATTATATAGATTTCATTGTTATTTCTTTACCACTTACTTTCTAATGAAAAAACCAAAACTATTCGAGTAATCATCAGTTAGTAGGTGATTCTGGTTAGAGCTGTAAATATTAGTTATGTCCAATATAATCATTAAATTGAACAATCGTTCGATAGATAATGTTCCAATAGCATTCATGTACTTTATACCGATTTGGAAATTCACATCGAAAACATACGATATACAATGCATCAGACAGAGAATTCTTCCCTCCAGTTGCACAGGTGAATAGGCGAGATAATCAAGTGCGATAACTGAATGAATTCAACTGTCTTACTGCAAAAATCTAGTCTTGTCTCTCTCTTATCGCAGTATGTTAGGGAACCCACACTGCACGTATAGAATTTTTAATTTGTCAGGCTGCCCGTAATACTATAACTATGGTTACATGATTTGACAGAAATACGTGTATTGGTGTATTAACTGTCCACTATGTTACTATGGTAAGCTGTGGTAAGCTA
Source organism: Propylea japonica (assembly GCA_013421045.1). Classification (NCBI taxonomy): domain Eukaryota; kingdom Metazoa; phylum Arthropoda; class Insecta; order Coleoptera; family Coccinellidae; genus Propylea; species Propylea japonica. The sequence goes on along the minus strand of CM024240.1, from coordinate 62,935,861 downwards.
TAGCACAGTATATTGGTGTCTATACTGTGGCTATAGTTACATCGCCAAAATTCGACGAAATAATATTTTTCGTTTTCACGTAATCTTCTAGACTTTTATATACAGGTTTGGAAATTCACATCTGAAACATACGATATACAATGCATCAGACAGATAATTCTTCCCTCCAGTTGCACAGATGAATAGCCGAGACAAGCACGTGCTGTAACACACTATTCGAGTCTTGTCTCACTCTTAGTAGGCGTCCACAACGGCGCACCTATCATAGCACCTCACAAGCTTCTCGCCCCTCAAAAATAAATAAAGCATGTTTCCTTATTAGACCAGGGCCGAAACCTTCAAAAATGGTAAAAAATGAAAAAATCGCAGTAGGATGAAACCCATTGAAAAAGGAGGGGAATATGATCAAAATGAAAGAAAAAATAAATTACGGTCGATCCGAGTCCGGGAAGTGGGAGGGGGGTGTTTTTGAGGGTGAAAAATGGTTTTCCTTGATTTCCGGCAAAACTACAAGTCCTATGGAAAAAAATTAAATGGCAAAGTTGTAGGTAATAAAAAGATCTACAACTTTTGTATCGACAATTTTTTCACATAACCTCAAAATTTAGGTGAAAAATTCAAAAAACCAAGTTTTGGTTTTTTATTTATATCTTTTTCAAAAAAAACTTTTTTTTTTACGAAATTTTGTGAAAACTTACCTTATTTTGTCCCAAATACACTGTAATTTATTTGATTTAAAATATTAATGTTTTCGTCTTAGTTTTACTTAATATCAAAAAAGCACCCCAATTTTCAATCGAAAATTCTGACGTCAAAATATCAGCTTTTTCAAAAAGTTTAAAGGCTTTTTCTTCATTGAAATATCTCCTTTCTGATGGTGTGAAAAAAATATACATTACTATAAGGAGTGTTCTCAGAATCAACGATTTATGAAACCCACCATTAGAGTAACTCAGTCCCCACTTCTCTATGAAATAACTTACAATGGGTTAAAAACTAACCAAAGTCGCTCAGGTATATGAATTATCTCAAAACAGCAATAAATAGTCATCTAAAAATATTATTTAAACAAGATTCTACAGCTTTTTCAAAATATTGTAGATGTCTTATTAAATATTAACTTATTTTTTGTTAATTATAGAAGTATATTTCAATTTGTAGTTAATATTTAATAAGACATCTACAATATTTTGAAAAAGCTGTAGAATCTTGTTTAAATAATATTTTTGGATGACTATTTATTGCTGTTTTGAGATAATTCATATACCTGAGTGACTTTTGGTTAGTTTTCAACCCATTGTAAGTTATTTCATAGAGAAGTGGGGACTGAGTAACTCTAATGGTGGGTTTCATAAATCGTTGATTCTGAGAACACTCCTTATAGTAATGTATATTTTTTTCACACCATCAGAAAGTAGATATTTCAATGAAGAAAAAGCCTTTAAACTTTTTGAAAAAAGCTGATATTTTGACGTCAGAATTTTCGATTGAAAATTGGGGTGCTTTTTTGATATTAAGTAAAAAAGACGAAAACATAAATATTTTGAATCAAATAATTTCAGTGTATTTGGGACATAATAAGGTAAGTTTTCACAAAATTTCGTAAAAAAAAAAATTTTTTTGAAAAAGATATAAATAAAAAACCAAAAACTTGGTTTTTTGAATTTTCACCTAAATTTTGAGGTTATGTGAAAAAATTGTCGATACAAAAGTTGTAGATCTTTTCATTACCTACAACTTTGCCCTTTAATTTTTTTCCATAGGACTTGTAGTTTTGCCGGAAATCAAGGAAAACCATTTTTCACCCTTAAAAACTCACCCTCCCTCTTCCTCCTCTCCCGAACTCAGATCGACCGTAATTTATTTTTCCTTTCATTTTGATCATATTCCCCTCCTTTTTCAATGGGTTTCATCCTACTGCGATTTTTTTTCATTTTTTACCATTTTTGAAGGTTTCGGCCCTGGTCTAATAAGGAAACATGCTTTATTTATTTTTGAGGGGCGAAGCTTGGTGAGGTGCTATGATAGGTGCGCCGTTGTGGACGCCTACTAGAGTGAGACAAGACTCGAATAGTGTGTTACAGCACGTGCTTGTCTCGGCTATTCATCTGTGCAACTGGAGGGAAGAATTATCTGTCTGATGCATTGTATATCGTATGTTTCAGATGTGAATTTCCAAACCTGTATATAAAAGTCTAGAAGATTACGTGAAAACGAAAAATATTATTTCGTCGAATTTTGGCGATGTAACTATAGCCACAGTATAGACACAATATACTGTGCTATAGCTTACCACAGCTTACCATAGTAACATAGTGGACAGTTAATACACCAATACACGTATTTTCTGTCAAATCATGTAACCATAGTTAGATAGTTACATGTAACCACAGCTAAATTTAAAGACTGGGTGCATAACTTCGGTTGAGCCCATTTCCTCTTGTTTGGGACCAGAAAGAAGAAGAAACAGAACGCCCCTACTAACCAATATTATGTCCTGTGCTCCTAACCAAATTCTTTGTTTTTATTTTTACCCGCCTTAGATTTAAGTATTTTGGGCAAAATAAGCATTTATTTCTGAATTATCTGTATATTTGAGTCCTGTGTTTTCTGGAAGTCTTACGAATAGACTACCATACCAAATGAATAATAGAGTAACCAAAACTAAGGATTTACAGAAGTATGTTCTCAAAAAGTTAGAAGAACTCAATTAGACATAAATGGGATTTTCTGGAAAAAGTAAGACAGTATGGTTATAATATCAACCTATGATATAGTCGAGGAATACCTAACACAGGAAGCAAATCAATCTACAAGATGGTTTCTGACAAAGATCATGGTGAGTGAAATGAGTAGGTACTTTCTGTTTTGTAAAGATTGCTATCTTCTTAATAACTGATTATAAAATGGTAAAATTTCTCTAGAGCAAACAAACTGGACGTGCTGATGAGATATCCAATTTAATGCAAAACTTACTGAATGAATTTAAAATAGATATTATGCAATATTAGAAGGGATAAAATTTAATGGAACTATCTGAGGAAGACGAACAATATTATATGTGAAAAGTATATGATAAGATGAAGCAGAAACATCTTCTAAATAATCTGCGATGAAATTAAGTTGACCAAATGAGGAAAATTGAAAGAGTTATCATGACAACCCTTTTGATACCATGTAATCTGAACATAATATGCTTCATCTGTAAGTATGGGGTCTTCATAAATGATTGTAACAGCGCAGTTGGCTTTGAATTATTTTCGTTCTGCTGATTTTTATGCAAACTCAACACATTCATCAAATCTCTCTCTATATTTATTTCTATCTATCTTTGACATTCATAATTCCAGCCACATAATTCGACACCCTAACCTGCGTAACAGAGTATAGTATATAACATTACTAGCAAGGTAAGAGGGTTTTTACTGGCGAATGGAGGATATAATTGACGAGCCGCAGGCGTGTCAGTTACCTCCTTGAGCCAGTAAAACCCGTTACCTTGCGTGTATTGTTTTATATTTTATTTGTTTCTCGTTTGTAAAAAGGTGAGATCAATTCCAAAATAATCTCAATAATTTGTCGCAAATGTCGTAAGCTATTTATGATTATTTATGACATCGGAAAATTATGACAACTGTCAGTGGTTTTACGAGAGGGAAGTCGTTCGAGAATATTTGCTAATTTCTGACGAAAAAGGCCAGATCCAAATGAAACAAGGTATGAATATCTTTTTTTAATACTTTTATAACGTTTATTACTAAAAATATTTGTTCCAGGAATGATGACATTAGAAGGATAAATGTAATTAGAAGCAAGTACGTGAAAAAGAAAACAAATAGATACAAGTAAAACAAGGTACGAATATCGTTTTTGAATAGTTTGAGAACGTTTATTGAGAAATACATTTGTTCCAGGAACTCTGAGATTAGAAGGATGAATGAAATTAAAAGCAAGTACTTGACAACTTTCAATGTAAATAATACTACTAACTTGTAAAAATTTTACAATTTAACTGTCAATTTTACAAGTTAGTGACTTGATAAAATAAACTTCCTTGATAAATGTTGTGTTTTTGGAAACTGACGTTTACAAATGAGAAACAAATAAATATAAATAAATGAATAATCCAAAGCCAACTGCGCTGTTATAATCATTTATAAAGACACTGTATATTATACATTTTTATAACATGCTTTTTCTCAAGAATAATGTCTATTACTTTAACCCTTATCTTACTTAATAACTAGGACATTGTTGTGAAGAGACTGACAAATAAATTGGTATGAGCTAAGGCAGAAGATGAATTAATTAGAAAACTTACCAATTTTTTTTGAAAAGGACACTAGTAGTGTTCTTCGTTTACTCAGCGATGTTTACATCGGTGGCTCATCGAATCCATTGACTTCCAGAGCCGATGAATGTGATGAAATTCTGATGAATCAAGTGGAGGGGGTAAATTTGTATGGCAGAAACGTCAATGTAATCTGTCACGACTCAACTAAACGGCAGATAACCATCAACTCGTTCTTTAATTCTACATCTGATGAACCATCTGACATTTCATCATGTTTCTATCCGGGTGAATCCATCGGTGAATAAAAGAACGCACCTATAGAAATAGCTACAGAACTACTAACTAGTTTTCAGTAGCAACAGAATCATGTGAATTGAGCATGTGAATCACTATTGAAATGATACAATACCTGCACTTTGAATAAATTTCAGAGGAGAATAACAAAGGATTGATCGATACCTTTGTTTATTCTTTTCAGCGATTCATTCATCGCTGTTATTATTTTTTATAGAACAATATTGAAAATCAATGTTATTGGTATATGGTTCATTTCACAAGAATACATCAGTAAGCTGTCATTATTTTTTGCATCTTATTTGTCATTCAACAAATTGTAAACACTCCAAATAAAACATTTCGTGGATTCCATCAAATTATATTACTATTTTCTTTACAGATTTTGCTTCTGTGTGGAGCGGTGCATGTGAGTGAATGACAAAATGGGAAGAAGTAAAAGATGAAGAAACAAGTGGTCGTTATGGCTAGGTCAGGCCTCCGGAAACTGTGAGGAATCAAGGTATGTGAATATTCTACTAATTTTTCTCCATGGGCTGTAATGAATTACAAATAAAAAGATGTGTCGTTGAATTTGGAAACTTTTATCCGAAAAGGAAAATTTTAATGTACAAAAATATGGAGAAAATATTTATTGATTGATACATTTAGATTTCCAAAAGAGGGAATTAGTAACTGTGACTGAATTTTTATGAAACAAGACTCTTATAACTAATATTGGCCCATTGAAAGTACTACATTCTGTGTTAATAGATCGGCCAGACGTTCAAAACTTAGTCAACATTATTGTGTGGATTAAATATTGGGTTGAATGAAAGTTATGAATGGGTATGGGGAATTATTCACTGTAGACTTGGACTCCAAATATTCAGATAACGTTTATAACCCGATGTATCCATTAATTTTAGAATATTTATTTATTTATTTATTTATTTATTTACTTCCACATATACACCACAAGAAGGTAATTACATATGCAGAACAACACAAAATCACTATCACTACTTAACCTAGGAGAACAATCTTCTCACATTTCCCAAATTAGTATTGAATATATCTAATTCAGATTTCTCAATCAACTCATTACATATAAGCATCATTTATTAATAGGGGATGAACTACCTGGTGTTACATGAAAAGTTTCCCTATTTCTAAGCCTCAGATATAAATTAGGTACCTTGAAACTTGACAAGATTAACAAAATTACAATCTTGATATGATATATTATTTAAAATCTTGAAAATGAAAATAACTGCATTGCACTTGCGTCTGTTATCCAATGTACACATATCGAAATCTTCCAACATTGAAATATACGACTTCATGAAAGGATACTCATTGTATTTCTTCAGGTATAAATAGCGAAGAAATCTTTTCTGTATTTTTTCAATCATGTCAACATGACTTATGGTTAATGGCATCCAAACCACTGAAGCATAATCAAGGTGTGGTCTTACAAGGGTTTTATATAGTAAGATAGTGGTTTTACAATCGAAATCTTTGCTATTTCTAAGAACTAAACCTAGTAACTTGTAAGCTCTGTTGGTGATAAACTCAAAATGGGTGTTAAATTTCAGATTGTTCTGAAAGATTACACCCAAATCCTTAATTTCCGATCTACGTTCGATAATTTCCGATTCAATTTTATAACTGTAATATATCGGGTTGGATCTTCGAGTGTAGGTGACAACATGACACTTCTTTATGTTGAGAGACATTTCATTAAGTTTGAACCTTTGCACCACTCTATTCAAGTCTTCCTGCAATAGATAGCAATCAAGTAGACTCAAAATCTTCCTAGACAACTTGAAATCATCCGCGAACAGCAATGCCAATGCGAAACGCAAACAGGCAGGAAGGTCGTTTACACAATATCAGAACAGCAGGGGCCCCAGTATGCTGCCCTGAGGAACACCACAACTTTGTACTATATCATGAGAAAACTCACCCCCAACCTTCACAACTTGTTTTCTTTGATGCAGATAAGATCTAATGAAAGCACAAGCACTCCTCGAAAAGTCACTCATAGCCAGCTTATCGACCAGAAGTCTGTGATTGACTCTATCAAAAGCCTTTTCACAGTCGGTATATATCGTGTCGAGTTGGAAACCTTTTTCTATTGCTTCCACTGCAAGCTCGGTAAAAGAACAAAGATTACTTGTGGTTGATTTCCCCTGAACAAAACCATGTTGGCACTCATTGAATTCGATATTGGAGTTGTTAATTATATCGTTATATATTATTATTTCAAATAGTTTGGATAGGGCATTCAAAATGCTGATTGGCCTATAGTTTTCAATGACATTTGTTTGCCCTTTTTTATGGACGGGAGTTATTATAGATGACTTGAGAAGATCAGGAAAAGCATTTTCTGAAAGTGACAAATTAAAAATGTGAAGTAGTGGAACTATTAGAAAGTCAGTACAGCCTTTGTAGATGTAGGAAGGAATATTATCGGGACCATTAGATTTTTTCGGTTTCAACTTTTTTATAGCGTTCCTAAGATGTTCCTCTGAAATGACGGAAAACTTGAAACGTCCCCATGTCGAATTCATCTCACACGGATCAATTTCACCGGTGTATAGACTCAAAGAATGTAGCAAAAGCACAAGAAATTTCTTTTGCGTTGTTTAGCAATTCTTGATTGAATTGCATCGATGTTGGAATTTTATTTTGAGATTTCTTTTCACCTATAAACGACCAAAATGATGAAGGATTACTATGATATTTTTTTCGAGTTGTTTTTTATATCTTGCATATTCGAGTTTTGTTTGATGCTTTACATCCTTTCTGAGAGAAGAAAACAAAGCATCATTTTCCTCTCTCAGATTTTTATGTATTTTATTCTTTTTAATTATTTTTTGTTTCAATTCCGGGGAAAACCATATGGGAAATTTATGCCCCCTCACAGACGTCGAATTATTATATTTAGGAATAGATTGATCCAGCATAGAGTAAAGTTTATCATAAAACAGGTTTAAACATTCATTAACACTCACACAACTAATTACGTCTGACCAGTTACATTGAGACATCAGATTGTAAAGTAACATATAGTCACCTCCAGAGTAGTTATAATTGTGTTTTTTGACGAATCCATTTTCTAGTTGTTCATTTTGTTTAACCTGAAAGGAGAGCTCAAGCGCAGGATGATATCTGTCCTCGCAAAGAAGAGGAACTTGTGATTTCCTCACTAACACATTTAGATCAGAAAATATCAAATCTAACATTCTACCCATAAAGTTTGGAAATTCGTTGTGTTGTTTCAAATCAAATAAATTCATGAAGCTGTTGACTAACGTACTGTTTACACAGTTTCCAGATAAAATGGGGATGTTGAAAACCCAAAATCAGTAGATTCCATCATCTAATAAAACATTATCGAAAATCTCAAAGTATTTTTCATACAAAGTATGATCTGATTTCGGCGGAAAATATGCAACAGAGATATAGCACTCACGATCTCCGAACAGTAGTTTCAGCAGTACACAATCCAATAAACACTCGGTTTCCATCACTTCAAAACTTATATCACATTTGACTGCAAGAAGAACACCTCCTCCCCTGGTTTGGCCAGTGTTCCTGTCTCTCCTTACTACCACATAACGATCATCAAAAATTTCCTCATTAAGTATTCCATCATTTAACCAAGTTTCGGTAAGGGCGATAATATCAAAATCAGATGATAATACACTTGTGTAAAGGTCCTCCGTCTTGGACCTCAAACCCCGGACATTCTGGTAATATACTGTTAACTCAAACTTTTACTGTTTTCTGAATAAAATAGAGAGTAAGCTCAACGTATTTATTGGTAGTAATCAAGAGCTCTTCATCTGAGCAATCGGATGTCGATCTTTTCGCTCGGTCTATTTTGACGGATCAAAGCGATTTTATCCATTGAGTTTTATGTTTTTTATATATTTTTGTTTTATGTTGAGTTTCCTGATCCGACAACCGATAGATTGAAAAATTCTAATACTTTATCAACACTTATTCTTCTGTTTTCATTTATTCACTAAAAACCTAATTAATTAATTAAAATTTTTCGATATAGCTATCGTAGTTATGAATGGGCAGAAGAAGATATTGCTTTCTCGTTTCTTTTTCGTGTAATTAATTAATTAATTAGGATCTTTCGGTACAATTATCGCCGTAGTGAATGACCAGAAGGGCATTCCTCGTTTCCTTTGCATTCAGTGCCTTTGCACCTAATTATTTAATTGAGATTTTACTGTAGAGCTACGAAAAGGGTGGAAGTATCGTTAAAAGATGAGCATATTTCCCAAAATAGTGATCTTTGAAATCTCATAATCCATGAAAGTAGAACAGAGCAGTATGTTCTGTGGCAGATGCCCTGTACCGTTCGTTTATTCGTAGATATTACAGATGAATCTGTACGATCTGTGGTCACGTGACTAAAAAATCCGTCTGCTCGCGGAGGTCAATGCCGAACAGGCTTATAGAATGTCTCCAATATTTCGACGAATAATGCCAGATATAAATGAAGAATATCATTTATTGGGTGATTCAGCATACCCCAAGCAATGAACCTTGTAACACCTTATAGGGACAATGGGCGTTTAACCCAACAACAGAGGCGCTTTAATTACCTTCATTCAGCAACTCGCGTTCATATTGAACAAACATTCAGGCTGCTGACAGGAAGGTTCAGAATTTTAAAATTTCCCAATACTTATAGAACCGAAATAATCCCAAATATCATAATAGCCTGTTGTCATTTACACAATTTATGCATGTTTAATAATAATAATAATAATAATTTATTAAATCAAAATACCATACAGGTGTAGATTCAATCAAAATACATACATACATGTAGAAAAAACACTATAAAATTTGAATTACAACTTCTCAAAATCATTTTCTTGTAAGAACTCTCCTATATTATAATAACTTTTATCAATAAGAAAAGATTTAAGTTTTTGTTTTTTCACCTTATTTGGCAATGACTTAAATTTTTCTGGCAACTTATTCCACAATGTCAGCAAGCTATAAGCTACATTTTTCTGTAAATATGAATAATTGGGCTTATCCTCTTGAAGAATAGTTTTTCCTCTTGTATTATAGGAATGTTGGAGTTGAAGATCTTTGAAATCATTATAGTTATTTACTATGAACATCACTGACTCATATACAGGGTGTCCCGAAAACAATGGATAAGCCTGCAACTATAGATAGACACTGTCGAGGTCTAACTTATTTCAAATTTTGACCTTAATGAAAATTCCACGGTTTCCGAGATATTCATGGTTTTCTTATTTTTAGAAAATTTCCAATTGCGATTAGTTTTTCTAGTGCCATTTCTACAAATGGAGAGGTATTTCGATACGGTTTTTTTAATTTCACATGAACTAGTTCAGCTATCGGAAACAAAGACTTAAGTTCATCAAACTAGTGTAAAAAATTAGAAACTCGTGAATTACAAAGAAAAATTGAAAACTAAATGAAATTTCCCTCAAGTTTGATGAGCTACAGTGTAAAAAAAATGTGGGACGCCCCTGGTAGACATCATCTTAAAAACTTGCTCAGTTATTGCAGATTCCAAAAAGGTATTATAAGCCTAGGCATCCTGTAGTTTTTCATTCTCGTAACTACTTGAATACTAAATAGTCGAAAAATTTCGAAAAACTGTTTTTGTTGTAATCGTTATTCTGAGCTCATGTGTTAAAGTCAGGAGGCCATTTTTGTTGGAATCTAGTGGAAAGTTACGAAAATTATTTTATTTTGCAAAAAGCAGTAGCGTTTCTCTGGTTGAATAGAAATAAGGCATTATTTGCCTTGGCGGACCTGATTGTATTTGACAAAATTTCTTATTTTCTTACATTCTGTACAGTGTTAAAAGAAAAGTATCAACTGACGAGTCCTCATGCCGAAAAGATGGTTATTTCAATATCAACAATTTGCATAGCTGGGAAACTGAAAACTCGCATATCATGAGGGAAAATCGATCACAGAATCAATTTAAATCCAACTTGTGGACTGGAATTATTGATGGGCGGATGATCGGGCCTTATGAACTTCTCGCCACACTAAATAGTGAGATTTATCTCGATTTTTTAGAAAATCAATTAATGAATATGTGGCTCCAAAATGATGGGTGCCCAGCTCATTATGCAGTAAGAGTGAGAAATCACCTGAATGCGAAATAGCCTCAAAGGTGGATAGGCCGGCTTTGCCCTATTTCATGGCCCCCGAAATCACCGGACTTAAACCCCCTGGATTTTTTTATCGGGGGTGCCTAAAAGATCTAGTCTACTCTAAGCCAATATCTTCGATTGAGGAGTTACGGGCTCGTAAACAAAATGAAGCGGCTCAAATTAGTACGTCGCATTACGCGCGTCGCTTTAAAAGTGCGTTCATTAAAAGGTGTAGAGAGTGTATAAGGGCTCAAGGACGTCAATTTGAACATTTATTATGAATAAATATTCGATATGAATAATGAACTTATTGTTTTATTTTGCATCCTTCATTCATTTCCAATGAATAGTAATTTGGTAATAGTATTGAAGTTCTTCGAAAGATTCATACTTTTGCTGTTGAAAAATAACCATAAGGTTAAACAAATCAGAATAGCTAGGTATAATATACATTTACATTAACACATGAGCTCAGAATAACGATCACAACAAAAACAGTTTTTCGAAATTTTTCGACTATTTGGTAATCAAGTAGTTACGAGAATGAAAAACTACAGAATGCATAGGCTTATGATACCTTTTTGGAATCTGCAATAACTGAGCAAGTTTTTAAGTTGATGTCTACCAGGGGCGTCCTACATTTTTTTTAGACTGTAGCTCGTCAAACTTGAAGGAAATCTTATTTAGTTTTCAATTTTTCTTTGTAATTCACGAGTTTCTATTTTTTTTCACTAGTTTGATGAATTCAAGTCTTTGTTTCCGATAGCTGAACTATCTCATGTGAAATTAAAAAGAACCATATCGAAATACCTCTCCCTTTGTAGAAATGGCACTCGAAAAACTAATCGCACTTGAAAATTTTCTAAAAATACGAAAACCATGAATATCTCCGAAACCGTGGAATTTTCATTAAGGTCAAAATTTGGAATAAGTTAGACCACGACAGTGTCTATCTATAGTTGCAAACTTATCCATTGTTTTCGGGACACCCTGTATATATAGACCGTACAGTGTTAAGATGTTGAAATTCTTGAATATATTCCTGCAGGTTTCATATTGTTTCATGCCAAAGATGATTCTTAGGCATCTTTTTTGTAAAAGAAAAACTCGCTCCGCTTCTGTAGATCTTCCCCAGAAGATGATTCCATATCTTATCCTGGAATGAACGTAGGCATGATAGGCAGTCAGAGCAGCATCCAGCCCTATCATCCGTATAGTCCGCAATGCATAGCCGTAGCGTGCTATCATTGGTGAAATCTTCTCAACGTGACTACTCCAGTTGAGGTTACGATCTATATTCACTCCTAAAAATGTCAGGTTTTCAACTGACCCAACTGCACAATCTTGGAATCTCAAGTTTAGTTGTTTATTCTTTTCCCTGAATATTAAAAATTTTGTTTTTTCCACATTTAGCATCAAGTTGTTATTAAGGAACCATTCATTCATATTTTTCAGATCAGTCTCAAGACTTTTGATACATGCATTTTGATTTTCAGCTTTACATATTATTGATGCATCATCTGCAAACATTATGACATCGTTGTTGGTAGTCTGAACTAGATCGTTGGCATAGATTATGTAGAGCAATGGTCCTAATATGGAACCCTGTGGTACACCGTTCAATACTTGTTTGGAATCAGATCGTATTATATTTCCATTTCTTCCTCTACTTATTGTCTTTTGGGTTCTTTTGGATAAATAGGATTCAATGAGCCTCAGTGCTACCTCTCTAATACCATATTTCTCCATCTTTGCCAGTAATTTCTCATGGTTGACTCTATCGAAGGCTTTTGACAGGTCCAGACAGAGAGCCGCTGTAGCATTATTTTGATTTAGTGACCTGATGATAGAAGTAAGTGCTTGATATATTGCATTCAATGTTGACTTTCCCTGTCTAAAACCATATTGTTGTTTCACAAGTATGTTGTTTGCTTCAAAAAACTGCATTAATTTGTCAAAAATTATATTCACATTAGATAGCAATGATATTGGCCTATAATTATCAATATTTTCTTTACTTCCTTTTTTATAGATAGGTTTCACCATTGCTTCCTTTAATCTTTGTGGATACTTTCCTGTTTGTAGAATCTGGTTAATGATGTGAGTAAGTGGAGTTTTTATTATTGATGCACACTTCTTGAGCAGTTTTACTGGTATGTTATCACTTCCCACTGAATTTTTATTTTTAAGTTGTAAAATGTATTGGTATGTTTCTTGCTCTATAAGTGGACTTAAAAATATGCTATTGTTGCAGGATTTGATGTTACTGTTGTCCGCATCAGTACTACTATTGCTTCTATTTGAACTTATAAAATGTTTGTTAAATTGATTGAGTACATCTTCCTCATTCTGGTGAGGAAATGAATTGAAAATCAAGTCATCATTATTATTCTTTTTGTCTGTTATAGTGCTAACTAAGTTCCATGTAGCCTTTGTTTTGTTTTCAGACTGAGTTATATAGTTCCTATGACTTATTATTTTAGCCTGTTTAACAACCTGCTTCAGTATACGACAGTAGCTTTTGTAATAGTCGAGTGATATTATTCCTTCTTGTACTTCTCCCCACATGGATCTTTTTCGGTTGCTTGAAATTTTTATCCCTGTTGTTATCCATGTTTGCATTGTTCTCCTGATTGAGCACTTTCTTTCTGGAAATATCAGATTCAAATACATTTGCATTATCTCAGAGAAACAGTTGTACGCTTCGTCTGGATCCAATCGCTCCAATACACCCTGCCAAGATACATCCTCCAGACTGCTGAAAAACTGCTGCATTTTAGAGTCAGTGAAAGTTCTTTTTTTAATACTTGTTCTTCCATTGGGAACATTATTATATTTAATTGCTATGAACTGAGCCATATGATCTGACAAAAGAGAATTTATATTATAATTATTTTCAAAAGTTGGAGTGTTGGTAAATATATTATCAATTAATGTTTTTGTTGTCCGTGTAATTCTTGTTGGTTCAACTATTGTTTGGTGTAGATCATATGTGCAAAGGATATCTACAAATTATTTTTTTTACCTGGCTGTCTTCCAATAAGTTGATGTTGAAATCTCCACAGAGTACCACATCATATTTATTAAATTTCATGTTTATTTCATAGAGTATTTGTTCAATTTTATGAAGAAATATCTGTGCGTCACCCAAACAGGTCCTATAGACTGTCAAAATTATCATTTTCCTGGTATTACTGATTGCACATGATACTTCTATTTCCTTCTCCACACTCAAGTTAGTGATCCATTGTACGTTGTCAAAGTCGGTAATATTATCACGGATTAAAATAGCTGTTCCCCCGTGTATAAAATTCTCTCTTGCATAACCTGATATTATCCTGTAATTAGGAATCTTCAAAAATTGAATTTCATCTTATTCATCCAGTGTTCACTGAAACAAATTACGTCTGGAACGTTTGTGAGTGAGTTAATAAAGAGTTCGATTTCGGGAAGTTTGTTTTTGATACATTGAATATTCTGATGTAAGATATTCAAGCAGTTACCGGATTCACCTCTCTGTTGAAGTTTCGTCTGATGTGTAGAAAATGGTTGATTACTACCCCCCCCTTTCCCCACATATTTTCATTCAGAACTTGTTGTTTCGAATCACTCGGTATATACCTTGAAAGAGCTTTTGAATTTGTCTTTCTTAGTTTTCATTTTTTCACATTTGCTGCTTATTTTGAATGTTTTTTCAATATATTCCACAACTTCTTCACATTTGGTATCTGGATCTAGACCCGATAAAAATAGGCAAGATTGTTGCTCAGCTACTGTTAAACTGAATTTTTCCATTGCTCCTTTAATTGGCGCTGGCCTTGTTTGTTTAAGATTTCGTTTCTTGGTAACCTCTCTCCAGTTTTCTCCTTCCAGTGGAATCTTCATATCAGGTGCCTGTTGTTCATTTTTGGATTTATTTATTTTGTCTTCAATGTAATTTTTATCAGGGCCGGCGCTAGTCAATTTGGCGCCTGAAGCAAGGACTTTTCGGGCGCCCCTAGCCCTACCATCAGAAGCATCGACAATACGATCAAACCCTATCATCACACAGCCCCCCTTATCGATAAAACAAAACAGCAAAAATAAAACAGAAAAAAAAATTCAACTCATTTCTACCAGATTATTAAAATATCTGTAATGGAATTTCGCCATTCGCATGAACATAAATTTACATATTTATTATTGAAAAACTAGGTATTTGGAAAAAATTTCAATACCTACTCGACAATTCCAATTTTCATTTTATTCTTGTGTGGTGAAGATTTCTCAATCTAACAAAACACGAATTATTTCATTTAATTCATGCAAACCAAGCAACTAAGTTATCACATCACAAAGTAAAACACATTTTCAGAAAAAAAATCATTATACCTATTCGTAAAATATAAATCCCCATAGGAAAAATGTAAGGGAGTATATTTATAAATATTTTCATGAAAATAACATCAAACAATAAACAATATTTATGAAGAAAAAACAAAGAAAACAGAAAAATTCACCCTATCTAAGTACGAAAAATATCACATTCTAAAAATTTGTCATAGTCACATAAGTTGTATTCATCACAATACTAACGGACAAATTCGTCAGCAGACTACAATAACCGCACACGTCTGGATTTGATACGGGCAGAATCATCAATGACATCGACAAAACAAAGTTTTTCGTTAATTTTATGTTCAATAGCAATTATTGCTAAGTAAGTGCTGATTCACAATGGACGTAACCATAACGAACACGTAAACGTACTTTGTCCGTAAACGTAATGGTGTTCAGAATGGACTTTGGGCGCAGTAGCAAATTATAGACTAAAAAGTTTTCATAGCTTAAACAAATTGTTACTTTGCGTTTCAAATTATACTCACCCAACTGAAATACAATATAAATGCCCAAACTTGTCGCTGGCCCCGAACTATTATTATTATTGTCTTGTCTTTTTACGTCATTTTGACGTATTGGGCTCGCAACTCACAGAATGTGAACAAATTTCTAAAATTATGTTAGAATTACGGACTACCATAAGCTCAACGTAAACGTAAAAATTACAGAGCCTATTGTGAACAGTTCCATATGATTTGCATTGGTTCAACTTTGCGTTTTTCGTTTACGTTGCGGGAGTTTTATGGTTACGTCCATTGTGAATCCAGCATAAGAAAGTCTTTCCCGGTGCATGGCAGAGCGCAAATAATATTTAAAAATTTTTAATTTTGAAAACGAACGTTCTCCACTAGCTACTGTCACCGGCATTGTGATGAGTATCCGGAGAACAATCACAATGTTTGGATAATTTTCTGATAAGTTGCTATCCTCCAAAAAATTTAACATCTGAATAGGTGCAAGATTTTTGGATTCGATATCATCTCCTAATTTCTCAAAAATTCTATCACACTTTTGAATAATTGATATTTCAGATTCGGAAGCTAATACCTTTATATCAAATAAGATTTCAAATAATGAATCATACTGTTTCAATTGTAGGAAGCGTTCGGTCAAAAAACTAATGCAAAGGTCCAGTAAATAATTGAAAAAATCAATCCGAAATTTTGTTTCTGGATCTGTTATCGGCGTATCTCTTTTTTCATATTGAAAAAGTCTTGTTTTTTTTTTCAAATGCGGACTTCTCTTTCGGATTCGAATACTGGTTCCACTTCCATATTATCGATTTAAAGAATTAAGGGTAAAATACGAAAAGTCAGCTGGCGAAAATTGCCGCCCCCAGAAAGCTGGCGCCCTGAAACATTTGCTTCACTGTTTCACCCCTAGCGCCGGCCCTGATTTTTATCCTTTTGCTCATTTGTGACTTGATTGTGTTGTTGGTTACCTTGTATTTTCCTTACTTCTTGGTTTATTATTGTCTTAGTTGGCGTCAATTTTTGGTTTGATTGTATTTGAATTTTGAGGTTTTGTTTATTATTTGTTGTTGTTTCTGTGTTTTTATTCGATGGTCCACTTTCTGTAGCATTTTTGAGCACAGAACTATAAGCATGTTTCGAAGTTGACGTCTGAGACAGTGGAATGTCAACATTGTTTTGATTACTTTTTTCTGCTTTTGTTTCCACGATTTTTTCTATAGGTCTATTTTGTAGCAGCGTAATTTTTTCAGTTAATAGTTTGTTATTTCCTTCAGAATAATGTTTTTATCACTTATCTCATTGATGAGAAGTTCTTTATTTTTTTGAAATTCTATTAGAACATATTTTAAATGCTCAATCCCCTTCTGCAGTAATTGATTTTCATACCTCATTTTTGCATTTTCCTCCCTGAGTTGTATTTCTAATTTTTGAACTAATTCGTTATCCATTTCACTTGCTGGTTTATCACAGCACTTAACATAAACTTCATCCAGGAATGATAAGCCTTTTTTTCTGTTAATCTTCTTGCGCAAGAATCGTGGAACAGAGCTCCACAATTTTTGCAGGTAAACGACGTATACGCCTTTTTAGCACAGCATATATAGTATTTTACCTTTTTTTGGGAATTTTTCACCTCAGAATCAGTACCCTCTTCAAAGCACTGATCTAACGCGTCATTCACATTTTCCGCCATTTTATACTGTTTAACAGTGACACTGATGTCGATGTTGATCTTGACGAGTTGGATAATGTACAAATTATGGATCTTATAACAAGACGGATAGAATATGTAGACAAATAGTTGCATACATTTTTTCAAGCCATTAATTTGTTTCAATATCTCTTAGAGAGGAGAGAGTTACATTTATTCAATCATGTAACCAATACAGGTGTTGATCTTGTCAAACACAATTAATTTACAAAAGGAAAATGAATAAAAAAACAAACTCTACAGTTCCTCAAAATTTCTTTCATTTTGGAACTCGTTTAAGCTATAATAGCATTTCTTTACAAGAAAACTTTTAAGACTATTTTTTTGTACACTGAGAGATCGATTTTTGAATTTTTCATGAAAATTATTCCATATTGACAACAAACTATATATATAACATTTTTCTGCAAGTATGAGAAGTTTGGCTTATCCTCAATTGAACAATTTTTCCCTCTGGTGTTTTAGCGATGTTCTATATTTTTGAATTCAGTAGGATTATTAATGACAAACATTACAGACTCATATATATATACAAACTGTAAAGGGTTAATATACTAAAGTTTTTAAATATAGTTTTACAGGTTTCAGTTTGTTTCATTCCAAAAATTACTCTTAGACATTTTTTCTGTAGTAGAAAAATTCTTACAACTATTGGAGATCTTGCCCAGAAGATTATCCCATATCTTATGCTTGAGTGAACGTAAGCATGATAGGTAGATAATGCAGCATCCACCCCTACTGTATCTCGTATGACCCCTAAGGCATAGCAATATCGTGCTATACAGGGTGTCCCAAAACTCGACGTCAACCCGGAACCGGGTGAAAAAGGAAGTAATGCTGGTTGTCAGAAAAATATAAAAAAAAATCTAACTTGCATGATTTTAAAATAATGGGCATTCAAAAAAACACGCAAAATTCCACACCCTGTGACAGTCTTTTCGCCCCTGTTGCCACAAATATCAACTTTTTCCAACTTTTTTTTTTGCTATGTAACCTTGAATAATGCTTGTCTAAACTGTAATCAAAATTTGGATACCAGCTGCTCTAGGTTCCATAAAAATAGGGCTTGCTTCTCAGAAAAAAAATTCAAAATAAACAATTGTCTAGTTTCAACTGACTGTATTGAAAAAAAATGTACTACGCTAGTTTGGCATGTTTTGTCAAAAGTTGGCGCATTTAGTAAGGATTCCAAAATGGTATAATACTTGTTAAATTGTAGCTGCCGTAGTTCAAATTTATTTTCGATTGCCTTTGAATACACTTACACAAGGATAGGTCCCTGGGGAACCCCGCTCCTTACTTGTTTCCACTTTGAAGTTTTTATGTTGCCATTTGTCCCCTTGCTGGTTGTTTTTTGCTTTCTGTTTGCGAGATATGATCTTATCAGATTCAGTGCTACACCTCTTATACCATACTTTTCCATTTTGGCTAATAGTTTTTCATGATCAACCCTATCAAAGGTCTTTGACAGGTCCAAGCATAGAGCAGCTGTGGTGTGCTATTGGTTCAGTGATTTTACGATGGTTTTGAGTGCTTGGGAAATCGCATTTATGGTAGATTTACCCCTTCTGAAACCGCAATGCTATTTGACCAATATATTATTTTCCTCAAAAAACTTGATGAGTTTATCAAAGATTATTTTTTCAAAGATTTTGTTACATTAGACAGTAGTGATATGGGTCTGTAGTTGTCAAATCTTTCTCTACTGCCTTTTTTGAATATTGGTATCACAAGTGCTTCCTTTAGAATCTGAGGATACTTCCCTGTTTCTAAAATCTGGTTGAAAATATGTGTCAAAGGTGATGTTATTATTGATGCACACTTTTTAAGAAGTTCTACAGGTAATTCATCATGACCAACAGAATTTTTATTTTTCAGTTTTTGGATATAGTGATACATTTCTTGCTCTACAACTGGACGCAGCAATATACTCTTACTGCAAGATTTTATGTTATCAACATTAGTATTTACTTCACTGTTTTTCTTAATTGAGTCAATAAAATATGAGTTGACCCTATTTAGTATATCGACTTCATTTTCTTGAGGAAATGTATTCAGAATAGAGTTACATCCACTATGTTTTTTATTTGTGATGTTGTTTACCAGATTCCAAGTGGCTCTGCTTTTGTTTTCAGCTTCCATTAAATACTTCCTGTTGCTCATCCATTTAGCCTGTCTACACCATTTCCAAGTGTATTTCAGAAAGCGTCAATTGTATTTCAGAAAGCGTCAATTGTATTTCAGAATAGTCAATTGTATTTCAGAAAGCGTCAATTGTATTTCAGATTAGTCAATTGTATTTCAGAAAGCGTCAATTGTATTTCAGATTAGTCAATTGTATTTCAGAAAACGTCAATTGTATTTCAGAAAGCGTCAATTGTATTTCAGAAAGCGTCAATTGTATTTCAGATTAGTGAATTGTATTTCAGAAAGCGTCAATTGTATTTCAGAAATCATCAATTGCATTTCAGAGAACATCACTTGTAATCTACATACATACATACATACATTTTGGAAATGGTCATTCGAAATTCAATTCATATGTACATATAGCAGAAATGTTCATTTTAAATACGGTTTATTCTCCTCAGTCCCGAGACCACACTGAAATCGAGATAACTGCAATATTCGGAAATTCGGTTTAATGTGGTATAAAAGTCACTGATATTCTTGAACAATCTGGTTCGAGCATTTTTCGAATATTCGCCACAACTGTTAGAACTTTTTTTGGAGACGTGTTAGGGGTTGGTGAAAGAGTCATAGAGCAAGGAAGGATTGCCTCTGGTAGATATTGATCGAATGAAAGTAAAATAAAATTAAAGCAGTTCCTACAATCAACCATGAACATAATATTCATATAAAGGAATAACGCAACACTTCATCATAGCTCTTCTTCAGCTGCGCGCGTAACACGTGCATCGATATTACATATACCTTGTAAACTTAAATTCAGTACTTGTCAGAAAATATGATAAAATCTCGATGTCCAATACATTGGACATCAGGAATCAGGAGGATATACACACATTTATACCGGATAAGGTCAATTTTATTTCAGAAAACATAAATTCAGAAGAAACTATACCTATAAATCTTTATTCCACAATTCAACAATTAACGCTTAGATCAAAAATACTAACATCCCACAGGCATATCTTCCATGGCAATAGCAGCTGCATGGAAGGAAGTGCTATGCTGTGCTGCTCGAGCACAATCAACCCCAACTATCGTTTCCTTAGCTTGGTCAATTATATTCTCCAGATATGTGAGTCTTTGTTCATGAACTCGGGGTGGCACACAGGGGGGAATTTCAAGGTTTCTTTTCACATTGGTCTTGATTTTTGACCATAAAATTTCGATTGGGTTCAGCATTGGTGAATAAGGGCTCAACCGTAGTAGTATTGCTGCTGTATTGTTGACAACAGTCTCCAATCTGGAGTGGCATGGAGCATTATCACAAACTATTACTAAATCTTCCAGCTGGTTCCCCATATTTCGCCACTGTTGCATTAAAGCCCTCACCCATTCGTTTGCTGAATCCGCTGTGAATGAGCCTCTTCGTTTTTCCATTGCTACTACACCAGCTGCAGACATTGCCCCAATCAAATGCACATTTGGGCCCCTTGACGCTGGAAGATATTGGATGGCTCTTGTACCAGCTCGGGACCGTCCTTTTGTTCTTCGACAGAACAAGTTAAAATTCGTTTCGTCTATCCAAACGACTTGCTTTCCCTGCTGAATATATGAAATAAAGGATTGTACATATTCAGCCCGTTTCCTCTTATTTTCCATATTATTCATGTTTATTGGCTGATAGTGTACTTGTTTCAGTGTGAACAGTTTCCCCTCTAAATAATTTCCTATAGTAGATATACTAACATCTTTCCGAAAATGTTGCATTATCATGCTCTTCATTTGTTTGAGGGTTAAGGAACAGTCTTCCTCCAACCATAGGATGATTGAGTTTGTTTCTTCCTCAGTAAGGTTTTTAGGTTTTATTCCTCCTTTTCCCTTCGTGTCGATGAAACCAGACCGAATCCAATGCAATGCCGTTTTGTATTTCACACCCAATGTTTTCGCTAATGTTACCCAGTCTTCACCCTTGTTAGCACATCTAACAATCCTTTGACGGTCTTCTCGTGTGTTTTTTTATAATTTTTTCTTTTGATATTGTCAATGCTCATCACAGGAGAACGACAAATGGGACAAGCTGAGTCATTCAAATTCATCGGCAGAGAACACTTTAGGTGCAATAAATGTTGGCATGGATGCAATTTTATAACTGCATTTCTCAACATTGGAACACGACAAATTGCACAATTATCCTTTAAATCCATTATTCGAAATTGCAAACTGAATTAAACTTTTGACTTTTCTCTCGAGAAACCTGACTTAAGTCACCGTTTTTCACATTTCTATGTGCTTCAAATGATATCCCTACTTTCTGAATTACAAATGACGGTTTCTGAAATACAATTGACGCTTTCTGAAATACAATTGATGATTTCTGAAATACAATTGATGATTTCTGAAATACAATTGACGCTTTCTGAAATACAATTGACTAATCTGAAATACAATTGACGCTTTCTGAAATACAATTGACTAATCTGAAATACAATTGACGCTTTCTGAAATACAATTGATTATTCTGAAATACAATTGACGCTTTCTGAAATACACTTGGAAATGGTGTAGTAACTTGCTCTGCATTATCTCTGAGAAACCGTTATATGCTCTTTCCGGGTCCATTTCGTCCATCACATCCTGCCAAGATACATCCTGTAAGCTGTTAACAAACTGTTGAATTTTGGTGTTAGTGAACAGTCTTTTCTTCTCAGTATTTTTTTTTATTCATCACTGGTTTTCGTGTCCTGACTTTTTTAAATATTCTTTGCCACTACATAGCTGAATATTTTTTTTTATGTATAACATTATTACTTTCTTTGGTTATGAACTGAGCCATGTGATCAGACAGGAGAGAATTTATATTGCTGTTATTTCCAAAATCATGAGTGTTGACAAAGATATTATCTAACAAAGTTTTTGATGTTTTTGTTATTCTGGTTGGTTCATATATTGTTGGCTGTAAACCATAGCTATTAAGCATATCCAGGAAATTATACTTTGATTCACTTTCTTCCATTAGATTGATGTTAAAGTCACCACATAGTACCACTTTGATTTTAGCGAATTTTTGATTTACTACATTGAGTAATTGATCAATTTTAGTCATAAATACCTGTATACTTCCTAGACAAGTTCTATATACAGGCAGGACCATTAATTTCCTTGACTTGCTGTACACACAAGATATCTCAATCTGCTTTTCCACACTTAAGTTGGTGATGTCAGGAATGTCTTCAAAATCATGATTATTATCCCTGATTAAGATGCATGTTCCCCCATGGATATACTGTTCCCTGGAGAAATTTGATATAACATTATATTTTGGGATTTTCAAAAACTGAATTTCTTGCCCATCCATCCAGTGTTCAGTGAAACACAACCTAGAACCCTGTGCCTCTTAAATGACATGGACAATGGTAAAGATTAAAATTCATTTATTGAAAGAAATAACGAGTGGTAACAAAACTGAAAAAAATAACAAGTAATAACTAAACTAAAAAAATATTCTGTTGACACAACTAAAAAATATTCTAATATCACAAAATTGAAAATGTTACTCTAAAAAAATGTAAAAAATTAAAATAGAAAGTATGTTGTGATAGGAACTTAAAGTTTCAAAATATGTATATCACAAAAACTAGAAATCTTGAAAAAATCCTCTGAATATATAAAAATAAAAAATTTGAATAACGCACAAATCATTGATTGACCAATTTTTCAATGGCCTCCAATAATCTATCTTGCCCTATCATCTTTTCGTCATGACGCTTCTGGCAATCTTCCTGGAATTTTTTGAACCATTCTGGTTCTTCTGTGGAAGCAGAAGTCCTCTTCCTTTTGGCTCCTGGACTATTAATCTGTAGGTAAAAATATAAAAGTTATATCTACATAATTAAAATTTTCAAATCTTTTGTTATGAGGTTCTGAGAGACTAAAATACCTCTATATTTTGAGATGTCTGCAATCTTCTCAAATTTTCTTCATCTATAGGATGAATGAGCATAACTTGCAGACTGTCCTTCAAGGTTGCTGCATGTTGAGATGGGGTGCACATCTGGGTCTTTGGAGAATATTGCATCCATTTCTTTGAAGTACGGCCACGACAATGCAGCTTTTCCTGTTGTATTATTATCGCATTTTTTGTAGTTTTTATTAAATTAATTTTCATATTTCTGCCATAAAATTATATCCACCAGTCCTGCTTAATTCGTCACTTATCGTATTCCACAACTTTTTGTTTCTCGTTTTCTTATCTTCAAATTTGGATTTGTTTTTGTCATATAATTCTATTAAAAGCCTCATTTGAGGCGTGGTCCAGTAGACCTTTTCAGACTCTGAAACAATTTTCTTTACATTAATTTGATGAATGCAATAAATATTATGAATTATGCATGATATTACTCCTTCAATAATCACAAAATGTGAAAGATAGTTACCATTGTTATTATTATTTATTGCAGTTCCATCACCTTGGATAGCATCATCCTCTAATTCTCCTCTATTTTCGAAGAAAACACTCAGAGGGAAATCTGAATAATGGAACAGAAATAGGTGCATAATCAATAATTACGAAAAAACATATACATCGCATGTATATTATAATACTTATGTAAAATACACATACCTTCTTCTAAAGAATACCTGTTGTTTTCGTCAACTAGATCTATTCAAAAGAACTTAATACAAAGTATGAAAAATTATATTATTCATTGAAGTTTCAAGTTTATTTTACCTAATGCTTGGTGTTGTTGAAAATGTTTCATCGCGTTTTTTTCTTGGCTGATGAATCCACACCATTGGCATTGGGCCAAATTTTCTTGAATCTCCATTATAAATGAAATATTATTTTATTATAATATAATATACAGGGTGTTTCATCATAAACTGGACAAACATATATTTTCGTGTAGAGGACATCGGGAGAATCATTTTTGCCTTATACAATATATCTCGTTTTCGAAGCATAAGCGAGATACAGGGTGTCAAACGTCATTTTTGAGCAAGATTCTTATGAGTGTGGTTAGTTATGTATAACACTTGAAGTAACGGTTTTTGGTCAAATCTCAGTATTTTTGGGGCCTCTATTCAGAAAAGTTGACGAACTCCGAAAAACATTTTACAAAATGGCGGAAGACCTGCAATGTTCAAATTTTTTTTTGCGGTTTTCAAATTGACTTTTATTTTCTGAATGAACACAATTTTCTAAGAATTTCTGTGAAAAAAATTTTTCAAAAATCGAACACAAATTTTTTTTACATGTCTACAGCGATGAAAAAATTTCACTCGAAATGAATGAAATTTTGTACAATTGTACTTCTTGAATTATCAATCATGAATATGAAAACAGAATTGTAAAATATCGAACGGTTTCGTTACTACAGTCATTCAAATGTTTCGTTCATACCTCTGGAATAATGAAAATAAATTTGTTTTGAGTTCAAGAGTCAAAATAATTGAATTATTTGCATGTCCAAACATTTTAGATGAATTTATACGAAAAAAAATCAGTGAAAGTCAGTTGGGACTCGAACCGACGTAGGCATTAAATAGGGAAATGGCACTGTTCTAAAGATATTGATGTTCGTTTCCAGGCAACGGTAGTTCGTAGTTCATAGAGTTTGACTACTGGGTAAATTAAATTCAAATACCAGTCCAACTCTATGAACTACGAACTACCGTTGCCTGGCAACGAATATTAATATCCTTAGAACAGTGCCATTTCTTTATTTGATACATACGTCGGTTCGAGTCCCAACTGAGTTTCACTGATTTTTTTTGTATAAATTCATCTAAAATGTTTGGACATGCCAATAATTCAATTATTTTGACTCTAGAACTCAAAACAAATTTATTTTCATTATTTCAGAGGTCTGAACGAAACATTTGAATGACTGTAGTAACGAAACCGTTCGATATTTTACAATTCTGTTTTCATATTCGTGATTGATAATTCAAGAAGTACAATTGTACAAAATTTCATCCATTTCGAGTGAAATTTTTTCATCGCTGTAGACATGTAAAAAAAAAATTGTGTTCGATTTTTGAAAAAATTTTTTCACAGGAATTCGTAGAAAATTGTGTTCATTCAGAAAATAAAAGTCAATTTGACAACCCCAAAAAAAAATTTGGAACATTGCAGGTCTTCCGCCATTTTGTAATTTTTTTTTCGGATTTCGTCAACTTTTCTGAATAGAGGACCCAAAAATACTGAGATTTGACTAAAAACCGTTACTTTAAGTGTTATACATAACTAACCACACTCATAAGAATCTTGCTCAAAAATGACGTTTGACACCCTGTATCTCGCTTATGCTTCGAAAACGAGATATATTGTATAAGGCAAAAATGATTCTCCCGATGTCCTCTACACGAAAATATATGTTTGTCAAGTTTATGATGAAACACCCTGTTTATAATGATAATAACTAAGTAGAAGACTTCTCGCGTTTTTAGATCAAGCTCATTTTGAAGAAGGTGAGCGGTTGCAAAACGTTGTCTCAACGAAGAAACTCTCAAGTAACGTTCTTGAATGGCAGTTGTTACCCGTGTCTTCGGACATTCATACCTGTCTCCCTGAATCGCTGCATCATTCTGGACACACTTGTATGGGAAACTCCAAACCTTTCTGCGATTCTTGTTTATGTCCACCCTTCTTCTCGCAAAACTACCGCTTGGGCACATTCCTCTTGGGTCAAATTGCCTGTTTCGCGTTGCATAGCGATCGAGTGTAGAAAATCAAACGAAAGAAAAACTATTGATCATTAGAATTGATCGAGAACAACTGATTTCAGAATGGAGCCAATACATTCAAAATCTGATAATATTATCTTCTTTTATTCCTGCTGGGAAAAACATCTGTATTGACGTAAAAACGTTGAAAGTGGATAACATTATGCATGCATAATTCTGATAAAAATAATTATCATTGAGAATAACTTCAGTTGTAGAATAAATTTGAGATTTCCATAATGTGCGTTAATTTTATGGCGCAGTGTATTTGTAGTTCGCCCAGTAATTGTATACTCTCACCTTCAACTGTATCAATTAAGCCAGAAAACTGATTACATATTGAGGTCATCTTTTCTTTAAGGGTATTGTAGTCTGTCAATTGCAATAAATTTATGGGAATCAACTCATTTGAAGAAAACATTTTAACATTTTTTCTGATAATCTTTCGGTTAAATCAGATATAATAAAGTCTGAAACTGGAATGAAACTTACTTTTCTCCAATAATCCACTGCATTTGAAGCTGGAGTATTGACCCGTTGGGTTTGTCCAGATGCTAATCGAGGAACGTTTAATTATACAGCGAATGCTTCTAAGGTGTTGGAAGCATCATGGATTATTGACGCGAATTCATCTTCTGAATGTATTCTTTTGTGTTTAAAAACTTCGATGACCTGTGCAACATTGTCCAATCCGATGTTTTTTCTCTGGAGAAACTAACTTAATGGCAAAGTCACATTGAAACTTTCGGAAAGTACATGCACTGTTAAAATGAACTCGCCATCGTAAATTGATTTTGAGAGTATATGGGCCTTACTTGATGAATTTCCTTCATTCCATTTAGAAATTTCATCCAGGGCAGCATTAATTTAAAAAATAAATCAATTTTGAACTGGAGGATAGAATCATGCCTCTCAATCCACCTGGTTTCGCATGGACTATGCAGCCTATTTTTGGCAAATTTTTTGAATACAAAATGCCTTTTTGTCGATGCATTGAAGAATGTCACAACTTCTTGAATGATGCCTATCGCATTTTTTACACATTTCACATTCATAGATTTCGATATAGATAGATTGAGATTGTGATTGAAGCAGGAACTTAAATCTGCATTAGTCGCAATCTTCTGAATTTCGTGAACCGCCTCACGCACATCTGAAACGTTTTCACTACAGCCATCACAACCAATACCACCACAATTTTGTAGATCCAAACCTAGCTTCTGAAGTTTTCTTATAACACTTGTGCCTGAAGTTTTACCATCAATCTTAGGTTCTATTGAGCTTTCAAATTTTTCTTTTTTAGAAGGATCGTAGTTATATGAGGATCTGTAAATTCAACAAAATCTTCTCTGACTGCACCATTAAAAACATAGCGAATGGAAACACTAAGTTGGGAGTGATTAGACTATAATATTTGCTTTCGTTTACCCGATTAACGAGAGTATTCAAAATTTTGTTCTCCGCACTATTTAATTAGGGAATTACACGTAGTTTTACTGATATGGGTGTCATTCGACTTAGCATTTTCTGGTGTTTTTCAAGGGCTTCGTCACCACTATCCACCCGAAATCGAAGAAGAGCTCTGAAGTTGCCATCATTCAAGTTTGTCAAACTTGAATCTCCGTCACAATCCAGTCCAAATAGGCTGATATCATCTCTATGTCCACGTAGTGGTATATTATTTTGTCTGCCATGTAAAATTATTGTTTTTATGATGGGTTATAGTCTCTTTCGATTTTCATCTATTTGCCTTTTTCTTTTCCTGTTCAACATATTATCTACTTCCAAATCTTTGTTTTTGAAAGTTGCTATGAATAATTTAGCTGAAATAATATGGTTCATCAAAATATTGCCTTTTGGTAAACCATAGTAAATTTCATTACCTTTTTCTTCCGCTCGGATATGGTACAAATAAGAGTGATGTTTGATTAAGTCGCCATCTTTCCCGGTAAGTTCTGAGTATGATTGAAAAGGGCGTGTAACAAATTTCTGAGGTTGAATGGTTTTTTGTCCTCCAACCTCAGATCCAGTTATAAAAATGACACATCATCATTTGCAATAAAGTCCTTGTCTTCTTTCTGAAAACACCAGCCAAAAAAATCTGGATAATATTTCGTGGCTTATCTTCCGTTTTTCGTCTTTTCCCTTTTTAATATGCAACGAATGTGAAAAAACATAATCCTTCGGAGGTTTCCAGTGATTAACCAGCAATTCATACTTCGTAAAATTGTCTAAATTTAAAACTTTCTTAGCGGTTTCCGCCTCGATCATATATTTGCCGATATCGAATTTAAAATAAGGCAAACTTTCAATTTTGTGGGGTGAGCACCTCGATGTCGTTGAATAATTATCAGAATGTTCAACACTTTGTGACGTTGCTCCTGTCTCTCCCAAATAGTGTTACCATCTTTCACCTTCTGAAATAGAGAACTCGGCCGCCCCCTCAAGTTTAAAGTGCTAGCCAGAGAAGGTTATGTCCAGGGGTCAGTTGTTTGTACCTAACAAAAAGTTCTCTAACTCTGAAAAGTACTCAAATATTCCTTAAGAAAGTAAAACACATAATTATAATAAAATCTTTATTCGGTAAACGGTAAATAACGGTCATCAAAATAAACCATGATATTACAAATATAATGTGTGGAAAGAGGGTAAGCGGTCGGTGAGAAGGTCGAAGCGGGATGTAACATGCAGAATGATTTCGGCGGTGAAAGCTCTCGGAAAAATAAGCAATGAAATATATACAAGCGGTATTAAAAAGCGAAAAAGATTGTCGAATGAGAGTGCAAGCAGAAAATTAATCAAGCAATTTTCAAATAACGGTACAAAAGCGAAGGTTCTAACATGAGCAAGTTCCTAACAAACAAATCCCCAAAAATGACATCCTCTTTTACTGGCATACATCGGTTCACAATAACAACTACGGGTTACACTAACAACAACAGGCGGTGAAAGGAAGTTAGTGCGGTACCAGGGAAAGCATATGCGTTGTTTGAAGCTAGCATACACCTACCCTAATGCTCTGAACCACGAAGCCCATGCACGCTTTTTGAAGCTAGAGCATGCACCTCGATATCCCGGAAAAAAAGGTAAGGGGATAGAAGGAGGCATTTATAAGACTGCCATCTTTCATCTCCAAATTCTCACAAGTCATGCAGGCCGTTTGAAGCTACTACACAACCTCCGAGAACTCGAGCGGCGAAAGGATCGGGTAAATACAGCAAGGGAAATACTTTATGAATATCAAAGTCAGCAAATAAGAATTAAAACAATCATACCTATACTGAACTTGCCCGTGCAGAACCCTCTAATGCCCAAATTTTTTTTTGCAGAAAGTTAACTGATTTACTTTTAAACCTGATTAAGGCGTGGCCGCCTTGAGGCGGATCTGAGCATTTAGGACAAAATATTTTATGATGTATCTAGATGGAGGCAATATTGAAATGAAAAATGTATCATAGAGATTTTATTTTATAAAAGATATTGAAACATAATGCTACTTATTTGGAATAGAACAATGAAAAACAGTTTTTTGCAGCAGTGCAACATAAATTTATTCTGCATTTAGAACAGGTACACTGAGTTTCTGACTTACACCCAGGTAATTGGCATTGACGCTTACCGGAACGATCTAGCCACTCAGGCCAATGATCAAATGCATACAACCTCGTATCATCAGTTGGTAAATACGTTTTTTTAGGCAATTTTTCAACTTGAGGAGATGACGAAGCTCTTGGACGACCCACACTTTTTTTTGTCGACTCTTTCCTGAGATCCTTACAAAGTATTGCAGCTACCTCTTTCCTAAAGGAACGTAGTTGTGGCTTCAATTTTTTTGGATATGCTTGATTTATTCTTTTGTGAAGTAGGTATGCGTTGACCATAGCCATATCTATTAGGTGGAAGAATATTCGGTTAGTCCATGTATTAGTCTTCATCTTGATTCGGTAGCGACCTATAAGACGATCCATCAAGTCTACACCACCCATGTGGGCGTTATATTCACGAATGATAGTTGGACAATCAACTTCTATTCTTTTTTTCTGTACTCTATCAAATTTTGTATCTTTAATAATAGACTTGACTTTGGGAACGTTCTTTATTGACATCGACCACTCTAATAATGAATGACATATCTACGTCATATCATAGATTTATAATACTAACTAGATAGCGAACATGTCAAAAATTTGAGGCAAACGGCGGCCATTTGCAGTTTGGAGTGAAATTGACTAATTGAGAGTTGTCAATTTTTCAACGAACTGAAATATTAGAATTAGCGAGGTTATACCGTTTTTGAGGAATCTATTGTGTATAATCATAATGGTACATTATTTTAATAACTAATCACACGAATCGAAAAAATTATTATTTGATATAGACCGAAATGTCAGTGTTCACAGAACACTAATATACAGAGTTCGTTTTTCATCATTTCTTTCAAAGGAACGTCTATGTTTCAATCAAAATTCGAGCACAGATGGCATAAAACATCAAAATATTTGTGGTTCACTCCAAACAGTCCAAACTGCAAATGGCGGCGATTTGCCTCACTTTTTTCTACGTGACAGTTAGGAAGTTCGACGTCCAGTTAGTATTATAGGTCCATGCGTCATATAGATTAGATCACAGATTACATATCAATGACTATGTTCCGTAACATCTCCCCTTCATAAGAAATTTAAATTGAAGTCAAAATTAGTATTTAATTCATTATCACTATTTTCATGATTCGACTCATCATAACAAACTGTATCATTTGATTCTACTCTTAATTTTATATGTTTTCTTCTATAGATAGTTCCCTCTTCATATTTTCTCCTTTTCTGACAATTTAGGAAACTCTTTTTTTCCTACATTTATAATATTTCTTCATATTCTGAACATTTTTTTAATGACTTTCTTTGTAATCATTAAATTTAACAATTTTTGGTTTTAATACATACTGTTGTTGGTAATGTACAACGCAACTGTCTTGACATTAACAATTGAGAAGGTGAAGGGTCATTATCTAGCAAAAATAGACTTCAAATGTAATATAACATTATCAGCATTATAACTACATTTGAGCAGTGAAATTTCTATAAATTTAGAATGATAATCAGTGACAATTAAGTAATTCGATCCATTGAAATACAAAAAATCGATTCCAACTCTTTGCCATAGTAAATTGCAAATGTCATATGGTTTCAGAGGTTTATAATAATAATAATATAATAATCTTCTGGAAGACTGTTTCCTGAAACAGAAGGTTTTCTCCTTGCTATTCAAAATCAAGTAGTGCAAACTAGAAACTATCAGAAATATATCATGAAGGATAGGAGCCTCACCGACGATAGATGCCGCTACGGATGCCAAACATCAGAAACAATCCAACATATTACAGGAGGCTGCCAAATGTTTGCTGGAAATTAATATAAGAGTCGACATGATGCAGTTTGTAAAATACTTCATCAGGAACTCGCCATCCAACTGAAGATGCTGCAATCCGAACCAATTCCATATTATGAGTATCAGCCTGAAGTAATACTGGAGAACCACCATTACAGGATATACTGGGATCGCACAGTACTTACAAATTCAACAGTTGCTAATAACAGGCCAGACATAATGCTAGTGAAGAAAAAAGAGAAGAAAGCAATACTTATAGACGTAGCCATCCCAAATAACAACAATTTACGTCAAAAATATGCTGAAAAAATATCGAAATATTCTCTCTGGAAAATGTGTCCAATACAGAGGCCAAAAATTGGTTTCGCTTTGAAAAGTTTCATATTCCTCGCCTTGCAAGTGCATAAGGCATTCCTGAAAATGTATGTACAGAAAATAATATAACATTGAAAGGTAAGTCCTTTTCCTTAGTTTGATAACAATTCTTGAACACTTTATATATTATAGATGTGGATGCTTTATGCATTCTTTTGAGAAGATTTGCATATGCAAATCGCTTGGTAGATTTGGAACCAATATTTGGATACAGTTATAAAGCACTCTCCAGATAATTAACGCTGTTATGATGATCATATGCAATAACAAAAGTCACCTTTTGGAAAGCCTTGGAAATGTGCCATGGTTGAATGAAGCCAGGTTGGAAGCATATTCAAAGTTTTGTCCACATACATACTTATTATTATGTCATATTAGAGTTTGGGGTTTCCATAAAATTGTGCAGGAATTTGATTTTTTGGACTTCAAAAAGAACCAGAAACTCTTATTACAAGAAATCGGCACCATGTATACAACATGCATGATTTTAACAAATTGCCATACCTGTTTATATGGAAGTCAGACAGGTACATATTTCAACATTGATCAGCTTGAACAATATTTAGGGAATTGAATATTGAGATGATGAATGAAAAATGTTCTAACCTGAAAGTTTTTTTAATAACCTTCATTATATTTGAATTTCAAAAAAATTATCAATGAAAATATTTTATAAAATATAGAGTAAAAAAACTTGAATAAAAATCCTGGTAACAAAACTTATTACTAAATTATAGAAACGATAATATAAAAAAATAAATGCAAATCCTGGTAACAACACTAATTTCTAATGAGGAAAACATATATATCGAGTAAACAATAATCAGTCGTGCTTGAACTAAATCAATAAAAGAAATGATAAGAAATTAATGTAGAAAAAAATCACAGTTACTTTGCAAAAAATAAAAAATAATGAAAATATGTGAATCAGTTCTTGCTAAGTGCAAAAATTATAATTAACTTACTATTAATAAAAAAATTAAATAAATAATGAAGTATCACAACCCAATCTGTTTTTTGTAAATTCAACTACTTATTGAATAACATTCTGAGCAATTCTTGCTGATTGGCAAATAGATCCATCTGAGTTTTCGTTCTATTCCCTTCCATTGCCAATCTTCTTTCATCCATCGCCAGTCCTTTCATTCTTTCCACCCTATCCAATTCAAGTCTGTTTTCTTCTAATGTTCCTTTCCTCTCATCTAGTTTTAATTCCCTACACCTCAATTCGTACTGTTTTTGGTTTTTTACCTCCAAGTACTTCAAGGTTGTTTGTTTAATATTTGTATTGTTTCTTTTTCTCTTTGGTGCTGTAATAATTTTGCTTTATTATTTTCAATATCAGTTTTTGAGTACTTGTCATTTTCATTTCAAGATTATACATACCCATTATATTCGTTTGTGCTAACGGTCTCTTTCTGACGGTCCTTTCTGTTTGCTCTTTTTCTATCGGCGATTTCACCATATTTTCTCTTTCATTCTCCTCTATGGCTTCTAATTCAAAGTTTGGATCAGTTTCCATATAACTGTCCACTTCAATTATGGTTTCAATAATCAATATTATTTACGCTTACATCTAGTTGGTTGAAGTTGGATAAATCACTGCCTGAAAATTTATAGTGAATAGTGGTAGATATTCACTTCATTCACTGCATATTGCAATTTCTCGAAAGGTGAAAAGAAAATTCATAATAAGCAGAGGACTTCATTTTACTATATATCAAATATATATCTATATTATACTAATACAACAACATAAAATATATGACTTTTAGTGCCTTTCAATAAAGATGAACATGCCCTTTCTCTGGCCTGCAACCCTTCTTGGTAGCACATTTTGTTATCAACATTTACAGAATTAGAGGTTGTTGTGCATATACTCGACTTCATCAGATTTTTCTGATGGAGCAAATCGTCTATTTCTGAAATAGGAATTTCAATTCCTGACCTGCAATCCATACTAATATTATAAATGCGAAAGTAACTCTGTCTGTCTGTCTGTTACTCTTTCACGCCTAAACGGCTGAACGGATTTTGATGAAATTTGGTATGGTGATAGATGATAACCTAGAAATGGTCATAGGCTATAAATAATCACGCCATCGTTCTTACGGCGTAGGCAGTAGGCAGATAACTAAATTGAGTAAGTGATTTTTAGTCGTTTTTGTTGGGACTTTGGCTCTTTCACGTCTAAACGGCTGAACAGAGTTTGAAATTTAGTAAGGTAATAGATGGTTACCTAAAAACGGATATTAGATCAAAATGATCACGTCATCGTACATAGGGGGTAGGAAGAAGGCAGAAAACTGAATGGAGTTAGTGATTTTTTTATGGTTTTTGCTGGGAGTTTTGCTCTATCATGCCTAAACGGCTGAACTGATTTTGATGAAATTTAGTTAGGTGATAGATAGTAACCTAGAATAGGATATGGGTTATTAATATTCAAGCTATCGTACTTAAGGCGTAGGCAGTAGGCGGAAAACTAATTGAGTTAGTGATTTTTAATCGTTTGTTTTAAAAGTTTACCTCATTCACGCCTTAACGTCCGAACGGATTTTTATAAAACTTGGTTAATATAAAGATAGGATCCTAGGCACGGACACAGGCTACTTTTTACGGCGGGAAAATACCTCATTCCCGCGGAAATCTAGCGTGATCGTGTCAAGAAGCGCATGACGCCATAGCCACTGAAATGATTTTGATGTTTTTTTTTTAACTGAGTGTTACTAAGACTTCAAGTTAGTATTTGATCACTTTTCTAACTTAGAGGGTCGGTAGGCACTATAATTTAGTACTTCCTACGCAGACGATGTTGCGGATGTCACACTGTCTAACATCGGGGGTTGGCAGGTAGGTAGTTAGTAGTATTTTAAATCGATTTACATTATTTACTTTTTATATTTACTAAGGAAACATTCGGAGCTCCGAGCTATCCATTATGTAGCTTAGGTTGCTTTTGAACAAATTTTGATGTGAAGTTGAGGACTGGAACACGATAGTGGGACATTGTTGCAGGGGGACTTATGCGAACGAAGTCGCGGGTGAAAGCTAGTTACAATATAATGGAGGAACATGTCTTATTTCAAGGATTCAAAATGAAAACTCAATTGATGTAAAGATTATTTGAATTAATTTTGTCTGCTTTACAATACATTTTGGGAAATCAAGAAATTGTTGATTATTGCACTACTTCTATCAAATTCCTATTTCTTGACAATGAACGTACTTTCCTTTCAAGGAATCCGCTCTTATAGAGTATTTTTTCCCAAATTGTTAATTCTATCTCTCAGTGTTCTCACGCTAACACTCCTTCCTGTTATTTGAATCATATTAATTTGAATTACATTCCACCTTCTAGGATCTTCAAATGGATTATGCCCATACACCTCCCTAGCCAAATGCAAGTCAAATGCTTCTGTGAAGCGAAATCTGCTCTTCGACATTTCTCTTGAAATTCGGTAAACTTGTATCTTTAGATGCAACTTATTTTCGCCTTTTTAAAGGTTATTATATGTTCTGTGGTTATAAACAAACAAAATTCAAACGTTCGCAGATCATCGGTTGGAATCGTTTAACGTTCAGGTAACGTAGGTTGCCGTTTAAGGTACGCGTGAGAGGATGCAAGTTTACGTCAGACGTAAAGCCTACTCGTACATGAACGTGAAAAACTGACAATTGCGCATGCGCACATGTCTATTATAACGCATACGTTTACGTCCATGGCAGCACTTCAACTCTCTATTATGGAGGGTGGGCATATTACCACCAGGGCATATTCCATTCACCCACCTTCATTCTTCAATATTGTGTATTAAGTTTTTTCTGAATTATTCAAATTTATTTCTTACCAAAGCTTTGTTGAGTAGATCTGCTATCTGATTATTTTGTTTATCCACTTAATGTTCAAGTTTCCTTTAGAAACTTCGAGTCTAACATAATGATAGCAGAGTTTTACCCTATGCTTCAAACATTTAGTTTTATCAGATTTTGCCAACTTTATAGCTGCTGAATTATCCTGGTATAGAATTGGCAATTTAATTATAACCGTAAAAATCTATTTGAAAGAAGTTTGTTAAAAAATCATTCACTTACAATTTGAATTTGAACTGAATATGTTCAAGATTCCGCTCAAACTCCGTCCGTCCGTACTCATAGTAGACGTAGACGGTATTTCAAGATTTCTGAAACGAATTTATGCAATGCTTCAGTGTTTTACCAAGAGCAATTTTGATTTCATACAAATTTTGAAATACACCCCGAGGCATATGCTGGAAACGCTGAGGCTTTATACTTTCTCGAACTGTATTAGATATTTCAATACCTAGTTGGTTTTTATTCTCTTTATCCTCACCTTTATTTGCAATTCTTGGAGAATAAATCATCTGTTTCTGTGAACAGGGACCTAAAATAATGAAAATGAAGAACAAGTATTTTCGTCTTTATTAATTAGGCAGATCAACAAAATATGGGGGCAAGCATATGTTACAAAATAATGAATGCTTTTTTCTGCAAAAGCCTTGTCAAAAATGAAATTTTCTGTCAAAAATTGCATTTGTGTATAAATTAAACAAGTAAAAAATGTGATTGATTGTGCATAGGAATGGTTTCTCAAATTTTGTTGAAGCAACAATTTCATAAAGAATTATTTTAAGGAGTTCATTTATGATTGAGAACATCCTCATTCAGTAATAATATATGTGGTTGTTCAAACACTTACTTTGACTACTGAATAATTCTTTTCCAGTGAACCGAGGCTGGAATATTCCTGAAATATACCTAAGTGACATAATGTATATTGGTTTATCGCAATGATGAATATAATATACCTCTTAAAACACCAGATCCACAAGTCGAGACAGCACGTTTCCATGACCTCTAGGACTTTCTTTTTCTCTGTGAATCCTTCCTGATTTTGAGAGGAATTACAATTTCATCATCATCTGTGAAGTGATCAGAATAAAAATCCTTAAAATGTTTTTGTTTGCAATTCTTTTCCTAACTGCAGCTGGTTCGTCGTTATCACTAGCAGTCGATGTGGCCAGTTCATTTTCAATATCTTGTAGCTTTTTTTCCGCATCCCTATAATGTTCTAAATCGAAAAATAAAACTATAAAACCAAAAAAAGAACTAGAAACGTGTTTTTTAACTGACAATGCAAAAAAATAATCTGGTGCGAAAAATCTCACGAATTATTTATAATCTAGAATCTTGAAAAAAGTGTGGATAAAGACGAGTTTCGATATTCAAAAAAATAATAATATAACATATTATTATACAAGCAATGGCGCCTTATGAAATAGAAGGTGCTGTTGTGAAAAATTGTATTATTATTTGTATTTGATAACAATTACAATAAGTATTTATTCAATATTGGAAAACCACTGTGCATAATAGATAAAACATATAATATACCTGTGTTATAATTCACCCTGATGGCACATTCCAAACTTCTATTTTTGTCTATGTTGTGGTGTTCCTTGAGTGCAATTTCCCTCTGTTTATCCCGATAAAAATATGTTGGCCGATAGCATTTCAGTATACCCTGGTATCCGAAAATCCATTTACTCGAAATAATCGAGATGGGACACGAATTATCTTTCTTCTCTTCAAAGAATTCAACAATAACATATTCACTGAAATACATTTATCATCCAATATAATATATTAGCATATCCTCATATTTTATTTTTTAGTGAGTATAGCAAATACATGTTCTCCTAATCTTCACTATATAATATTATCTAATTACATAACAGATAACATATATACTTACTTACAAATAAAAAATGTCTTAAGGAAGCAAATGAAGTAAAGGATAACACACATAATTATTTTTTAATGGCGAAATTATTCCTTCATACAAAATATTATTTAGGGGAATATTTATTTCTTTTTCGGATGGACGCAAAATAAAAATGGAAAATATGCTTGTATCTGTTGGGTAATCAAAAGAAGAACCAAGATTTTCGTATTCTGTTCCAGTAACAAACACTTCATTATTGATTTTGAATATTTTTTCCACTCTCTTTATTCCATTCTGATGGCAAATACAGCTATCTGCAAATTTTGCAGAAATTGTAAAACTTTTTAACTTGAGTCTCGGATGAAAGATTTTGTTCTCTTCAGCTATAAAATCCTCAAATTCTTTTACAATACAGTCTCTTTCAGCAAAACGATGAATTACTTGCAGGATAGGTTCGTTAGATTTTCGCAAACAGCATTTCAATTGATACAAATAATTCTAAAATGGAAAACAAGTGATGTTTTCCAATGAGCCGAAACGTTCGGCATCCTCTGCTAAGTGTATGAGGCTATGCACATTATAAATACAAAAAGTATTACCATATGTTTCGATCCCATTACGGACAAACAAATGTAACAAATCATTTGCATACGAATTATAGTTTTTGTTCAATGATGAATTCATTAAAATCATCACACCAAATTTAAGTAAAAGAAAATTACAATATAAGGTAACGCGGACCAACATTGACATTGGTATAACATTGACACAATTTCTAAATCTAATCGAAAATGGACTGCATTGGTAGCCATACGTTTTTCTCCTTATGGTGCTCTATTACAAACCAGACGGCTTTGTATAAACGTAATGTGCATTCCTCCGCAGCCAACTTTTGATTCATAACGCTGCTCTTTAAAAGCTCAGATGTTCAAAGTGTTCCCAATATTTGCATAGAAAACTTTGTGAATTTTGAGTCAAGGCCCGAAGTTTTTGGTGTTTAAGGTAATTTAAGAGACACAGAGCCGGTATTATTAAATGCAGTGGTTGGAGGAATGCATTTTTTAAAGTGCCCTACATTAGTGGAGTTACCAAATTTATTAGTTTAGTACCATTACCTTGCCAAGAGGCAAAGAGTGCTAATATTTATTTTGTATGTTTTAAAGATGTAATTCTAGCTTAAGTTCCGGTTTTGATATAAGGTTCCCACATATATTATTCTGTGTTATTCAGAATAAAAATATATTTCTTTAAAAACAACATAGTTTTCAGACTGTTTTACCCATAAAATGCTTAGTTTTGCAAAAAATAAGGTAATGGTTCGTTTCTCCTAAAAGACCTTAAAAAACAGATTTATGTGTGTCAATGTTGCTTAACGATTCTCAGCATTGACTTGGCTTCAATTTATATGGGATGTCAAGTTGTACTATCCATAGGTAACATTGACACCGGACAAAATTTAAAAAAAAATTTTTTTTGGATCAAGTAAACATTAGAACATTACGTACATCATTGCTTGTATTACTACATAGTATGCCTATCTCAGAAAATTTCAGAGATTAAATAAAAAAATCCGATCTAATAAAAGAAATTATGAAGTTATGTCAATGTTTGCCCCATTTACCTTACATTTTTGGTAACAAATCATGTAAAACTACAGGAGCTATGTAGAGCAGAAACTGGCGATACTCTTTGGCTTTCCAGTATTCTAGTTCACTAATGGATCTAGGTTTTCTATTAAAGTCAACAGGCCAATACTAATTACTAATATCACTAATTCTACTATTCAATAAAATATTTTTCTCTTTAGTTACTGTCTGCTACCATCTCTCCATTGTAGGATAAGCTTTTTCATTACTCCTAAACAAACTGAATGCATAGTCACCAGGGAAAGAAGTAACCAATCCCTACCTCCCTATTGCATGAAATATTAAAACAATAAAGAAAAAAAAATTTCGAGGCAAATTATGTTTCGAAATGGTTAGGGAAATGATGCTGCACAATAGTTTTTTGAATATTTATGTAAACAAAAGAATTTTTTTTGTGTTCCCAAATGGGAACAATGTGTACAGAAAAAATATTTATGCCAAAAATTAATCTAGTTTGATTCATGTGCAGTAGGTGTATGAGTCTAAGCTGAATGGAAACTTTTAAAACAGTTATTTTCTTTATTTAGGCATAAGACGTGTAGTCCACATTTGTCACACATTATGCGAGATTTTCCTGTGCACGTCATAGACTTTTAAAAGAATGGACAGGACGTGTGAGAGAGTATATTGACTTCAGACAAGGATAGAATAATATTAGTGCGAAGCACAGAACATATAATAAAAACATTGGATCGCATTAGATATTTTTATGTTCTGTCAGTTTTCCAACATTATGAGAGAGAGATACTGTGAAGGATGGAGTAATATTAGTTTACTTTAGTCTATGCACCACACTAATATTACTTCATCCTTCACAGTATCTCTCTCTCTCTTATGTTGGGAGCACGAAACTTAGTGCGAAAGTCACGTGACACCCTGTCCATCCTTTTATATGTCTATGGTGCACGTAGGTCTCTTGCATCTTTCTCTATTATCTGTGTGTGAAGGCCAATGACCACCAGTATTGTCACGTCTTGCAAGATCTGTGGGACGAGGCTCCAAACATCTTCTTTTTGAAGGCGTAGATATAGAAGAATTCGAAGTGCTACCAGAACTAGGTCGCCCTCTCTTTTTTTCTATTGTTTTGCCAAGCAAACACAAATCTTGAGTTGTCTTGAATTCAAGTAGGTTGGTATAACCTTGCCTATTCAGCTGTTCATTTATCCGTCTTGAATATAACCAGGCATTAACAATCACCAGATCAATAATGAAACAAAATATTCTCATATACCATTTTCTACTTTTTAGTTTTATAGGATACAATCCCAACAAGGAGTCTTGTAGGTCGACTCCACCCATGTGCATATTATACACCAACACAATATCTGGACGTTCTTTCTCTTTTCTACAATTTTCGGACTTGAAAAATCGCTGGACTTTAGTAACTGGCTCCGTTCCGCAAAATGATGATACCAAGGAAACAATCCGGTTATCGTACCACTTAATAACGTGAATATCTATAACATTTATTTTGGCGGTTTTTTCTATATGCGATCCGCGTCCCCTTTTTTTCATTTCTTTTTCAGGTATAGTTTTCAGGTTTCTGAGTCGATTCGTTCTTACTGTTGCCACAGATTTGACACCCAATTTATCAAGATACGTGATCAAATGTAAACTGGAGAAATAGTTGTCAAAGTAAAGCTTATGGTAAACATATCTTGGGATTGGCCTAGATAAACGGACAATAATGTTACTCGCTGCGCCAAGTTCAGGTTCTCCTGGCAATCTGTTTATTTCAGCTTTGCTACTACAAAGTTCAAAATTACAGCTGAAACCACTTACGCCAGATAAAACGTACATCTTATAACCCCACTTGTGCGGCTTTTTGGGATTATAAGTTTTCAAAGAAGTTCTACCTTTAAAAGGACTGATTTGTTCATCGCAGGAAAGATTCTCTTCAAATGGTATTTTCTGATAAGCCTTCCTCACTTGATTCAGTACTGGCATTATCTTATCGGTATTTTTAGTAGCCACACTATTATCTGAGAAATGAAGAAACCGTTTTAGTTCTTCGAATCTATTTATGGGCATAACATTTGCGATTTGAGGAGTTCTAGTATTTGGTGCTCAGTATCTGCGTGTTGAAGGTTGTCTTATGAGAGACATCCATACCAGTATTCCTAGAAATTGCTCTTTTTCCTTGGAGTTTGTAGTAAGTGGTTTATTAGGTCTTTTCTGGACACTATATACATAAGCATGTCTGTTCAACTATTTGGGCAAAAAGATCATCTGTTATAAATAATTTGAACAAATCATACGGGTTGTTCAATTTCAAAATTTCGTCTGGTAGGTCGCATGTTCCAGAAAATAAATTTTGTTGGGGATCTTTTAGAGTTCTTGATTCTTTCCATGTAATGTTTTCATTATTGGGGAAATATAGTTTTGTATTATCTGGAAGTTGAAATAGTTGGTTTAGTGGTGTATCGTCATCATTTATGTCGATTTCATGTGGAACAGGATCACTTTCGGGAAAAGTTTCTGAAATATGAAAAAACATCAAGCAAGTTCGAAGGCAGCAAGTTTTACCATCATCCATGTCATCTAACTGTTCCTCAAATAGTTCCTGCTGATGGGGATATTTTCTTGACTGTGA
Source organism: Propylea japonica (assembly GCA_013421045.1). Lineage (NCBI taxonomy): Eukaryota > Metazoa > Arthropoda > Insecta > Coleoptera > Coccinellidae > Propylea > Propylea japonica. The sequence goes on along the minus strand of CM024240.1, from coordinate 62,893,947 downwards.
TTCACAAATAATTTAAACACTATTTGCGTAACTATATTCGTTTATTCGTTAAAATACCAAATGCGCTATGCGCTTGCTTCGATGTTTCGTAGTGGACTGCCTACGTGACTACTTGCAGCTGCGCGCTTCTTTCTTCGCGCTGTGGGCCCCCCACCAATCAGCTGGTCGTTAAGACGCAAACTCCTGGGAATCCAGTGGCGGAGCGTTGAATAGAAATAATATCAAACATGCCGCCCGCCTTGAAAGCATTGACTTTCAAAAATGTTAACAAATTTCTTAAATAAAGTATAAAATACATTTTGCATTCTGGTAAAAACAATAAAATAACTGTAAAAATAACGTATAGAGTCAGTTATCTTCCTCTGTTGGAAATGGACACAGTTTCATAACCGCACGTTTCAAATTACCCTTGGTAGTTTTCACATTAACCACTCTCACTATATTATCCTTGCCTGGAAATAGCTCGGTGATTCTCCCAAGCTGCCAGTTGAGTGGAGGGGTATTTTCGTCCTTGATCAGTACTAGGGCACCTTCCTTCACAGTTGAACGTCCAAGGGTTCGCCATTTGCTTCGTTTTTGAAGATTGGTCAGGTATTCAGTTGACCAACGGCTCCAGAAATGCTGAATGATCTGCGTGAGAAGTTGGTAGCGCCGAAGTCTGTTTGGATTTATGCTGCTCAGGTCGGTGTGTTGTGCAAAGAGGCGAATGAGTCACCAATTAGGAATGACCAGGGGTTAGGGAATTGAGGTCATCAGGACTATCTGACAATGGGGAAATAGGACGAGAATTCAGGCAGCATTCTATCTGAACCAAAACTGTTTCAAACTCCTCATAAGTCAAATTCGATTTCCTATGACCCTTTTATGTGAAATTTTGCCGACTTTACCGCTGACTCCCACAATCCACCAAAAATGAGGGGATCTTGCTGGAATAAAATGCCAACTTATGGATTCTTGCGATAAAAAATCGTTGACCGTTTCTTTGACCTTTTTATTGTTTATGAATGCTTTAAAATTATTTATTTCGTTAGCGGTTCCTAAAAAATTTCCGCCATTATCGCTGTAGATATCTGAGCATTTACCACGCCTCGATATAAATCTCTTCAAACAGTTTATGAAGGACTCAGTCGTTAAATCAGAGACAACCTCAAAATGAACTGCCCTGGTAACAAAACATATGAATACACACATGTAAGATTTGACTGTTTTGCAACCTTTGAGTTTTCCTGATTTAATTTCAAATGGACCGGCAAAATCAGTGCCGCACGTACTGAATGCTCTGCTAGGAGTAACTCGTGATTCAGGCAAGTCGCCCATCAGCTGTTGGTAAGATTTTGGTTTCACCCGAAAACAAGTAGTACATTTTCTAAGTACATTTTTTACGGTAATTCGACGCTATGGGCCAAAATCTGGTTCTCAAATGGCCAATAATGCCTGTGTACCTGCATGAAATTCTTGTGGTGTTCGTGTCGAATGATTAATTTAGTTAACACGTTGAGTGCCACCATGTAATCCGAAAAACTTGTCCCAGTGGCCACTTTTTTGTTTTTTATTTTTATTACTCTCAATGTGCCAATTAACAAATATGATTAATCAAAAACTGATTTTTTTTTATTTTGACGTTTTTTTGAAGCTGATTATGGATGATGACACATTGGTCTCACGCGGCCCCTCGAATGTCTCAACATGCCAGCGAGCCACGTGAGACCACGTGTCACCACATAATTCCTGTAGAGACTTGCACGTCGGTCACCTAATATATCAACAAATTGTAGAGAGACTACTCAAAATCAAAAGCGACGAAAATTTTCCAGCGACCCAAGAAGAAAATGGGGGTAATATTCACGAATTGAAAGATTTAGGACGAAAACAAAGACGTCGGTGCGTCATTGCTACCAGAAAATTTCTGTGGAATGTGGAAGACAGAAAGCGTATCGACCAAGAAGTGCATGCAGTGTGACAAACACTTTTGCATTGATTGTTTTTTTGAAACACATACTGCCAAATTGAAAATTAATTCTATTTTACTTTGTTGCCATTTTATAGACTTATGTGATGAGTTGAATGAGAAATGTTTTTTTATTTCTTTGTAATATGAAATTTTATTTTATTCTTTATAATGTAAAATGTTATTTCATTCTTTGTAATGAGAAACATTGTTTTTTTTGTAATGAAAATAAAAATTTTTATTGTCAAATGAGCATTCAAAATCGCAGACCAAGCGCTCCAAATTGCAGGCCAAGCGCTCTTTCCTACGCAGTAGGCCAAACTCTACTGCAAGAAATACTTTTCCGTGCAAATGCGAGACCCTTGATGGAAATAAACGAAATCATTGTAGAGCAGAGGTCGTGAGACCCCACGGTCTCACGCGGCCCATCCTTCCCAAAATAGGGTGAGACATACGTGGTCTCACATGGCACTCAACGTGTTAAAGTGTGGTTTTTCGGAAGTATTATCGGGTGTTTATGATCATCAGGTATGCTTGCGTACTCAATCTACCACCAACTCTTATAATACCATGTTTATCGATGAATGGATTCAATGCTATCAGTTTGTTTGATTTTTTCAGACATTTTTTCTCTTTTAACGTTTTTATTTCTTCAGCGAATTCTTGAGATTGTGCTAATTTAATTAACAAATTCATTGCGTTTTCCAATTCATCTACCTTGATATGACTCAAGTACCTTTTGGTGCTATTCAACCTAGCCAAAGTATTGTTCTTAAATCTTAAAATGTAAGCTGTTACACGTTGCAATTTTAGGAAAGAGGAGTATCGTTCGAAAATATCATGAATATTCTTGTTGGATAGCGCGTGATAAACTTTCATTGCCTTTCTCTCAGGAAGATTTTCCTTGTCTTGAGAGTGAGTAAATTTAGGACACGTTGATTCTTCCTTTGTTAAGAAATCTGGTCCGTGCCACCATAACTTGTTTGAAATTAACTCGTTCGGGTTCAAACCTCTGCTAATGATATCTGCAGGATTCATGCTACCGCTGCAATGTCTCCAATTTTTTACATCTGTCAATGATTGTATTTCGGATATTCGATTGGAAACGAATGGCTTCCACTCACTGGATTCACAATTTATCCAGCCTAGTACAATTGTGGAGTCGGTATAATAAAAAGTGTCATTGATTGGAATAGTTAATGATTTTTTGACCTTATCGCTGAGTTGGCTCGTCAAAAGAGCGGCTGATAGTTCTAATTTGGAAATTGTGATTTTCTTTAATGGAGCTACACGCGATTTTGCACATAATAAATTAATATAAGGATTCCCATATGCATCCAAGGATTTGACATAAATAGCACAGCCATATGCCTTCTCTGATGCATCTGCAAAACAATGTAATTCTATCTTTATGCTATTTGGACGAATAATATGTCTTGAAATCTTGATTCTATTGATGTCGTCAATTTTGCTGTACAGATTATTCCAAGAGGTGTAAATGTCTTCTGGAACTGATTCATCCCAGTCAAGTTTCATTTGCCAGAGCTGCTGCATCATAATTTTTGCTTTGACCACGATGGGTCCAAGTAAACCAAGTGGATCGAATATTTGTGCCACTGCTGAAAGTATGGTTCGTTTAGTTACCCTATTGTGTTGATTGATTTTGTTTATGGCATATTCGAGCTGGTCACTTTCAGAATTCCAAGTGATACCGAGAGTTTTAGCTGTTTTGTTTTGTGATATGAAATGTGTTATTGTTTGTTGAGATGTTCGATCATTGTCTTCCAGAAGTTCCTGCTTGTTGGACATCCACTTCCTCAGAATAAAACCATATTCGCCTAAAATTTGTATCAGATCTGCCTTTGCTTGCTTTACATGGTGAATGCTGTTTCCTCCTGTTAATAGATCATCAACGTAAAAATCATTCAATATCATTCTGCTAGCTTGTGGATAATCTTCAGCGTTGTGTATTCCTATTTGTTGCAAACTTCTTATAGCTAGAAAGGCGGCTGGTGACGTTCCATATGTAACAGTGTTAAGTACGTATGTACTAATTGGTTCATCTGGTTCAAATCTCCACAGGATTCGTTGTAGATTTCTTTGATCTTCCTGAACGTATACCTGTCGATACATTTTACAAATATCTGCTGATATCACAAATGCATGTTGTCTGAATCTGATTAAAATAGTGAAGAGATCATCCTGCAATGTTGGCCCAACATGTAGACATTCATTCAGACTGATTCCGGTGTTCGATTTGCATGATCCATCAAATACGATTCGAAGCCTTGTGGTTTCGCTACTGTCCTTAAAAACTCCATGATGTGGCATGTAAAATATTTTTTCCATGTGAAGGTTCAAATTATTTTCATCTAGTTTTGTCATGTGACCCAGCTGAATATATTCCCTTATAAAATCTGTGTATTGGATTTTGAGATCCTTGTTTCCGGCCAGTTTTTTCTCTAGTGATTCGAATCGTTTCAACGCAATGTCATAAGAACTGCCAAGATCTGCTATAGTTGTTTTGGTTGGAAGTCTCACTAAAAATCTTCCGTTTTGATCACGTTTCGTGCTTTTAACAAATAATTCTTCACATTCTGTTTCTTCTTTATTGAGTGTTCGCCTTTGATCATAATCTTCTATGCTCCAAAATTTCTCGAGTTGGCGTCCGATCGAATCAGTAGATAAATGACACACTGTTACATTATCATTTTTTGATTTTATAGATGAATATAGAGGACCTGATATTACCCATCCCAGCTTTGTTTTTTGTAAGATAGGCTGCCCTTGTTGAAGACGAATCTGACCAACGCATAACAAATCATAAAATAGTGATACTCCGAGTAACATCCCTATTGGTGCTGGAGTGCTGAATGAGTGATCGGCTAGTGTTATACTGTCGGGAATTTTCAATTCATTTATGTTGAATTTGCTGATAGGTAGATTGTCTGTTATTTTATCAAGAACTAAGAATGTTGTGTCAGCGTTGAATGCATTTAGTCTTGACTTTATTTTTCCACGAGTCATATATGTGCAATTTGTCGATGCTTGACTGATGCCCGAAATTGAATAATTAATTTTTTGTTTTGACCATCCTAAAATATCACACAGTTCTGTTGTTACAAAGTTCTGCATTGAACCATTGTCTAATAAAACTCTGACTTCATGTGGTTGATTGTGTTTATCAATTGCGTGAATGAGTGCTGTAGAAAGTAAGATTTGAGATTGTTCGTATGAACAATGAGTAGATATTGTTGATTTTGCCTTTTCGATTTTTTCATTTGTTGATGTATGTGCTGAGTGCTCGTTTGACTTGTTTTGTTCATTTGTCATTACTGTATGTCTTAGCTGTGAATGATTCTGAATGTAGTAGCGTGTTGTGTTTCTTTCCGCATGTTTTGCATCCGCTTGCATGGCAATTTGAAGTGAAATGATTTGCTCTTAAACAATTTAGGCACAATTTTAGCTGCTTGACCTCACTGTATCTTGATTTGGATGGCAAATCCAGAAATTTTTGACACTGATAGATGAAATGAGATTGTTTGCATAAAGGACAAGACGTGTTTGATTGATTTGTAGATACAAATGATTTTGTAGAATTTGTTTTATTTGAACGAAATTTATATCCATGATCTGAAGGATTTCCAAATCTGTTTGAATTTGCCGATTTGCTTGTTACTGTTTCCAAAATTTGGCACCTTTGTGACAAAAATTCATAAAGTTGCTTCATATCTGGCATGCTATTCGTGATAATCGCTTTTTCCCATTCTATTTTGGTAGATGGATCGAATTTGTTTGAAATCAAATATATCAAAAGAGTGTCCCACGTTTCTGTTGGCTGACCCAATGATTTGAGCGCTCGAAGATTTTTCTTTACATCGTCTGAAAGTTTTCTAAGATGACCTAACGAATCTTTGGTCAATGGTTCCAATTCGAAAAGTGCTTTCACATGTTTGTGTATTATGAGTCGCTTGTTTTCAAAACGTTCTTGTAATAATTTCCAACCGATGTCATAATTATCACCACTTATTTCCAAAGAATGTATAACTTCCGCTGCTTCGCCCTTCAGGCATGAACGCAAGTAATGAAATTTCTGTATGTTACTCAAACCAGAGCTTGAATGTATCAGTGATTTGAAGGTGTCTCTCGAAATTCAACCCATCGATCATATTCGCCGTTAAAATGTGGTAATTCTAAAGTCGGTAATTTAACACTACTAGAGGCCATTGGTATATGCTCCGATATCTGAGTATGATCAAGTTGTGATGATTCTGACATTAAATTTTTAGCCCTTGCGATTAAATCATAATATGAATCTTCGAAATTTTGTCGTTCTTTTCCGTTGAGTTCTTTTTCATCGATAATTTCTATGTCCGATTGAATTTTATCGAAAGAATCCCATAAATTCACACATTTTTCGAGCCTGTCCGGTAGTTCTGGACCTTTTTCTTGAATGAATTTGTCCAGAAATGTTCGGAACCTTGTTAATTGCGCTTTGATAACGTTGCGTCGTTTTTTCAATTCCGGTAATGATGCCATTGATTTAAATGTGAAATTTAGATTATAGAAATGTCTAAAGAAAAGAAATTTTCAAATAGAATGCTTAAAGGGAAAGATAGATGGAATAAAATGGTGCCCACCTTGCTTGTTCTCCTGGAATGGCTGCGCAGGCGTCTAGGTGGCTTGAAGAACACGCTGATTACGCTTCGACTCCCTGGCGACGATTTCCTGAGTTGGGATCGATCCGAACGATTTTGATGTATTGCTGATAAATCCAATCCTGTTCGATGGACCAATGATGGGGATATTTTCTTGACTGTGATTCACAAATAATTTAAACACTATTTGCGTAACTATATTCGTTTATTCGTTAAAATACCAAATGCGCTATGCGCTTGCTTCGATGTTTCGTAGTGGACTGCCTACGTGACTACTTGCAGCTGCGCGCTTCTTTCTTCGCGCTGTGGGCCCCCCACCAATCAGCTGGTCGTTAAGACGCAAACTCCTGGGAATCCAGTGGCGGAGCGTTGAATAGAAATAATATCAAACACCTGCATGTCCTGCACGGTCCTTCCATTTCGGCCCATTCCAATTTCTGGAAGAAAAATAATGAAATAAAAATGATAATATCGATGGCCTTATATTTCACCTTCATCCTCGTCATCTGACAATTCCGAATCTTCACTGTCAGAAGGAATAGTTCTTATAATTTCTTGGCGCTTTCGTCCATAAAATGATCCACACTTTATTGAAGAAAATTCCATTATTTATCTGAAAAAGTAATCAATATATTTTTCTGAACTTCCCATTGTTCCCAAAGGGGAACACTGATGTTATGTCATGTTGTGATAACAAAAATCAATAAAATATATCAAATCAGTCACCAATCTATTGCTAATACTCAGATCTAATAATAAAAAAAATAATACTGATCTACGAATACGTAAAAGCACTTCACTCTTATAATAAACTAGCTGACCCGGCAAACCTAGTTTTGCCAGTTTAAAAATTATTCAATCTTGTTATAAAGTAGAAATCTGAAATGAGTGATAGATTTATAGAAGTACCCTGAAAATATCTATCTATCCGACTTTTCTATTTGACGCAGCGTTCCTATTGGTCGATTCGGTCAAAGTGAAGTGATTTCTTCAGTTAATCAGTCAAATAGAAAAGTCCCTATATCTATAGGTTGAAATTCAGAATATTCAACATGTTTATAGGAACAACCTGTTTATACTCAAAGCGTCTATTGAAAATTTATATGAAATATTTCACAAATCAAATGAAACATCAACAATACAGAACTCATATGTTAAACGTTAAAAAAAATGATAATGCTGAAGGGTCTATGAAAACGGCTGCTTGGAAAGGATAATTAGAATATTAGGAGGGCAGCCCATCCAATTTAATATATTTTTGTAGTATTTTTTCTTGAAGAAGTAAACCCGGCCTGTGTAGATTTCAAAAGTTCGAGATGGTACTTCTCATAGTAGTCATATAGAAAACAATTCTGAGATTTCTATTATCATGAGAATTCCACTTTCTTGTTCAAAACCTTAAATCGAATTTGACTAATCTCGATATTTCCAGTTGTTGCTCTTGGAAGTTATCGAGTTCAGGAGTGGCCTACTGGACACCTATAAACCAAATAACTTCCGACGGCAAGTTGAGTTTATGGTTTGAACGGGAAAGTCGAATTGACATATAATTAGAATGACCCTAAGAGTCCTTATAATTGCCCTTCAAAATTTAGGTAAATTCAAAGCATGAATGAAATTGTTGAATCAAATCAAAATAATTTTGTAAAGAGGATTGGTTTTGTGGACCTAAATTTCTTCATGAGTAGCTTTCTTTATTTTTTTAATATTCCGTAAATTATCAACAGTCCAAATTCATTCATTTAACCAAGCATTGAAAGTTTATTGAGAACTCCATATCAAATCTTCAGGACCTGCAAAAAAGATATATTAATTACTATTTAGTGATCAAGAAGTAAAAATTACTTATTTTTATTTTCGAGTTTTCTATCGATCACATTTTAATGAGAGCAGGCAAAATTCAAATCAATATTTTACATTTTTCACATAATAATAATTTGTTAATTATTCTAACATTTCCCTTGCCAATATGATGAAATAAATTATGAACATTAATGTAGTTATCTAAGGAAACCATCAATCTCTCAGTCTCTCGGTAAACCATGAATGAGTATAATGCACAGACAAAATAATCAGATGTGTGCTACAATAGTTTATAATATCATTTACCTTAGATTCCAGATATATTTTTCTTCATAAGTAGCTTCTTAATTTTGAAAACATTCAGTAAATTATCAACAATCCAAATCGATTCATTTAATTTCATTGTTCAATTCATATAAACCTTTTCGGACCTGCAAAAAATATCAATAATTGTAACAATGAATAGATGAGTCTTCAAACATCCACTCTCTTGTTGAAATGTATGGTAGAATTGATTAAAACAACCTTGTGTATAATGTCTACTTTATTATAGTATTCATTTTGAAGAGTTTCGAGCTCCTGAGCTGTACTAGTGCTTATGCGCAGCAAATGGCAAGCCGTATTCGAGCTTTTGAGTTACTCAGGAGCACGAAACTTTTCAAAACGAATAGGCTATATATGGAACTATTGTGGGGAAACCCATTGATATTAAAGTTAAAGATATGAGAAAACCTCAATGAAATGTAGCATTATCATCATGAATTACTGTTACTTAGATTAATCGTTTATACAGGGTGACTGGCGACGTATGGGACAACGGCTAACTGGAGATAGAGGACCTCAAACTGAATGAGGATTGGGGGTTTAAATGTCCTATAAGGCTATTAGTTTCAGAGATACAGGGTGTTTTTTGCAAAAGTGCTTAAACTATAAACTCCATATCTTCGTCAATATGGCAAATTTTTCGCTGATATTTGGCAAGCTTGTTAATATACATATTCTCCATCAGATCGACAAGAAAAAATTCCCAAAAATTGCAGGTCCGTATTCAAAAATTTCAATTTCCGTGTCAGGTGAGAAATATCACTCGGTATATGAAATAAAAAAAATTGAATTGGGAATTGCAATCTGCAAAAAACACTGAGTAAAAATCTGTTTTTAGTTTTGATGGCACAAATTTTTTAAAGTTTTTATGATATGTTGAAAGTCGAATATTACAATTTTTTTCATATTGAATTCAAGCAACACACTATTCCCGAAAGAAAAAAACACTGAATTTGAGATGCTCAAATAATCCTGACGCATTTTGAATATTCCTTCACATCTTGAAATACTTTTTCATTAAATTTTCTATCAATATTATAAAGAAAACTCAAAAAACAAACAAACACAAAAAGATTAACAGTAGCACAAATGGTTCATAAAAAAATCAAATAAACAAATGCTTGATATGCGAGAGCCATTCCCCTCACAACTTATTTGCTCTTTTGAACAATTGAAGTGCGTTTCATATCCACAAGATGAAAAATTACTCTTGATAGAACAGTAACACTAGATTTCAGCTCGAGAAAAGTTGGACTTTCTTCTCAGAACGCCTGAACAATAATCCATCTGATACTTATTCTTTCAACAAAATTTATTATTTTATTAAATAATGCAATGATTCATGGGAAAACATCTAAGCAAATGCTCGAAATCAGAGCAATTTGCTTCAACGCATTTATTGGTTCTCTTGAACTCTTAATGATTTCATTCTCTTTTGAGATGAGGATTATTCTGAGACTAATGCCCGATTGCACCGTTCGTCTAAGCAACGTTTAAGCCCTTAAGTGACGTTTATTCCATTGATGAAACGTCATTTCAGGGCTTAAACGTTGCTTAGACGAACGGTGCAATCGGGCATAAGTATTATATCCGTTCATTTTGCGCAATTCAAAAACAAGTATCATCTACATATTCTTTATTCGTGAATATTGAAGGCATTTTCAGTAGATAAACAAACGACACAATTCCAAATAATACCTACACAATCAATTTTTTGAAATAAGCCTACTCTGTGTAGTAGGATGTATTTTATTTATAATGAATAATAAACCTCTTATTCTAAAAAATCACTTGTTTCCCTAATATTCTGTTTGCATTAAAGAAATTCATATGCTTCTCAAAGAAGATGAAGGTGCAATACCTAAGTACATATTAGAGGAAGTAAGTCCTCAAAATTCATACATTATTTCATTGAAGAATAAATTTTGTTGAAATCATAAGTACCAGATTGATTATTGTTCAGGGGTTCTGAGAAGAAAGTCAAACTTTTCTCGAGTGTTTCTGTTCTATCAAGAGTATAATTTTTCATCTTGTGGATATGAAACGTACTTCATTGTTCAAAAGAGCAAATAAGTGTGTGAGGGGAATGGCTCTCGCATATCAAGCATTTGTTTTTTGATTTTTTTATGAACCATATGGGCTACTGTTAATCTTTTTGTGTTTGTATTGTTTTTTGAGTTTTTCTTATAATATTGATAGAAAATTTAATGAAAAAGTATTTCAAGATGTGAAGGAATATTCAAAATGCGTCAGGATTATTTGAGCATCTCAAATTCAGTGTTTTTTCTTTCAGGAATAGTGTGTTGCTTGAATTCAATATGAAAAAATTGTAATATTCGACTTTCAACATATCATAAAAACTTTAAAAAATTTGTGCCATCAAAACTAAAAACAGATTTCTACTCAGTGTTTTTTGCAGATTCCAATTTCCCATTCAATTTTTTATTTCATATACGAGTGATATTTCTCACCTGACACGGAAATTGAAAATTTTGAATACGGACCTGCAATTTTTGGAAATTTTTTCTTGTCGATCTGATGGAGAATATATATATTAACAAGCTTGCCAAATATCAGCGAAAATTTGCCATATTGACGAAGATATGGGAGTTTATAGTTTAAGCACTTTGCAAAAAACACCTGTATCTCTGAAACTAATAGCCTTATAGGACATTTAAACCCCAATCCTCATTCAGTTTGAGGTCCTCTATCTCCAGTTAGCCGTTGTCCCATACGTCGCCAGTCACCCTGTATATTCTGAACACTCACATGTCCCCAAAGGTTTAGATTTTTCAACAGTGTTCTTCTATTAACCGGATGGATTCACTGCTTTCACCATCTTATATTAATCTATCTGAAATGTAAATATCCACTTCTTGAATAACAATAGCAGCATTGATATACACTAATATGTGTTGATATTTCATGTTCCTCCTATTATATTACACAAACTCGAATAAGTTGAACCTACCTCTTATTATTTCCTATGCGAGGAGTTCAATGGTATTTATCTTCGTTGGTTCCTTGCTTCACCTTGAGAACTTCATCTGAACCTTGTTTTTTCCTTTTCTTGGGTTGAAAATGTACCTAACTTTAAATTGGTCATTTTCTATTGATATAAATCTGAACCACAAATATCCTCTTCCTTAATAACAATAGTAGAATTAATATAATAATACATATATCACATATTTCATGTTATCATAGTACACAAATTCTAATATATAACCTACCTTGTATGGTACCTTTAAGTAAAAATTGTTGTATAATATGCTAGTTATACGTTATTTCTAATTAAAATTTTCGTTTCACCCGAATACCCGATGTAACTTCACTTTTGTTCAAATGTCAAAAACACTATAAGTACTCTATGATACCCAAATACGTCAAAGAAGAAAAGAAAAGGAAAGCCTTTTAGTTTTTTCCGAACAATTTATTTTTGAATATTTGTGTTGTAAAAAAACCTTGCCCTAACAATAATGACACACAAAAAAAGAATTGTCGAATTTGGTGCAGTCGTTTAATAGATCTGGCATTTTAACAGTAACCATAGATCCTGTTTTATTAATATAGACTAACACTGAAATGACCACTCGGTACTCGCGTGCACGTCGTCACTGAAATTGTAGTTTTCGTATCACAGAGACATCTGGTAACCAAAAGTTGATGTTGATTGATGACTGAAAGGACACTGTTAACAACCATATTATAAAATTCAACAAAAACTTCGTAGATGGCAGCATACTCGCTTCTTGTCTTGGGTGTTCCCATTTGGGAACAAAATGCAATAGAGGGCTAACTTAAAACTCTAGATAATGGACTAATAATTTTTGTGAATGGGGAGTCCATCAATATTGAAAATAAACAAACACTCAGTAAAAGACGCAGTGAAACGGTATTTCTCAAATTGTTTTTTCAAGCCAGAATGAATAGCAAAATATTTGAATAATCCATCATAAGTTTGAAATATCAGGACATGTAGATAACCATCCTAACAGTTGTGAAAAGGCCTTATGCGTTATATTATTCTCTAGCGCCCAACTAGCTAGAAAATGTCTAGGAAATGTCCTGAAGGAATACTTTTATTTGAAAAAACATTTGTACTAGAGTAACCACTTTCAGAATCGTCTGATTCACTGATCAATGGTTCATCGGATATATCCCCCTATCTTTCTTTCCAGGTTTTATTGACACCATAATATTCATAATTGTCATCAACTTTTAAGTTTTCTTCATGAATAACACTTTTCGAGAGACCGTCCCTACTACTGTCACTATCAGAAGAATCATTAGTCGTTAAAAAACCATTTTGAACATTTAAAGTAGGTGCCACAATGAAGAAAGTTGAAGGTAATGAATTATCATTGTTAGTATGAATTTTAGTCAATTCAATTTCGCATATTCGCCATTCGGTTTGATTGCCGTTTGCTCTTTGGTTTGAATTCAATATTGCAAGAATTTCTTGTAAGAATGGATTCTGGCGCCCTCATTACAAAAATTGACAAAATATCAAAAAAATACAAATATGTGGAGAAAAATATATATTGATAGATATTACAATTACAAAATCAAGGAATTAGTCATGAATTAACATATGTAGTTAACAAAATATGAAAATTATTGTACAAAACTAAGGTTTTTTTGGTTTCTCAAATCAGATTATTATTCTCCGCTCTTTCAACAAACTCCAAGAAGTCACCAAGGAGTCTAGACAAAGAGTTGCTGCGATTTTTTTCTCGCATTTCAAAAGTACTAAGTTGTTCAAACGTACATCAGACATTGTGGTTCTAAGAACATTTTTCACTAGCTTCAGCTGACTGAATGTCCTCTCGTTGGTACCATAACCAGCGGTTATAATGAATTTGAGTATATAATCAGCCAGTTTCAATATTTTATATCTTTTTGCCAAAATAGCAGCAACCTCCGTTAATGATTCACATGATTCGCAATCGGAAAATAAAATTGTGAGTTCGGTAAAAAGCGCTTGTGGGTCTGGTCTTACAAGTTTTGGTGGAATCATGTTAATCAGTGTCCTCTATTTTCAAATGTTTTGGCATCAATGGGAAATGAAACACTCTGAATATGGGATCTAACGTTTCCATTACTGATTTTAGGTTCATTGTTGAATTATTAATTAGGGTGTCTAATACCTGCTTAAATTCTTTTCTATAAAATGTATTCAAATCGAAAACTGTCTCATTTTCATTTTTGGTGTCAAATTTTTTCGGTCCTAATCGACGCCTATGAAATTTCTCAAATTCTCTCCCCAAGCCTTTACCCCCTCATTATACCAATTATCTTCTGAATTGAAAGACTTCGTCATCATCATCATTCAGCTCTCTGCGTCCACTGCTGGACATAAGCCTCCCCCATTTCTGCCCATTCCTTCCTGTCTTATTTGGTGGAAATAAACAGCAAACGAAACAGTATGCTCTGTCTTTAACTGTGTTGTATTCTAAGAAATTATATTCTTTGTACCACGAAGACTTGAAACGGTTTTAACCATCACTCGGAAAAACTGTTAATTTGGGTTGATGAGGGCCCAAGGTAATCAAGTATTTTTTTTTGAGATTCTGATAGCCATTCAGTTCTTAGTCCAGGATCATGAGGAACTAAACAGCTTCCTTGATCTTCGCAAGATTTTTTGATTGATAACTCTTGAGATTCGAAATGTTTGATCACTGACTCGTCGACAGAAATGCAATTTTCAAAATCATTTTCCATCGTTTTTAAAGTAGATACAGCCTCAATAATAATTGATATTTCTTCTGCGTTAGAATTTCTTATCGACTTCTCAAATTTTTTTAAAAATGTTACAGTCATCAATGATCTGTAAAAGCTTAGCAGAGAATACCGTCCAAGAATTTTCTTCAACTGAATTGTCAACTTCATTTTCCTGCGATATTTCGAATATTGGGACTGAATCGGCTGTTTCAGAATTGACTGAATTTTCGGTTTCGTAAAAAATATTCCCAGTATCAGTTTTTTCCATCTCAATATCATTGTTATTCCCTAAAAAAGAGCCTCAATATAATCTAATTGCATTTTGATTCGCGTTTTTGAGAGAATATTATTGTCAAAGGTAAAATTATGGCCATTTCTCAAATTATCTTGGCCTAAATGAGAAATGAGTGAATGAGAAATGACAAAAAATTCACACCTTGATATTGAGATATAACAATGAAATATGAAAAAAACAAATTCAAGAAGGCAGTGCAATAATACCATTAAAAAGCTATCTAGAGTAGTTTCTTCCGAAAATTTTATTCATCTGTCAAATTCGACAGACAACAATGTTCCGACTGATTTTTTATTGTTGTTTTAGCCAATGAGCATACAATTAGGCGATAATTTTGCATTAGTGCAAATTATCGATAATTCGCACTTGTGCAAAATTATCATGTCCTTTAAAATAAATGCAGACGTAATTATGAACGTTTATTACTTATTAAGTAACGGCAATGTGACAGCAACTTACAGCGACACAATACGATTTGATAGATTCGCAAAATTTTCTTATTAAATTTAACTCTTGCAATGAAAATGAATCGATAATTTTTGACAAATCTGCTCTCATGCAAGTTAAACTGTAAAAGGCACTCGAGCGCTCCGCGCACTCGTGCTCTTTTTCAACTTAACTTGCATTCGAGCATATTTCCCAAAAATTTTCGATAATTTTCATTGCACTAGTTAAATTACAACTGATAATTCTACGAAAATATTTTTTCTTGTAATATTGAATCATTGAATCTTTACATCTGCAATATATTTGTAATTATTACAATAAAAACTTAATCTTCGATGATAATCGAAAAAATTATTGAACGAATAATAAAAGTCGAGATGGAGTTCCAACAAGAATACCTACAATTTAAAACAAATAAAGTCTCCATGCGAAGAATTACAAGAAGCAAGTGAAAAGTGAAGTTATTGAATAGTCTCCAAACTCACCACTTTTGTTATATTCGGAGATACTGTCTTTTTCTTTCGAGGAACTGGCTTTCAGCCATGTATGCATTACGTTTGCTGCTTTTTCTTGATCAATTTTCCGTTTTTGCGCCCTCTTTCTGAATTCCGCCCCGGACGGTTTGAATTTTTTTTGGGAAGGATTCATAATCCGTTCAAATGTTTCTTAATATAAAACTCAATAGACAAGACCAAAGAAACACACACTCACTACTCACAAAGTTATCAATTATAAATCAGGAATGAAAGGTTATGTTTGTCTTTGACGTATAGCCGGGAATTCGGGGATTCACCGCATTACGATCTTGACCGCCATAACGAGGCTTTCTACAATGCCATTGCTGTAGTTCAAAATACATAGACTAGATGTCATTGTAAGCAGATGATGTATACGGCGACTCTATTAGATTCACTGTACTTATGTAAGTATGTATAAATCATTTTTCGCAAGTAATAGAAAAATGAGCGTTTGCTTGAGACATTTTGTTTTAGTTATTCAATGATAAGAGATCAATTTGGCGCCCTTTCGAATCTGCTCTGGGGGGGAGGCTCACCTCCCTCCCCCCCTTGTAGCTACGGCCCTGCAGCAAATACTGCATTCTTTGAAATGCATTATTATCATCATTCCCTAAAGGCTTTGGCTAATTCCAAAATGGCATCAATTTCTCTCTCTTTCAAGTCCACTTTTTGATGCCATCTTCTTTCTTTCCTTTCCACCCTTTCAGCCTCTCGTTTATCTTTTAACTCTTGTCTCCCAAATTTTTTGCGTAGGTACATCTGAGAAGATAACCCACTTTTTTTGCTCTTCTCTGGCAGTTTTCTTTTCCTACCAGGATTTAACGTGCCTGAGGTGCTTGGTAGTGGTACATCATTAAATTCTTCTTGCGTATTAGGTGGTGTTGTTCCACAATGATTTTCGGTGTTGGCGATTATTAAACTTGTTCCCAACAATTCAGAATGTGGAATCCCGCTTGATATTTTGTTACCAAGCTCCTCGTCAAACATATTAAAATAGTCCCATGAAATCTAACTCTCGTCTGTGGTCTGTGGCTTACATGTTTCTATATTTATTGTTGCAGGCATCTGCCGTTATATTTAAATTTGCAATAAGATTGATTTTTCTTGCAATCTCTTGCCAATATTTGGTTTTTTTACACATCGGACTCATAAATTTCTCCTTCATGTCCAATCTCGTCCTAAGTAATAATTTTATCAAATTATCATTCCATTTGACATTTGAAGCTTCTTCCTGTTAAGGAATTCCGCTCATTTTTCCATGTTCTAGAAATTATGAAACTCGACTGTAAATCACAATTTTCAGGAATTACTTACGATTTCCGAAATACGCCTCGTACACCTGTTTCGAGTACTCGCGAAGCAGATCTTCATCTGTAAGTTAGAATTCATTAAAACTCTAATAATTTCACAATAGAAGTATTATAAAAAAAATATTTACCATTTATAATGGTTTGATGAGTTTCCTCATCTACTTGCGCAGAAAATCGTACGCCGTTATAGGTCATGATCAGATTTATTATAGTTGCCATTTCAGTCTGTTATTCTCCTTTTTCTATAAAAAGTTTAAAATTATCACAGTTAAGTTTCAAATATAAAAATAAATAAAAACAAACAATAACCCCCTCCACTCAATTCATCACGTTCATCAGACATTCACCGGCTCTGAAAGTGGATGGATCCGATGAGCCACCGATGGAAACATGGGTGATTAAACGAACGAGTGACAGTTTCAATCGTTGAATAAACGAATGATTTGATGCAACCTTGATGACAGCGGTGAATCCATCCGGTGAATAAAAGAACACAACTAATATATGTGCTGCATTCAGGTGGCACTTGTAAAGCAGTATCTTTACAGTTGCTGTATGTTGTGTTTGCTGGTTAATCTGTTATTATTTATTGCATGAAACAGTGGTATTTTTTGTTATAATATTTTCATAAATATCACCTTAATTTTTCATTTCCGTTAGAGCAAATTCTGTATTCTTCATTACCTCATTATTTATTGAAAATTAACTTGATAGCACCTTGGTTATATACAGGTTGTCAGGGAAAAAAGTACCATCCTTAGTGCCACGCGATAGAGGGCCATAAAATATGAAAGAAAGGTCCCATGAATCTATGTCCGGAACTGCTTCCTTTGAGAAATATAGGTTGTTAAAGTTCGTTTTGTTATTTGAAGAGCTCACGGAAAAAACGATTTAAGTCACATCGGACAAATTTTGAGATAAATCAATTTTAAAGTTTCAAAGTCTCACGTTTGTATTTACTGAAGAAAAAAATATATATATTTGTCTTATGTAGATGGTGCATTAACGTTTTATTGGAAATTAATACAAGTACTCCAATAACAAATTCTCAAACAAAGAAAAAAATAAAAACATTCTAAATGCACAGAACTAAAAATGGAAAAAAGATCTAAGTCCAATTTTTTCATTCTATTAATGTAACAATAGTAACCACCATCCTTTGTTGTTTTTGGATCCATGTATTGAACTGTCATCATCAACATTATTAATATGTGAGCAAAAGGTTTCTTTTTGCTGAAAAGTGAAGTTTCCTTACAGTTCCTGCAAATGAAAAAAAATGGATTACTTTTTGTGAAAAAAGGATCAGTAAACTTACATCAAATTCATCATCACTCCTGTTGTTAGAGAGTTGAAGTGCGCGCAGCACGTAAGCCCGAACGTGGACGTAGACGTGAGAAATATAACGTTTACGTCTTGAAGTAAAATTAGAGTTGAAGTGCTGCCATACGTACGTACGGCAGACCATTAGAGACTAAAGCTAACCTATTATTTCTTTTTGTTGTATTCTGATAGAAAGTTTCTGATATTAGCGATTCAGATTGTCTGTTTCCTAAAACAAATGATGATGTGAACATATATTTGTAGGATTACTTCATTACATTCGAATTTCAAAATGAATAATAATGAAAATAATTTTTCTAACTTGAGTTCTTGCCGAAAGCAGGAATTTTAGAGGAATCATCACAAATGAGTTACTTGTATGTAAATATCACTCTCATTTGAAAGGAAAATGCCACATTGTAACTTATCGAAATAATATATTAGTTCTTGGTAGGTACTTATATGCAATCTCGTAACAGAAGTATTGCATTGAAAAAAATTCAACACTTCTCAGAAACATGCAAAATCACAGTTTATAAAAATAAGGAATATATTAAGTAAAAAGTTAATTAATTGTGTTCTCAAAACTAAGTTTCAGCTACTAGATTGTTTTTAAATTTTTAAGGTTAGAAGCAATTCATTTCAAAATTCCAGCATTCGCCCTTCATCGGTCGGATTCGTTCAACTTTCGGTTACGTACGTACGTACTACGTACGTACGTAACAGGACGCTAGTTACGTCGCACGTAAAGCCGGCCCAAGCGTGAACGTAAGAAACTGACGAGTGCGCATGAGCACATGTCAATTGTAACGTTTACGTCTACGTCCTTGGCAGCACTTCAACTCTCTAATATCGATGGTCGGTAACCCCAAGTAGTAATTTTGTGTTCTTCGGCAACAAATTTCTTCAGCTCCTGTAGCTGTAGGTATTTTTTTTTGGCACCGGAATAGCTTCTTTATACAACAATTTTGGGGATCCCTTCCAAGTCAAATTTGGCCCAGCAATAATGAAACTTTGTCTAGCTCCATTATAACTTTCTCTCAAAAGGGTAAAGTTTTTGTTTTGTCCAGCGCATGAATCACAGAAGATCTCTAAATGCCGTACTTCTGCATCAAGCAAATTGAAGCAAAAATGGTTCAAAAGGGACACAACATCATCTGAGCCTTTTTTAGCAACAGTTTGCGGGTAAGTATAAAAAATAGATTGTGCTGATGAAAGGATATGAACATTAAAGCTTATGAACGTCAATTGCCGTTTGTAATACACATCGTTCGTTGTGATATTTGGCGTTGGTAAATTTTTTGAATAATCCATCGTTATTGCTTCAAAGGTTTTGTTTTTTTGGGCATTTTTTTAGCGTTACGTTTTCTATTGTAAAAAGTTTCCGCCTTAAGTTTGTGTAATTTGTGTTCTGTTTCAATAGTTCTCAGCTGTTTTTCTATAACAGACTTCTTTTCTTGATTATCAACACCTATACTGCCGTCCTAAGCAAAGCAGCCGTATCTACAGAAACTCTAAATCGGAGAAAACAGCGAACTAAGTTCAACTCACTCCCCTTTGAAATATAAAACATGTTTTTTGGAATAATGAATGTATTTTAGCTAAACAATACCTCAGGAATCTATTGAGATTATTATTTCCTTTTTTTTCCTTTTCAATCACAACAAAAATGCAGATACGGCGTTCTAGTTAAGGAAATTCTGATGTCCTTATGTAAAAGTTTCTCACAAAAACGCCGTATCTGTATAATTCTCATGAATAAATAATATAAAATATCAACCTAAAATTCACTTATGTAACCAATAGCGCATCAATAATACAAAAATTTGAAATAATGTGTATTTTTATTGAAATTAAAATAGAATGCAAGACTGTACTTAGACGGTACAATATACATATTGAGACTTATTCTTACTTTTTTATAGATACAATTCAAATCAATCAGCTATGATGGGAAAATTTTCCCAAAACTGTTTTCTGTTTTCTGGAATAACAGTAGAGAGTGTCTTAAGAATACTTTCTTTTTTCTCTCTACTTACTCCTTTAGGTTTTTGTAATGTTTCGGGCAAAGAAATGCCACCACTTTTCGCAGAGGTTTTTCGCAGGAAGTCGAGTATTTTGTAATCACCATTGTAGTCTTGTTTGTATAATAAATTATAATTTCCTCTATTGAATTCAACTTGAACCATATCACGTAGGTAAGGCCTATTTGCGGCTTTCTTCAGTTTCTGTTGTGAGGTGTGATCTTTCCACTGAAGAAAATCAATGAATTGCATGATTTTCACGTCGACTTTCCCCTTATTTGATTTTTGGACGGCCTCGATAAAATCAGGAAAATCGTACGTTTTTCGCTGTTTCTTAAGGGAAAGTTCTACCTGATGGTGGAAACTATCCGCTGACATAAACGTATGTCCGGGTTCAAAGTAATTAATTGTTATTGTTTTGGCTGATATAATATCTGAATTTATCATATAAACCAAAAATGTGAAAAAACACCAATTCTTGTTCTGACTCGAACAGTTGTCAAGCCATAGAATAATTTTCTCCAAATCTCTTTGCTTCTTCAAAAAAGCGTAGAAGGTGCTTATGATGTCTTCTTTGTTACGTCCACTGATACCTTCATGCCACAACACTGCAAAGGGTTTTACTTTTGAATTTCCACCAACTGCTACAAAACTTTCGTGATAAGCTATAATCCTTTTTGTGAATATAGCTTTTTTGAATTGATCTGCACGTGGTAGCATTATAATTTTTTGTAAATCTGCGAAGCAGCCTGAATTAATTTCAAAATTTTCAGAACCATGCTTCTGATACAGTTACCTTGATTCTTTTGCCAGGCTAATGTGACGTTTCCAGTTTGAGCAAATTTCACATTGATCTACCATAGCACTTTCGGAGTGACCATGTAGCTTAAAATGTTCACATTCTTCGCACTCCTCTTGGCCTAGTTTGGCAAAGGAAATATTTTTGGATCGAACCCTCAAGCGATAATATTCATATGACACTTTGATATTAGGATATTTTTCTATGAAATCCGTGTACATTGTAGATATGTTTACATCGCTAGGGATATATCTACGGTTAGGGGCGTGTTCCCTTCTATAATGGGATATTTGCGGATTGAATGATCCTATATGGTCGTTGATTACCCCTTCTTCTTTAATTTTGTTTGCTGATGGTTCTTTCCCTCTTTGATCTTGCTGGACACTAATTTGTCCTTTTGGGGTTTTCGTGAGTACATCGTGTACAAATCTATCATTTGTCTTTTTGTAACCAAGAGTGGTTAGGAAAAATGTTTTACAAATATCTTGATCACATGAATTTTCATCTTTCAGAGAATATTTAATTGTATGTTTTTTTTTAATACTTTCTGTAGTTGTTCTTCTCCTTACATCGCCACATTGACAACAATTCAGAATGAATGCTTTGCGATCAACCCAGGTCAACTTCCAAAACTGACAATTGATTTCTTTACGTCTTTCCTCTGATAGTTTAGATTCTAAACTATCAAGTGTTCTTCTAAACTTTAGAAGAACACTTCTTTATGCACCCCTCACCGCACCCAGGCAATACATTATGGCTGTTTATAAGATTCTGTATTTTCAGTTTCTTTCTTTCTTGCAGGCTTGATTGAAATTTCGTACGTTTTCTTGGATTTCCCTTCTTTGTGTATTGAATTTCTAAACCTGACAAAATTTTTTATCAGGATCAAAACAAAAATAATCAAAAAAAATTTTCTACATACCTGCTTGTACTACATTGTTGTTCATATTATCTTCTACAATAATCGGCGGTAGGTCTTTATCATATTCAGGTTTTTCTATAATTTCGTTAGAAATTTCACTGTCCTGAAGGCTCTCCCTAAGTATATCTGAAAATATATTTTTTTATAACTCTTCCAGAAAATTTTCATTTTGACAGTATTTTACCCGTAACGTATTCCTCATCCTTCGTCGCTCTTGTTATGGCAAACTCTTCTTGATGAGTTTGTTCAAATACTTCAACATTTTCAGGGGGTTCCGAATTACATTCACTATAATTTTGCAATGTTTCATAAACTCGATTTTCATGCGATATGATAATATCGCTTTGTATTTGGCACGAAGAATTTACTTTTATGAATTTTCCATATTCATGGTTGTTGAAAGAAATATCTTCAACAGTTCGTATAGAAATTTCCTCAATTGGTAGGAATATTTCCTCTTTATTTTGGTTTCTGACCATTTCAAGAATCAGTCTTGTTCGCTCCGACATTGTTTTTTATTATTACCACAATTTCTTTTAAAGTTACACACACTATATAAACACTGAATACAATTTTCAACTCCTTCACTTCACTTGTAAACAAATTTCTCGCGCAGCATTTGACTTCGCTAGCAAAGTGGAGCTATCACTAGACAAAACTGCAGTATGTACATAACAAACTGTGCGCGTGAGGTGGTACTAGGCAAGACTGCCGTATGTGGAATTCGCTAAGCAAAAGCGCCGTATGTACACGGTGGATACGGCGTTCTTACTAAGAATTCTGTAGATCCGGCCTTCTTACTTAGGGAACTCGTGAAATTTCACATATGCGGTAAACAATTTATGACACATTTAGCTTTTACAAACGAATATACTGCATCTTTGTTAAGTAAAAGGTGAATTTTGAAGGGTTTCAAACCCATAGGACCAAAAAACTCAAAATTAAAATTTTTGTAGATACGGCACTTATGCTTAGGACGGCAGTATATTTTTCAGTTGAGTTTCCAAGGAAGCCTTTTTGACTTTAACTTCGTCGCAGTAACTGCAGGTATCTGACCTAGGATACCCAAACCCAATGTTGAACTTTGTAGTAAAAATTAGTCTGTAGGATTCGTAACTTATTTTCTGAGCCGGATATTTTTCAAGAAAGAATAGATACATCTTCTTAATATTCAAAGTCTCTGGAAGATACAGTTTTCTTGACTTTTTCAAACTATAATGCGATACACGACCTTTGAAGGATCTGATATGTTCCTCAACAAGTTGCACCATTTCAGGACTCATCTTATGTGGTCGATTTTTATGCCTACCTACAATTTGAAAGTAACAAAGATCTAATATTTCTGCTTTTGTAATGTAAACTTACTTCTCATATCGTCAACTGAGCTACCTTTCCTTTTAAGCCCACTTTTTATTGTCATCAGTCTTCTGTTTGTTATTCCATGTAGACTAATGAAGGCCTGCTGACACACTGATATTTCATGGAATCCATCATTCTCCTCATTTTGAGCTCTAATTTTGTAGAGAAATGCACTGTCTCTCAAGTTTGCAATATCTTCACTTTTTCGTGGCCGACGTCTTTTAACTGGCAGCATAGAAATCATCCCAGCTAAATGTCTGTTCTGGGAATTTTTGTCTTCTAATGAGTTGAATTCTTTTATAATATAATTTTTATTGCCGTCGCTCAACTTTTGAAAACATCGCTTTTTACAGCTACAAGGATTCCCAGTTTCAAACGTATGGTTTCGGAGATGTTTGTCAACATCTCTTAGACGACCACATGACTTTCTTTTTCGTGTGTTACTTACAATGTTTGACAATGGCACAGAGTCATTATCACTGCTAGACATGATCATAATATTATTATTCACGACCTTGATATCGCACAACCAAAAATGCACTACACGCTTGAACACGAATGAAAACAAACTGAAACATGAATATATGAATAAATCGACTCCCCGTCTTGGCTGGCTATAGGACTTAGATCGTTATTTCGTAAATTGGAAGGACTTAGATCGCTCTTCCATTGTACACTTGTTTTTAAACGCGATTTTAGGGGAGTTAGATCGGTCTTTCATTAATTTACATTGGACAGAATGTACTTCGCATTCTGAACTGTCGTTTTATGTAATAATACTGATTTTCGATATTTTGGACTTAGATCGTTTTTCCCGTGTGCTCTTCATTTGGTTTTTAATAACTTCAGAAAAAGACGTAAGAATCGAACAAAATGTGATATGGTGGGGTTTTGTATGATGCAGAATCCAAATATCCTATTAGTTTTTAGATTACTAATACACATACAGGTTGTTATTGTAAGTAGGTTACTTCAGCGCTTCTGGACAATTTGCGCGCATCCTAACTTTTCGATGCGAAGAATCCCATAAAGCATACGTAAAACACAAAGTTGAAACAACGGAATTCATATGGTTCATAATACGTTTCGTAATTTTAACATTTACGTTCGAATTATGCTATCCCGTAACTTGAACGCAAAGTTTTTTGAGCTTTATTATATCGATGATGCACTTTATTTGTTAACTACATAAATATATTTATATTTAAAAATTACATTTGAGAATTAATCAAAAAGCTATATAAATTAAATCACCCTATTAAAGTATTAATATTAATTTAACTCAAAATATTCAATGATTATTTTGTTTCAACTACAATCGACTCATTTTTTGCTTTCATTAATTGGATTTGTAGCAGTTCCAACTTTGCTTTATTTTTTGCTCTTCTGAAAGCATCTTCTTCTGATTCCCTCAAATTTGCTCTCTCATTTTTTTCCCTTTGAGTTCCGCAGTTCTTCAGCTAGGATGAGCTTTTCAATGGCAACATTTTCACTCCGGGCCATTTGGAATTTTTTTTCTTCCTCATAAAACTCCAGTTTTATTTTTGCCACTTTCATATATTCATCTGAAAGTTGTTCAGAAGTTTTCTGCAGGGCTGGTCACCTTCTTGAGATATTACGAGGAATTTCCGGTACAGTGAGGAGTTGCCTCGATCATTCTTATCTATAAATAAAAAGACAAAATGAAGTTAATACAGTTTAAAAGATAAAAACATCAAACAGCAATAGAAAAATAATTAATACATACAGCAGGCGTATTCACTTCTTCAGTGTTATTCGCTGCCTCTGAAGGTCCCATTTCAACAATTGTGGCGGCACATACCTCTTCTTCATTCAATGGATCCGCCATTTGAGATCCTGAGGGGTTTTCCAATACCATGCTGTTAGAATCAGAAATATTTTGAAATCCTGCAACACTTTTTTTATTCTTAAGCCCCAGAGCTAGATCCAGATTCGGGTCCTGAGGGGGCACCTGAGCTGTTCCACCAACTGTCTGATATAGCTCTCTTCATTCTGCTGCCATGTGCTTTCTCGTCTTCTTTTTAATATTGTCGTAATATTTTTTTAAGATTCTCTGGTTCTATGATGTCCATCAGGGGATTCCGAATTGAATAAATTCCACGTCTCCGTTTCTCACGCCAAGAAACCGCGTTTGTTTTATTGCTTTCGATGATGTTCTTGAAACTATTCACCAAATCCATCAAAATGTTTTTTCATTAGAAGAGAAATTTCGCGTTCTTGTTGTTTTTTTTTCAGCACTATCCATTTCGAACTTAACCTTCACATATATCTCTGGAAATACCGAAACACTTCACAGGGAAAAATTACGTATTATCTGCCAGTTGTTCGAGGTTAGTCCACAAAACATAATAATTTGTGCATGACTCACTGAAACGGACATGGAATTTCTTCTCTATACTTCACAAGTAGGTTGAGTGTATCAAGAACTTACAGCGTTGCCAAATGGCAGTGATCCTTAGCTAAGTTTCTGTTAAGCAGTACCGGAGCAAATGAAAATATTTTTAAGTGGACCTTAACTCTAAGTGGAACTTAGCTAAGAGGAACTTCTGTGGGTAAGCGGTGTAAACGCATGGACCTATAATACTAACTGGACGTCGAACTTCCTTACTGTCACGTAGAAAAAAGTGAGGCAAATGGCCGCCATTTGCAGTTTGGGATGAACCACAAATATTTTGATGTTGTATGCCATCTGTGCTTGAATTTTGATTGAAACATAGACGTTCCTTTGAAAGAAGTGATGAAAAACGAACTCTATATATTAGTGTTCTGTGAACTCTGACATTTCGGTCGATTAAAATTATAAATATTTTCGATTCTTGTGATTAGTTATTAAACAATACTGGTAATCCTATCATTTTAATTCGTTGAAATAAAATAAATAAAGGAATATTGGTAATTCTAATATTTAAATTCATAGAAAAAGTGACACCTCTCAAATCCACACCAAACTGCAAATGGCCGCGGTTTGCCTCAAAATTTTTGACAGGTTCACCATCTAGTTAGTATTATAAATCTATGTGTGAACGGGGTTTTGAGGACCATCGAACCAATAGTATTCGTATTTGCCTTAAATTTCTGTCCACCCATAATTATCTGGCGTTTTTTCTATTAGACCTCGTATGTTTGCATTACACCATCAACTGCTAATGTAAATTTCATGACGAAGCAGGAGTTATTGGTAACTTCCGAGCGTAGGACAGGAAAAACGTACCACTCAATTTCTAGGACAATGTGGCTATTTCATAACGGAAATATTTACTAAGCGATAGTAAAAAAATCAGCCGGTTAGTAATATTTTTTTCAGACCTAGTTGTTAGTATATAGGGTGTTTCATCATAAACTGGACAAACATCTATTTTCGTGTAGAGGACATCGAGATAATTTTTGCCTTATACAATATATCCCGTTTTCGAAGCATAAGCGAGATACAGGGTGTCAAACGTCATTTTTGAGCAAGATTCTTATGAGTGTGGTCAGTTATGTATAATAGTTAAAGTAACGGTTTTTGGTCAAAGCTCAGTATTTTTGGGTCCTCTATTCAGAAAAGTTGACGAACTCCGAAAAAAAAATTACAAAATGGCGGAAGACCTGCAATGTTCCTAATTATTTTTGCGGTTGTCAAATTAACTTTTATTTTCTGAATGACCACAATTTTCTAAGAATTTCTGTGTAAAAATTTTTTCAAAAATCGAACACAAATTTTTTTTACATGTCTACAGCGGTCAAAAAATTTCACTCGAAATGGATGAAATTTTGTACAATTGTACTTCTTGAATTATCAATCACGAATATGAAATCAGAATTGAAAAATATCGAACGGTTTCGTTACTACAGTCATTCAAATGTTTCGTTCAGACCTCTGAAATATTGACAATAAAATTGTTTTCAGTTCTAGAGTCTAAATTATTAAATTATCGGCATGTCCAAACATTCTAGATGAATTTATAAAAACAATTTCAGTGAAACTTAGTTGGGACTCGAACCGACGTAGGTATTTAATAGGGAAATGGCACTGTTCTAAGGATAATAATATTCGTTGCCAGGCAACGGTAGTTCGTAGTTCATAGAGCTTGACTAGTTTTCGAATTTCAGTGAATATAATTTAGCCAGTAGTCAAACTCTATGAACTATGAACTACCGTTGCATGGCAACGAATATTATTAGCCTTAGAACAGTGCCATTTCCCAATTAAATACCTACGTCGGTTCGAGTCCAAACTAAGTTTCACTGAATTTTTTTTATAAATTCATCTAGAATGTTTGGACATGCCGATAATTTAATTATTTTGACTCTAGAACTCAAAACAAATTTTCTTTCATTATTTAAGAGGTCTGAACGAAATATTTGAATGCCTGTAGTAACGAAACCGTTCAATATTTTTCAATTCTGTTTTCATATTCGTGATTGATAATTCAAGAAGTATAATTATACAAAATTTCATCCATTTCGAGTGAAATTTTTTCATCGCTGTAGACATGTAAAAAAATGTGTTCGATTTTTGAAAAAATTTCTACATAGAAATTCTTAGAAAATTGTGTAGTGTAGTTGTAAAATTTGAACATTCACCCATTCAACACTTTTGGCGCCCCCATACTGTATTTGCTCTCACTATAGCGATTTTTCGTAAAGGAAAAAGTTGGGCGTTTCGTCAAAATGAAGCTACTCACGTTCAGACTGTTAGTAATCATTTTTAATTGTGGGTTCTGTGGTACAATTTCCGAGCATAGGACTGGAAAAACGTACCACTAAATTTGTAGGACAATGTGACCAGTTCATAAAGGAGATATTTGCTAAGCAAACAGTGAAAAAATCAGCCGGTTAGTAATAATTTTTTTAGACCTAGTTGTTGATACATTTTGGGAGTGGGGGACACTTTGATAGAATCATCATTTTTGTAGGACAATTATTGTTTTCAATTTGTAATAGAATTGTTTCAAGATTTGATTAATAAAGTAGCTGTGTGAATGCAAAATACAACAGTTTTGGAGCGGAGCGCGGAATTTCCGTTGAGGTGGAAACTCCACGTTCCGTGTTCTCTTGTAAATACCAGTCAGTTGAATCGAATACCCGTAAGTGGACAGTGTAGTCAACATAAATTCGAGAAAAAGGAAGGCTATTGCTTGTTTAGGGCTGTATGTCATCAATGAAGATGAAAAGAAAACTCCTCGGAAAATTTGGGTTGAGCAGTGGAGGTTGAATAGAGAGCGTTTTGGTCATATGCCTCTATTAAGGGAACTCCGGGAAAATTATCCAGAGGACTACAGAAATTACTTAAGAATGGATGACATAACGTTTCGGCTAATTTTGAATTTTGTTCGTCCGTATATTTTAAAAGAAGATACAATTATGAGAACGAGCATCAGTGGAGAAGAACGTTTGGCTGTTACTCTTCGGTATTTAGCCACTGGACGATCACTTCAAAATCTGAAGTTTTTATCTTGTATCTCAGCACCTGCCTAGTGTTATATTATTCCAGAGTCATGTGAGGCCATTTATACTTCAATGAAAAGAAATTATTTACAGATGAGTTTTACAAAAATATATAAACACTTTTCAAATCAATTATATAATTTGGAGGACAACGATAATCACGAAACAAAATGAATAATAAGCTTTCGAAATAGTCATTTATATTAAAGGCTCTCTGAAAAAGAAGTTTGGGGGAAGGTGGCGGTGTGGAGTAGTGGATGGTGATTTTCCATTATTTCCGTATTTGGAGTAATTTTGTTCAGTAAGCCTTCGGTCAAAATACCATTGATAATACTCTCAGCATGAATTGCTTGAAGTTTGTCCATCTTCTCCAATTTCCTTGCCACGGTCATGCCCACAGCTTCATATTCAGAGATATCAGGTTTTTCATTAGAAAAGTTAGTTTGCAAACGAGCATTAGCTCGTTTGCAAACTTCCATAAATTCTAAAGTTTGCGTAGTTCTCTTTCGTTTTGAAGGTGTCTTAGCGGATGATAATATTTTGTTCCTTAGTTTTTCAGTTTCCTAAAAAAAGAAGATTGGTTGAAAATAGCAATAGACTTATTCGAGACAAAGTGGAATTTCATTAACTGTGGAGGAGGTATAGATGGAAAACACATTCGAATTGTTCAGCCACCGAATTCAGGAGCGCACTATTACGATTATAAAAATTATTATAGCATTATTTTGATGGCTATCGTTAATGCCAATCATTAATTTCTATTTGTGGATATTGGTAAAAACGGAAGAATGTCTGATAGGGGAGTAATTTAATATACTGAATTTTTTAGTAGGTTACAATCTAAGTGCCGTTTCACACGGAGCGTATCATCAGCGCCGACCATCCGGACGGATAACCAAGTACCATGCAATAAATGTAGCATTTCACATGAAGCGCGGATGATCGGAGCGGTTGATTCCATACGACGCCGACGGCCATACGACGAGCCCTTGCTCTCGGCACGACGAGCCCTTGCTCTCGGCGTATGTCGGTTAACGCATGAGCCATTATTGTTATGAATGATTTCACATGATACACTGACGATCAGTTGCTTATGAGCTTATACCGCTTTCTGTTAGTTCTTTTACGATCATTCATTGCGATCTGAATTTCAACTGACAACGGAGGATCCGCCGCATGTGAAGTCAACACATCGAAACGGATCATCAGCGCTGAATTCCTATGCTGACAGTAAGTGCTGATGATACGCTCCATGTGAAACGGCACTCAGTGCTGATGATACGCTCCATGTGAAACGGCACTAACAAACTCAATCTACCTGAAAATCATTGAACGAAAACAAAATTGAATTTTGTTTTTCGAGGGGGCGAATCTTTTGATCTGGGAAAACATTTTTTTGAAACCTTTTCCCCAAAAAGAATTAACAGAAGAAAGACGCATTTTTAATTACAGATAAGCGAGGGCCAGAAATGTGTCTGAAAATGCTTTAGGTTTAGTGAATAGTAGGTTCAGAGTTTTGAATACATCCATTAATATGTCTCCTTCAAAAATCAATTATATCGTCCTAGCAATTTGTGTATTACACAATTGTTTAGTTAGAACCTCTCCTTCTTACGTGTCATCAGAATCAACATCAGATAATGCTAATAGAAAATAAATCTCTGGGGAATTGCAAGATGAAGTAAACTTTTTAGTGAGTTTGCAGAGTTATAGGCCTACTAATGTTTTTTCTGAAGCTGTAAGAAATTGAAACGTCTACATGGAATACTTTAATAATGATAAAAAACTGTCATGGCAGGACGATTTGTTGTGAAATGGATTTATATGAATATAAATAAAGACAATGTACTTACTTGTATGTTTTGACCACCCTGCCTTTCTATATCACTCAATTCCGCGATTTCTGCATTTTGGCACTCCGCTTTAGCCATCCCCTCAGAATCTATATGCTCTCAGAAGGTTGCTCCTGGTCTTTTGTGAATAAAAGTAGGTCGAAATACCATAAAGTTGGCTTGTGAACATCTTCTGTTCCGCTTCCACTTTTTTTGGAATCATTTATTTTTTTAATTCCTTCCGGAAAGCACCTTGAATACCTTGTATTTTTTTAAAAACAAACTCTCGATTTGCTCTCGGATCTACATTTTGTTTACAAAACTCAAGCAATTTGTCATAGGCATTATTCCTCAAATACTTATTTTTATAGTCGTCACTTTTTATATTCCATAAACACGGAAAGCTTCTGTACATGTTTATAAATAATTCAAAATAATCCATATTCCATATTCTCGATTCATTTTCAATAAATTTGGAAACAACAATCGGAGTTATTTCCAAATTCATTAAAAATCACCCGAAGAGTAAAAGATTAAGGTTTCACAAAAATAACTCAATATATAAAATATTTATTTATTAAATGACAAAAAACCTTATATTTGGCAAAAATTAATGCCTTATACAATGCACATCAAACAATTTATACATATGGTTATGAAATTATTAATTAAATATATCGTGCGTTCAAAAAAATTCGTGCTCAAGTAAGCTGTGGATTCTATTTTTCCTAAGAGTATT
Organism: Propylea japonica; assembly: GCA_013421045.1. Classification (NCBI taxonomy): domain Eukaryota; kingdom Metazoa; phylum Arthropoda; class Insecta; order Coleoptera; family Coccinellidae; genus Propylea; species Propylea japonica. Next base: position 62,862,474 of record CM024240.1, on the reverse strand, counting down.
TTTTTGAACACACGTTATAATGAAAATCAGTGAAATGTACAGGGTGGGCATATTTCGATGTTTTAGCACTACAACTTTTAAACCAGAGGAGATAGACAAAATCTGATACCCACTTCTCGATCTCTTTTTCGTAGAAACTAACAACAGTAGTATTCATTTTTGGCTACCTTCTTTTGTTTTCGAATTATTAGCGAAAATTGGAAAAGTGGCAATATCGAAAAAATTCATATCTCCGCTAATACTGATGATAAAGCTCTGAAATTAAAACATTATACAGGCACTTTTTTACGTAGAATCCAGTGGAGTACTCGCCTTTTTTGCACCATTTCTAATTACGGAGCTATGACCCAAAGTTATATTTTTTTTAAATGAAAATACTAGATTTTTGTGGCATTTTCTTAAAGCTAAATTTTTTCTGATTTCAAAAATATATAACATTGTATGGTTTGTATCAATATGAGTATAGAAAATGGTCAAAAACCTATTTTCATTTGAGTCTCAGTATTTTCTATGGTTGACGAGCACAGAAAAATGGAGCTTCCTATAACAAGAGCAGTCTCCTTCCGTCAATCTCATTATTTCTATGCTTTCAACTAATTTCTCCAAAATTCGAACATGGATATATTTCATAAAAACTTATATCTTGAAATGGATTTGGAAATAACAAAAAGATCCACATGATCCTCCGTTTCAATAGATATACTTAGTTATAATGAGATGGATGCAAGAGAATATTTTTATTGCACTCCAGAATAAATACGCACAAGTGCTTAGTAGTCTATTTCAAATCGCATATGAAATAACGCATATAGATATGATTGAAGTTATCAATTCAATCAGAAAAGTAATAAAGGAAAAATATTTTTCAATACCTAATAGTGATTACAATAAAAGGTCAGTAGGTTATAACTAAGATATCTTATTTTAGACATCTTAGTTATAACTTAGAATGAGGGATCAAGTTTCACAGCAGTTCATCTTGGAGAAATCGAGTAAAGAGCACAGAAATGAAAAGAATACTGGAAAGATATTGTGGTAATTATACGATGTTAAATTTTTCTGTGCTCATCAACAGTTGAAACCATAGAAAATATTGAGACTCAGATGAAAATAGGTTTTTGATCATTTTCTATACTCATATTGATACAAACCATACAATGTTATATATTTTTGAAATCAGAAAAAATTAAGCTTTCAGAAAATGCCACAAAAATCTAGTATTTCCATTTAAAAAACATAACTTTGGGTGATAGCTGCGTAATTAGAAATGGTGCAAAAAAGGCGAGTACGCCACTGGATTCTACGTAAAAAAGTGCCTGTATAATGTTTTAATTTCAGAGCTCTATCATCAGTATTAGCGGAGATATGAATTTTTTTCGATATTGCCACTTTTCCAATTTTTGCTTATTCCTCGAAAACAAAAGAAGGTAGCCAAAAATGAATACTACTCTCGTTAGTTTCTCAGAAAAAGAGATCGAGAAGTGGGTATCAGATTTTGTCTATCTCCCCTGGTTTAAAAGTTGTAGTGCTAAAACATCGAAATATGCCCACCCTGTACAAATAACAGAATCAGTACTAAGAAAATTTGACAATGAAATGTATCATTGAAAATTATATTGAAATATCATAAGAATAAGAAATATTCTTATTCAAGATAAACAAAATAAATGAAAAACATCAAAATAAGAATAATAAAAACAAAACAACAAACAAAACAAAACAAAAAATAAGAACGAGAAGATAAATGAAACCATGAGAGGGTTACATCGGTCTTCTCCATTTCTGATATTTTTCCGATACAATCTTCATGATTGGATCAGAAAAATTTTGTAATCTTTTTTTACCACAAAGAATTTTATTGACTGTCCCAATGTAGAACAGCAATATGAACTTCACACCAAATTCAATAAATTCTTTGTGGACCTGCTTATGAATTGAGCAGAACAACAATTCAACATTTTCTATATCTATTACAGCGACAACCTCTTTTTCAATTGCCAGGGAATTTATTTTCATAGGTATTGATTTAAATACCTGGCAAGAAAATTCATGAAAAATCATTCATCACTGGTTTTCGTGTCCTGATTTTTCTAAATATTCAGCTGAGTAGTGGCAAAGAGGACAGGGAAAATAAAATCCTTAATGAGATGCCGACGTTTCGACCTTTATTTCTGGTCTTTTTCAAGGCTGGAAACAGAACGACATTGAAAATATGGGGCGTAACATAGTGCCATAACATAAAATAGTGTAGTTTAGTGGGTGTAGAAATAAAATACAATAATACAATAAATTAATACAAAAACATACTTAAAAACACATACCTATTCATATGGATTATCCCTCATACTATTTTGAAGTGGACATAAAACTGTGTCGTCAATTTTTTTAAAAACTCGATACATAGATACATTTGTCACAAGATAAATTTTTTTTTCAACAGATAAAATTATTCACAAACTTTCATTAAAATTTAGGGCATTGACAGGTATTTCCTATAATGTTATACACAAACAATAGAACCAGTTTCCGTATTATCTGATATTTACGGAGCGTCGAGCGTCATATGGTAATGTCAGAGAAACGGGTTGCATTGGTGATCAATTTGAATTAACCGAGGTGGACAAAAACGTTTTAAGAGGCATAACCACTAATATCTTGACTAACTATTTGGCTCGATCTACTAATGAAGGTCCATGTGTGAGACAGGCACACCTGAATTATGTATTAACAAGTAGGTTCCTCAAACAACATCCTGAGTGCATTGTTATGCGAGCTGACAAGGGAAACTCCACAGTTGTCATGTATAGAGATGAGTATGTCTCATATATGGAGAATCTATTGTCTGATACAAGAACATATAGGGTAACGTCTAGTGACCCGACAAATAAATTCCAAACTTTGGCCAATGAAATCGTGAAAGAACTTAGGGATGTGGGCGCCATTGATGAAATGAAAGCTAAACAACTAAAATGTCATAACTCTGTTATTCCAAAGTTATATGGCCTTAGAAAAACTCACAAGGAAAACATTTCCATTAGACCTGTGGTCAGTTGTATAGGGGCTCCATCATACAACCTATCCAAATATATTCATGATATTTTATCTCCTGTCACTACATCATTCGAATACAATATATCGAATTCCAAAGATTTCGTAGACTTCGTGAAAGAAATTAGAGTACCTAAGAAAAGTGAATGGGTGTCACTCGACGTTGTATCGTTATATACCAATATCCCTAAAGACCTAGTTTTGCACATTATAAAAAAACGATGGCAGTATATATCTGCATATACTACAATTCCACAAAATTTATTTTGCAAAATAATTGAGTACATTTTTGACTCTAGTTACTTCTCCTTTAACGGTGTAATATATGTGCAGATTGATGGCGCAGCCATGGGAAATCCGGCGAGCGGCACACTAGCCGCCTTGGTTATGGATGAAGTAATAACGATAAGCTTAAGAACGCTGTCCTTTGATGTCCATTTCATTAAATTATATGTAGATGACACGATTTTCTCAATACCGAAAGGAAAATCTGACGAATTACTCCTCAAATTCAATAGCGTTCATCATAAATTGCAATTCACCATTGAACGGGAGTCTGAGGCAACAATACCATTTTTAGATATACTGTTGATTCGGAATGAAGATGGAACTATAAGCACCAACTGGTATACCAAACCCACCTCGTCTGGTAGAATGTTGAACTGCCGATCACAACACCCCACATCCCAAAAGATGGCAACGATAACAAACTTGATGTTCCGCGCTATTCTTTTGAGTGATGAAAGATTTCACAGAGAAAATGAACTAAAAGTAACTGGGTTACTAACAAAAAATAATTACCCAACAGCCTTGGTCAAACGTGTTCTCAATCAATATAGAAGAAGAGTGCTCACTAACAGTGCAGGCTCGAGTGGTGATGAACGAACCAGATATTACCGTTTTCCTTATATACAGGGTTTATCTGAAAACATCAATAGAGCGTTACAACTAACTAACCCTTCTACAAGATTGGCTTTCTATCCATTGAAATGCGTCAGTTCCCTTTTCTCGAAAATCAAAGATAAAACTCCAGATGGTTTGCAGTCCGAATTAATATACAAAATCCCTTGTAAAGACTGCAGCAGATGCTACATAGGTATGACCAAACAATATCTTAAAAATAGAGTTTACCAGCACAGATATGATTGTAGACCCATCAATAAAGATAAAAATGAAAAAACCGCTCTAGCTGCCCATCACGTCAACGAAGACCACAATTTCGATTTCGAGAACGTCACCATTTTAGAGAGGGAAAAAAATTATAGAAGGAGATGTGTCGGTGAGATGGTTCATATTTCTTTGAACGAGACGGTAAATTTGAGGACTGATGTACAGAATTTAAGTACAATATACCACAATATTTTAGAGAGACATAAACGGATGATTCGTTCTTGATGAATTCCAGGAACATACCCGTTTCTCTGACATTACCATATGACGCTCGACGCTCCGTAAATATCAGATAATACGGAAACTGGTTCTATTGTTTGTGTATAACATTATAGGAAATACCTGTCAATGCCCTAAATTTTAATGAAAGTTTGTGAATAATTTTATCTGTTGAAAAAAAAAAAATTTTATCTTGTGACAAATGTATCTATGTATCGAGTTTTTAAAAAAATTGACGACACAGTTTTATGTCCACTTCAAAATAGTATGAGGGATAATCCATATGAATAGGTATGTGTTTTTAAGTATGTTTTTGTATTAATTTATTGTATTATTGTATTTTATTTCTACACCCACTAAACTACACTATTTTATGTTATGGCACTATGTTACGCCCCATATTTTCAATGTCGTTATGTTTCCAGCCTTGAAAAAGACCAGAAATAAAGGTCGAAACGTCGGCATCTCATTAAGGATTTTATTTTCCCTGTCCTCTTTGCCACTACTCAGCTGAATATTCATGAAAAATACTAGTAAATGTCCTGGATGGATTAACCATTCTTGCGTTTTTGTACGTTCTTGCTTTAATTAATCGATTTTGAGGCAAGGGCTCGAATTCCTCAATGACTTCTAAACAATCAGGACAATTCTTAATATTTTTCATGAATTTTCTTGCTAAAAACCCAGCAACATAGGGGGTCGCCAAGTCGCTATCGATATCAGAAATATTTTGTTGAACTGTATATAAACAGGTGGTTCGACCGCAAATGAAGGTTGTGATGCTGTACTTTTTAGCTCAATGAAATTTTTGAGAGTATCAAGAGCATCACTAGAATCCTCCTCACAATTTGAGCCTGGGGAATGTGGTGAAATGAAATTATTAATCAGGAGGGACTTAAGAGAAGAAGTGAATGAGGAGCATGTGGGATTAACATTTCTCACACCGTGGCTTCTTATTTGAAAAAAAAAATTTCCAAAGGATCTTGATTGAAGTTTCGGGGAGCTAAATATTCAAAACCTTTTCCCATCAAGATCCTCCAGATGTATAAGAAGCCACGAATTGTCAATTTAAAATGTTTCAAGTAGGGAGTAATTATTGATTCTGAGGATTGGCTAGATTTGAATGACATGGAATCCAGGATGGGAAGGGATTCTTGCCAAAAATTAACATGGGGAGAACTTTCTTTCACCGTACCCAGAAGAGGCTTGTCTGGAGGAAAATTCTCATTACGACAATTGATACTATCAAAAAGTTGATCGAAAAAAAGTAAAGCATCAGCAGTTTGTGTTGCAGAGGGATCTATGAAATAACTAGATGAGCTCGTTATTTCAGTACTTACCCCTGCTAATAATTTTAGAACGATATGAACAGACCTACTGAAAACTTGAGCAGCACACTTAACTTTCATTTTTTTTATTTTACTAGGTATGACATGTTCGTCTGTCAGTCTTGGCACTACACTATAGCCGTTACGTGACTTCAAATCATATAATGCTTCGATATGTGACTGGAGAAATTGTACGAAAGACCAGGGGACAATGCAACCTCATCAAACATGAGGACACAATACCTATCTAATTTTTTCAGTTTACCTACTGAATTTTTCAAGCTCACGAAAATTTTGTTATTGATACCACATTCGAAAGGAATGTTACCGAGTATATTAATGAGTGTTCGTTTTGAAGGTAAACTGAATATTTTAGATAGATATCTGTATCCTCTACCACCTTGTTTAGACAATGCAGGGGCAAAAATGTTGTCATCAATAGAGAATCGGCGACCCTTACTCATTAACCCTTTCAGACCTGAATTTTTTTCTTTCGCAGAATTATTATTATTATTATTATTATTAAAACAGAAGAAGAGAGGAGGCCGAGGCCTATAAACTCTCAAGATAAACACAAAAAGTATGTATGTGAGAAAAATAGAAACAGAAACATTATAACTGATAGAGTCTATCGAGCTGGTTCTTGAAGGAATTTACACTGGGTGCATCAACAATGTGTTCGGGCAGTGAATTCATCGGTCGAAGATTCTGTTGGATAAAAAGTTCTGCCTCTGTGACGTACGGTAGTTCTCGTGGTACAACTTGAATGGATGTCCTCGTAAGTTGTTTGTGTTGATCGTGAAGAGGCGACGGAGATCGCATCCGAAGAATCCGTGCAAGGCTCGATATGTTACTATAAGGTCCCCCCGCTCGCGGCGCTCATGAAATGGTCGGAGCCCGAACAAACGTAGTCTGTCATCGTAACAGGGGCGGGTGAGACCGTACGGAATACGTGTTGCACTTCGCTGAACCAACTCGAGCTGTTCACGATCTCTGGTCAACGAAGGAGCCCACACTGGTCCGGCAAATTCCAGAAGAATGTAACTAACAATTTTATCCCAATTAGATCAGACACTTTCGAGCAAGGAAAAGACAGAAAAACTGATCCATCTAGACTTATTTCCGAGAAAATCTGTATTTTCTTTATGTACTCAAAAACGCACATTCGGATTATGTTGAAGTTACAACTGATGTATGGGCTGTTCGTTAGTATGATTAAATATTCACAGATTCATAACATTTTTATTGAAAAAATATAAAATACATCTTCATTAGTTATAACGAAAAATAAACTTCTGATACAACAAAAAAAATAAATAAATATTCGAACAGAATACTGATTGCAGGAACTTCAGTTATTCGTATGGAAACGCAAAAAACAATTTTTTTCTTTGGTAAGGCACAAGTGTACTTTGCATTTTATGCACTTGATGCGGGATTTTCCTTTACATCCCATCAACTTGCAACGTGTTCCAGACCCATCATCATGAGTAGGAAAATGACCAACACCATCTCGAGCTATTGCACTTGGAGGGCGCACTTCTCCAGGCCTTCTTGGAACAATTACTGATAAGGGACTGCTACTTGGGCGACCCCTTTTTGCGGATGAAATTTTATTTCGGCATACTAAGTTCTGAGCTAGTTGTCGACGGAACTGAAGGAGTGTGAGCCGTTTTGCTTTTGGTATTCCGAGTAAATCGTTATCAATATCGTATTCCCGGAAAGCTTGAACCACTGCCAGATCTGATGCGTGGAAAATCATACGTAGAGTCCACTTCTTTGATTTAATGAAGGTCCTATAATAGCTCATAAGTTGATCAAGTAGATCAACCCCTCCCATAGCGTGATTGTACTTCTTCACTATTTCAGGCCTCTCAACTTCTATGAACTTCTTCTCAGTTTTGGACCACCTCTTCACTATATCCTTTTCCCCTATGCCAATAAAATTCGATGCTAAATTGGCTGGCTTGTTATCTAACCATTTGACCATAGTAATATCTCTATCTGCACTAGTAACCTCTTGAGAAAATCCCCTTGATTTTTTTTTATATCCTTATCACTAAGCAATGGAGGCTTCGCAAATCTATTTACACGAGCTGTACAGGTTGCCATTATGCCTCTGTGTTTCAATATTTGCAGCATGTGATATGAGGAGAAGTAATTGTCGCAGTATAGCTCATGGCCACTATTCTCTTTGACTCTTTTTGTAGATGCAAAACTACTGCTGCACCAAAGCCAACTTTTTTTATCAATGTTTTGTCTAATTCAGGAGCAGAACTTTGATAGATTATAAAATCATATGCACGTCCATTTTTCCCACACAAGAAGAACAATTTGATGCCCCAAGGGCAAGGTTTCCCTTTTACATATTGCTTAGCAGAATGCTTTCCTGTAAAAAGAACTATTTGTTCATCAACACACAGTTCCTTTTCCAAAGGTATTTCTAAGCATCGGCTTCGGATTGCATCATAAATTGGTCGTACTTTATAAAATACATCTTTGCAATTTGAGGGCTTTTCCATATTATCAACAAGATGTAAATTGTTACGAAGCTCAAAGAATCTATCCCTTGCCATATTTTCAGTGAAAAGAGGAATGCCAACGTGGATCTCCCAGTACATTTTCAGAACCGGATAGTTGAATACTCCTGTCGCCATGTGTAAGCCGAATAATATTTCAATTTCTTTGCTGGATGTTGGTTTGAATCTGGTTTTTTCTGATTGTACGGCATATAAGTTTGTCATTTCAGCCATCTGATGAAAAAGCCCTTCAGGAATATATTTATAATAGTAATCAAGAGGATCTTGCACATTGATATCAAAAGCAAGTGGTGGGAAAAAATCCATTGGTATTGTATTTTCTATTTGTCTGTGTCTCCACTTGATATTCTCTCTCGGTGTAAGATAATCGAAAATCTCTCCATTCGACTCGGATGTTTCCTCCTCGCCCTCCTCAATAGCCAGCTCTCCTGGATCCTTGATTCCAGGTTCGAAATCACTTTCATCTTCAGATTCAGACAGGTCGGGTGGTGCGTACTCGCTTTGATTTTGTGCTATAACATCAGCACCTAAACGAGTTTGTCTCTTATGAGAAACATTACTCGCATTCTCCAAATCCTCATCATCTGAAGACAACTCCAAGTCAGAATGATACATGGAATGTTCTTGCAGGTATTTCAATGCATCCCGCGTGAACATTTTGGCTGAAAAAACGTTTAATTCATCATACGAAGCCAAATCCTGTATATTTATAACTTGCATTCCAGAAAAAGTTCCTACTATTCAATTATTGCGGCCTAAGAAGATTCGACAAAAAATTTCTACTCAAAACCGATTGTCCACTTTTGTAGACATAACGAATATTTCCGGTTTTTATACATATAACAGAACAATTATATATGAAATATGTTATTCTTGGTCTACATCGCATACCTTATCTATACATATTTATTTCAAGCCGTTTCCTAACTGAAAAACTTGAGATTTCGAAATGAACAAAACGCTTACCTGCACACATCAAAGTTGCACTGATTACTGACCGACATTAGCCGATTAGTGCTCATAGAAAGCAATAGATGACGCCAGGGGTATCGTTTTTAGTAATTCGTAATGTTCTCAAGCGACGACAACAGTTTTCAACTATGTAAATTTTAATTTTGATATGAGAATTCACAGAGAACGTAATGTCCTCAATTGTGCACCGTAGGTCTGAAAGGGTTAATTTCTGGTTTCGCTGCTGAGACATGAAAAAATTGAATGTTGTTCTGTTCACCCCATTAAGAAACTTCGTCAAGCCATGCTTCTGTAGATATTCAACTTTTTCTTTCAAACATGTGTTTCTGGCCCTCAGATACTTCTCTATCCTTCTCAAGGATTTCAACTGTTTGCCAGATAATACTTCACTGTCGCTTCTTGTATGAACTGAAATAACTTAAATTAGCTAAATCTTCAAGTGCTTAAGTGGGAAACTTACCAATCCTTGAGTAAGATACCCTTGATGTTGAAACTTTCACCCTTTCTTTGAGCTTTTCCGGTCCCTTTCCTGAAAAAACCAAAGCATTAACTATATATTTTTTTTTCTTTGAATTAGGAGCTAACATATTACAATACATAAAACGAACCAAAAAACATTACACTATGAAGATTCATAAAGACATTCAATTCACTTCTTGGAGAATCTCCCATCCTCAATGTTTCAGGAACATCTACTGGAGTGCCGTAAAGCATCAATGGTTGTGATATCCTAGTTCTAGTATAAGTTTTAGTTGGGACCAGTAAAGGCAAGTCCTTTACCACTTCTGGTATATTTTGGGGGTGCTGCTGCTTCAAATCCAACTCTTGTGCTAACCCAGCGTCTTCTACAACCTCCATTGGCTCCAATCTAGATGTTGAAGGTTGTATAATTGATGATACTGCAAATAATTAGTATCAATAATATATACTGACAACAAAGCTTCTGTCACGGCACTCTTTTCAGAGGAGTAGGCTTGAGGACTTTCATCAAGACAAAATTGTATAATGAAAAAAAAAATTAAATATTACATTGAAGTACATCATGAGAAACTGTTGCATTACCTGGTAACTTAAGTGTTGGAAAAGAATATTTAATGAGAGTTTTTCTGGGGCCAAAACATTCTTCAGTAAAATGATCTTCACAGACAAAATAATTATATGGATACTTAGAGTTCCTCACATGTTCGTTGCCTATTCTTTCTAGCCAAACTCTTTGTATACTCTCAGGTTTTGGTATGTGGAAGCTATGAAAATATACATTAATCAATATATAGTTCATTTCAAAATGATTGGCATCTCGGGCGGCTGTGAGAAGTCGAAAATATGTTGGTATCGGTCCGTTCGGTGAATTTCGATTTGCCGATTTTAGGTTGGTGTTGAAAATATCACTGACTTTGACTTTTTCCAGTTTGAGTTAACCTATTGAAGATATTTCGAATTTATTTGTGAATATCAGTTTATATACTTGATTTAATCGACAAGTGGATTTAAATATCTCTTAAATCTACTTTGATTTGATTACTGAATTGAAAGAGTGTTAGCAGATATTTCTGCTAGTATTAATGGCATTGTGCTCGTTTTTCAGGTAAACGATCATGTACAATGTGTTTTCTGATTAAGTAAGTTTTAAAATTTCAGATTTCTCCTAGAACTGTCAGAAGAATTTCGGAGAAAAAAGTAGAAGGCAAGTTGCTAGAGCCAGAGTTAGCACTGGAAGGAAACCTATTCCACATGATTATACCTTCAAAGAGACATTAAACGACTTTATTTTTTCTAAAATCAAAAACAATGAGTGTATTTGATGGATTTTTACCTGGATGTGATCTAATTCTTGACAGTGGTATTAATGATACGGATTAGCATAAAACAATGAATGGGGAACTATTTCATTAATGGATTACTGAACAATTAATACCTTCTCTGCAGTTATTCGATACAAAGTGCGTCATTATCATGGGTAATGCACCATATCATTCAATCAGAGTTGATTATATACCTACGACTGCTTCTCATAAAAAAGTAATTCGGCAAGGGCTACAAGAACATAAGTTTCCTATAATGATAAACTTAAAAATACTTGAATCCTTTGTTGGATTTTATAGAAAGTTGAATTGTTAATACAATTTTGATGTTTACTCAAACAGTTATTTTACATGTTATGTTCGCTTCGGAGCACTGCATTCAGAAGATAATTCTAATATGTAAATAAATAGTAAAATGTATAAGTCTATAAGTATTCCACTATACTTTTAATAATTATTTTCAATGAATCTATGATTGCATATAATATTTCTGTCTCCAATTAACAATAAAATTTTTGAATAATGTTCTGAATGAATTTTCTCAATTTTGTACCGAAGCTTATTTTAGTTTTTCACTGTAAATTGTCAGTTTTAAGCAATGTTAAGTGTGTTCCTTACCCATACGATAAGGATTGAAACAAAATTTTAACTTTTGCTTCCTCTGAATTCCAAACACCCAAAGGAACTTAATCAACTTTTATCTAAAATGACACCGACAAGACCTACAAAAGCTAAATTGACAATCGTTTCCAATAAAAGACAAAATATTCACCATTTCTCTATTCTAGACTTAGGGAAAACTGTGTGTCATCTTTTGGGGATCTGAAGAAATAGTACTCAATTAATATAATGGATATGTTAAATCAACAAACAAATACTCAATTATTCATATCAAACCTAACCAAGGCATATGAATGAATGAAATCATTATTTAATCTGTGCAATAGTATATTTTAAAACAAGTATGATTTTCATACAAAAATGATAACATCTTGTGGTCCACATGTTTCACTTTAATTTTAACACCTTTGCCACACACACTCGGTTTATATTTTGGCTATTCAATGAAATATTCCTCTTACTAAAACAGACAGAATCGGTGATAAGTTTATTGAAGTTATACAATGTGGTACAATTAATGTACATACTGAATAAATTCTTTAATTTGTGTTTTTGTCTTATTATGTATGACAAATTGGTTCACACCTTTCAAAGTATCAACAAGTTCTTTTTGTTTCGTTTCACCAGTTTGGCTATCTCAGTTGAATTTGAGTTGAACACACTCATTTTAAGTTATAATTACAAATAAATTTGTCAGAGAAAAGAAAATATATCTTAATTATCTTCAATAGAGTCTCAATCTTCATCGGTGAATTATATGAATGACATCTCATTAAGTACTTTGATAGTTTATAGTTTTGTTTATTGAGGCACTGAGGCAGCGACATAGTAATAAAACCTGAATCCCATTGATTAAACTGGACTGAAATATAAATGACTGTGTTTATTTTTCATAATATTCACAAGCTTAGGGGCTATACCTATTCTTTCTTCGCTCTTTAGCTGCAAATGATGGTAAATACTAAAATTTGTCAATACAGTGTCAGAAATTATATACTGCTGGTAGGTTTAGAGATTTACACAATCCTAATGGTATTTAAGAATCAGGAACATTCTCAAGCTCAGGAATTTGCTTTGGAAAATAAAATTATTGTATTAAATATATTTCTAGGTTATTTTTATTCATTTCCCTTCTCTGACTGATGAACCCACAGAAATTTTTGGTGACTTTTTAGTAACTAGAAATAAAGCCCCGACTGGACTTTCATGGCTTGCTCTGATGACAATCATTTTGAAACGAACTATAACATCAAAACCTCAAACTAAAAAACATACCTTTCACAGTTGTACATACACAAAAGTGAAAAAAGATGTAGATACTAAGGAAATCAATATTCACCTCCAGCAGTCATTTATAACTACAAAAAAAGATTAGTCAATACACAACATGTTAATGTGTTCGATTCCTAATCTTCTATTTGTGACTACTAAAGAATAATCACTTATAATATCACAAGAGCATAGACAATTGTTTAAATATTGTTTATGCTCGAGTGGTATTCGTTAAGATTATATAACGAATAATATTCTAATTATTGTTTTTATCGATTAATATTAATATTGAAAGTACAATTATTATAATACATATTTGATGTATTGTTGATTTCAGCATTATTTGTAGTGTTGGTGTTGGTACTGTTGGTGACGCTTGAGGTGTATGGATTAGGAATGTTTCTCATTTTTTCAATAATTTTTCTATGGTGTTCTGCAGTAAGTTTCAAATATGGTTTCAGAGATTCAGATGATGAGTAGCCTGTTATTTTGGTAATTTCTTGCAAGTTTGCTCCAGAGTGCGACAAGATACTCACAGCAGAGGAACGATTTGAATGATTCGTAATTTTCCTTTTTTCGTATCTATTCCGATACTTTCAGCTGCTGTACGTGTCCATTTACTCAATGTATTCAAACCAATAGGGCAATTTTTGAACCATTTCCCTGTTTTCTGCCAATCGATATTAGGTGTTAAAAAAAGGCGATTGGTTGTGATATTTGGCGTTCTTTTGCTCAACAGTTTTTCCAAGAGACGTACTGGGCACTTATTAGGAAACTCTTTATTCGGAGCCAACCATTTTGAATCAGTTGTGCGTTGTTCTCCACCTTGTGATGTTTTAGAGAATATTGGATTGTATTCGATACGTCCCGTAGATTGACCATAATTGTCGAATTCCTTTTTGAAATAGTCGGTTAAGCAAAAGGCTGCTTCATTACCACGCCATGCCAATTCCACAGCACAAATTTGATAAATTTTTTTCTGCAAACCATCTGGTGTATTTTCATCAAAACTTAATATAATTCTGGTTATTTCTTTCTCGTTAAGAGCGGCTGAGCTCTCTTTTTTTCTGTCGGGAATTGCTTGTAATTTCTTTCTCTTTGCTGCACGAGCCTTTCTTGCGTTCTCGAAAATAACATCTTTAAATGGATTTATTTCTCTTTCGAACTCTTCATGAAACTTTTTCTGTAAAAGTTTAGCAGAAATATTCCAAATGGTTCTCACTGTACTCTCTTTATATTCCTTTCCGTCTGCACGTTTCATATTGAATGCCCAATCCTTCAGAATATCTGCTACTTTTTCATTAGAAATATCAGCAGAAAGTTTGTAATTTCGATGTTCACAAAACACCGTAAACTGCTTCCAAACATAATTATGTGTTTTTGTGGTATTTTCTAGTGTTGCATTTTTAATTTCTTGATCAATTTCACCACATGAAACGAAACCAAAGCGCTGCATTTTGAAGAATTAACTGACATTTCATTGAACTTGCCCGTTACTATGGAAATGATTACAATATGGCAGGAGGTGAAACACCAAAACGATTATATCACGTCGTCAAGGGGTATATTCACTTATCAATACGCAGTAACTACGTAAAATTCGTGGATTTGATTGGTTTTCAAACACATGAGTTATATAATCACTCTAAATCGTTGAACTACAAATGTTTTAGAGAAATACACAAATTATTTCTAGACTATTCTGCTGAAAATATATTATGTATACCCAAAGATCAATCTTTGATGTATACCTAATGAATTTTTGTCAAAGAAATTAAATTCATGTTTACCATTTTTTTCTCTCGTTGCTATTATAACATCTTGGAACACAACAATACTTCTGTGGCATGGTGGATTTTGATGAAATGTATCAAAATAAAATTGAGGAAATTGAACAGGCTGTACTTACACTTACGGCTACGAGATAAATGAGGAAGTGTAATGGTGAGCCATGAGCCCCATAAATTGGATTTTAGTTCAGACACAGACAAATCTGTTTACTTTTCTTTTCACGTTGTACTAAGAATCTTTCAACATCATTTATTCTTTCATACTTCTTGTACTGAAATAACTCAAATCAGTTAAATATTCAAGCATTTAAGTAGAAAACTAACCTATCCGCCATATTTACATATTTGAAATTATAGACATATGACATATCATTATTTTCACTTTCACTGACAAGTTGAAAACCGTGAATTATCATTGGATAGTAGAAATCTGCTATAATATATATATATTTATATTTGGTAAATATCTAGTTTACCGCCCAGTCCTGTTTTTCGAGTTTCAATTTTTTTTTGTCGAAAATAAGTGTTTTTAAGTGATTTCCAACAATTTTCAATAGTGGCAAATCAGTATTTATACAGAATTTTACGGGATAGGGGAGTGAATAGGGGTGCTGGGTGGGTAAGACAATTGGTATATTACTAATGTGTAAATTGACAGATAATGACGAAGAAAATGGAAAATTTCGAAAGTTTTCGAAGAAATTTCGAAAAATTTTTCAAAATTTCGAAAATTTTTCGAAAAATTTCGAATATTTTTTAAGAAATTTTGACATTTTTTCCAAAATTTCGAAACTGTTTGAAGAAATTCTGAAAATTTATCGAAAAATTTCCGAAAAAATTTGGAAATTATTGAAAATATTTCGAAAAAAAAATTTAACATATTTCAGGAATGAGTAAATTAACAATTCAAAGATTGATGACAAAAAAAATTTCGAAAATTCACAAAAACATTTAAAAATTTCGAAGATTCACAAAAACAATTTCGAAGAAATCCTAAAAATTCGAAACAAAAGGGGAATTTGAAAAACACTGACATGTCTACTTCAAAAATATTTCGAACAAAATCGGAAAATTTTCAAAAATTCCCAAAAAATTCTCAATGAAATTGGATATTTATGAAAGGTTGTTGTACTTAAAAGAGATTCTGAAAAAAGATTATTGCTTATAGTAATTGATCCTCAATCATTTGTCATTTTACACATTAGAAACATTTCGGATTCACCCAGAATTCCTATTCTCTTCCCTTGTCATTTAAAAATCTGGATAAGTACACGACAGCTACCATTAAAAACTATTGGAAACAATTGAAAATCTATGCTCAGTTGACCTTACTTCTCTATGAAGATCATTCATTCTTATAATTATAAAGGGAATGCTATTGCATTGTAAATAAGGATAATGAAAGACATATGAATGAAAATTTTGAATGAAATCGGCGATATAAACATTTATAACTTATTGAATATACTGAAATCTGATTTGACCTATATGAAAGAATAAAATCATGCACAACATTGAAATACATATATTATATCTTTACCTTATGCCAGTGGATGCTCCGGCGGGTACAGAGTTGCGGCAGCCTTCCAGAAAATGTGCCTCATCCGATCATAGCTCGGTTCCATCCGCCGGAACAGAACTGAGCCCAGATAACCACGAAGATGGTGCCGCCTGAGTCCCGCCTTGGGTACATGGTGACGAACCTCCACCCAGAGCCTTTCAATGGACTGGGTATGTGCACCAGTTTGAGGATCGACGAAATTGAGCGAATGGTTCACAGTATAATGGCGGTAACCTTCACTCTCTAAAGTTTCGTACGCCTTCCAGCAATCAGTCATAATCGTTGTGCCAGGGATCACATAACGTTTAATGAGACTAATTAAAGTTTCCGCCGTACGATCCTTTACAGGAACGAGGAATGCCTTGCCCTTACCATGAGCCTGTCTTTCAATTCCGCCAAGCACCCATTGTGCAGATAACAACCGACCACGATGGTACTTCCTTTTTCCAAACATGGCTTCGTCTATCTCGACGATCTTCCCAATTCCCCCTATGGATTGAGTAGATCTTTCGACATAGTCAGCCACCACTTCCCGGCAAAAGGAAAACCAATCGATGGCTGTTTGTGAACTGCACTCTGCTTCAATAATGGCGGCACGAACTTTCGCTTTTCTATCGGATAAAAATATGTCGACTAGGAGACATATTTGGTCCAATGTCAAATGCGAACCTTCCAGAAAAGTACCTTGAAAGACACTACGTGAAGTTCCGCATATGCTTCTCCCTCTTTTGGCTACAGCAACAACTTTGCGGCATCTGTACTGATTTCTTACGAAATCGGATGGAACACGAGAACCACATTTCTCGCACAACGCATGGCACGACAAAACCCCATGTTCAATGAGGAATTGCCAAGCCTTGCCTTGCAAGAGTAACTGATTAAACTTGTAATTGGATAAGGAACACTCTCTGCAGACGTTGTATCCACAACTCTGTACGACGGGGTTCACGAAGATGGCTTCCATGATGTAAGCTACACGTGAAAAAACCAAAATCACATTAAATCTGAACAATCACCACCGGTTTTCACAATTTTCACTAAATACCTTATCCAGAAAAAACTTACTTTGAATGAGAAATTAATAATTTCCCCAAAAAGTTATTTTAATAATTTTAATAATTTTGTTAGACACAGCACGACACTTTCGTCACTTGGTGAACGGAAACTGAACTGAAAAGTGAACTGCAACGAAAAACGGAAATGCTTCAGGAGAAATTGAAGAGAGAAGGAGATATTATAACGTTGTCAAAGCACCACTAAAAATCATCTTTCCTTTTCTAATTTCTAATACGCATGTCCTATGAGCCGAAAGCAGTTCGGGTGATTTCGACAGGAAATTTCTATTACGCCTGCCCCTTGCGCATGGCATTCAAATTCGTACGGCTGTTGATGTTACCCAATCCATCCAGCGTTGTTCTTGGCCTTCCATATGTTGTAACAAACCACAATAATAAAACGTAACATTTCGTAACACACCCCCACATGGGTTTAAAATAGGTAGTAGTAAACAGGGTATTATGGGGAAAGTGAAGACATTTCAATTTTTTCTTAGGTCCATAAAAACCAAGTGGTCTATATTTTTTTAAAAAATTGATACAAATACTCGTTTTTCCTTTGTTTAAGTTCTAAAACGCAAAATATAACACATTTCGTCAATTTTAGAACGTTACGTTACACGGTAACACATTTTTGTTCGATCCAGATTCGAGTGAAATTTATTTAGAGCACAGATGTTTTACTTATTGTTCTTGCAGAATTTCATAATTCTGATATTCAATTCGTTATACATATTTATATCGCTGATTTCATTCAAAATTTTCATTATTATTCTTATATTCAACATATTCAACAAATTTGCATTCCCTTTATAATTATAAGAATGAATTATCTGCATAGAGAAGTTAGGGTAACTTAGCGTAGATTTTCAATTTATAGTGATTATAGTAAAAGGGGATTTTTGGCACTGCAGGACAGAACATTATATACATTATGTATATTTCAAGCATCTTATTTTAGTAAACTATTCGTGTTTCCAATAGTTTTTGATTTAAGCTATCTAGTACTCACACAGATATTTAAATTAGACGGGAAAAGAATAGGAATTCTGGGTGTTTCCAAACTATTTCTAATGTGTAGAATGACAAATGATTGTCTACAAGCATAGATCTTCTTTCAAAATTTCTTTGAAGTATATCAACCTTTTATAAATTTCCAGGTTTTATCAATTTCCTATTTTATTTAGAAAATCTCAGGAAATTTTTCGAAATTTCTTCAAAAAATTTCGAAATCTGTTAATTTACACGTTAGTAATATACTAATGCCCGTTTGCACCGTTCGTCTAAGCCCTTAAGTGACGTTTATTTCATTGATGAAACGTCATTTCATGGCTTAAACGTTGCTTAGACGAACGGTTCAATTGGGCATAATTGTCTTACCCACCCAGCATCTCTATCCTGTAGAATCCAATCTCCATGGAGTGATTTTCTAGCTTCAGCAAATTTTTACAATTTTCGAAATCTGTTAATTTACACGTTAGTAATATACTAATGCCCGTTTGCACCGTTCGTCTAAGCCCTTAAGTGACGTTTATTTCATTGATGAAACGTCATTTCAGGGCTTAAACGTTGCTTAGACGAACGATTCAATTGGGCATAATTGTCTTACCCACCCAGCACTCTCTATCCTGTAGAATCCAATCTCCATGGAGTGATTTTCTAGCTTCAGCAAAGTTTTACAATTTTCGAATCTGTTAATTTACACGTTAGTAATATACTAATTGTCTTACCCACCCAGCACCCCTATTCACCCTCTATCCTATAGAATCCAATTTCTATGGAGTGATTTTCTAGCTTCAGCAAATTTTTACAATTTTCGAAATTTTTCGAAATTTCTTCAGAAAATTTCGAAATTTTTCAATTTTCTCTTCATTATGTGTTAATTTACACGTTAGTAATATACTAATTGTCTTACCCACCCAGCACCCCTATACACTCTCTATTCCGTAGAATCCAATCTCTGGAGTGATTTTCCAGCTTCAGCAAACCCTTTAACTAACCATAACCTAACCAGCCCTTGAATTCATACTTCACTACAAAAAAAACTTATTTTCCATCCTATATTTAATCTTCTGGCATTAGCAAACCTCTAACCAATCATAACCTGACGTGAAATTGTAAATGACTTTCCAGTTTCTCAGTATACATTGATTTGCCGGTTCGAGGTTAAAACTTCACACTGTGACAACAAAACACCGTCAAGTATGACTATGCTGATTACGGAATATTTCCAAATTCAGTTACTGGGCGCTTATCCTGATGCCGGCACTGTAATATCCTACATGCTTTGCTTCTGGCCGGCGCCGGCGTACTTGCATTATCAGGACCGTATTAAAAGAAATGGCAATTGAATTATGAATGATTTATGAATATTCTTTTTAGATTTTCTCGGGAAATATTGATTTGCCAGTGCTAAAATTGAAACTGTGGTATCAAAACATCTTAGCGAAACCGTATGCCAAATATTTTTAAAATCGGTGACTGGGCGGTAAACTAGATATATATATATATAATATATATATATATATATATATATATATATATATAATATATAATTATGTAATGCCACCCTGGATTCCTTTAGCCAAGATAATCTTATTACAGCTTTTCTAATTCATATACCTATGTTATAACGTGCATAATTGCAACTCAACATTTCTGCTGACTTTAGACAATATGATTATAAAATGATTGTGAATGCCTCTCTCGAGGAGATTAAGTATCGAGACATTGTATGCTTTGCTTCACTTAATAAAGTTGATTTTTTAAAAATACGGTTTTTCTCCTTAAAAACATAATTGGCGACGAGGTGATGGGATTGTGCCGGTCTTCGTGAAATGAATACGGACTGTCAGTGTTAACTGTTAAGGTGCAACCAAGAAGAAGGAGAGAAATACCAGAAGCCCTGATCGACCGAGTAGCGCCCTTCGACAACTTCAACAAAGAAAAATCAAGAACTCCAGAGGTGATCAAGAGCAAATCCTTTACTTTTTTCCCCAGTTATTTTAAACTGGCCCAAAGTTAAAACCAATTCCAATCCAATTCTTTTTCCCGTACAGTTTTGAGATTAAAACCTGTATAAGTTTTTCCTAGGTTTCTTTCCAAAAACCGATCAAATAATTCAATTTATTAATAATTTTTTTTTCAATCATACATAATTGATTCAATTATGGATAATTTAATCGATTATTTATCGCAACTTAATTTGAAAAATAACAAAATGACACAGGATAATAATACTTTCGAGAGAATGAAGCTGATTAGCCTTTTCGCGCAATCAATAATTCCATTTGACTGAAACCCCGCAAATTTAACAAGATTTTTAAACCATTGTGAAAGATTTTCCAATAAATTCAAATCAAATGATGCATTACTTAATAAAGCAATAATAGATATTATTAAAAGCAAATTAATAGGTACAGCTAGTGAAATAGTGAGCAGCAATGAACGCATCACTTCTAGTTGGACAGATTTTAAAAAATTCCTCAAATTGAAATTTGAAGAGAAAATTAGTTTAACCGTTTTATTTTGGGATCTCCAGAATGCCCATAGATTTAGAAATGAAAATGACTTAGAATTCCTAGAAAAAATTGTTGA
Organism: Propylea japonica; assembly: GCA_013421045.1. Lineage (NCBI taxonomy): Eukaryota > Metazoa > Arthropoda > Insecta > Coleoptera > Coccinellidae > Propylea > Propylea japonica. Next base: position 62,841,499 of record CM024240.1, on the reverse strand, counting down.
TTTAAAGAACAAATATGATTATCAGGTGGAGTTATCCGAATTGAGTATAGTTGAAAAAGAACAAGAAAAAAATATTGCATCTAGATTAGCCACTAGAGTTTTACTATACAACATTAACCCTGAATTAAGAACTGCACTGAGAGGTCATGGTATAATGAATTACGATGACATGGTCAATTTTATTAGGCAAGATTTTTACTATTACCAGCACCCTTTTCTACATTATAAAGCACAAGTTTCTCAAAAACCTAACAATTTTCCAAATTCAAACAAACGCCAAACGCAAAACACAATGATATACCCAATACAGAGAAATTATTCTAATCAATTTCAACCACATTTTAAACCACCACAAAATCAATTTCCTTCACAACCTATCCAATTTACACAACAAAATACCAATCAATTTACTTCAAAACCAATATACACAATGCCCAGTTACTCATAATTTCCCTACCAGACAACAAGTTTTCGGACCTAGTACTTCGAAGCAAGTAAATGTATTCAAACCTAATCCAAATCAAAGAATTTTGACACCACCGGAAAAAATGTCTATACAGACCCGAAATTATCCTCATAAACGCTCGAATTATTCAACACAATATCAGGCAAATCCTCCAAGAAAACATCCAAATTTTAATCAAAATAATTATCAGCAAAATTACAATAATCAACCTCCTAATTTCACATTTGAAGAATTGACTAATATTGAACCAAATTGTGAGCCAATCGATGTACAAAATTATCTTGAAATTAACGAAAACTTTGAAGATGAAAACTTAGAAAATTATTCAGATGAAAAATTTTCACGAACTAGCCTCGAACAATTTATCGACCTAAATTCTGCTTTAAACAATAAAAATCAATAACCTTACATTGAATTCCAAAATCCTAAGTGCAAACTTCTTATAGATAGCGGATGTTCAGTATGTCTAATTGACCCAAAATTTGCTTATAATAACTTTCCCAAAAATATTTTTAAAGAATCGACAACTTTAACTGCATGTATGAAGCAGGAAACTTCTAATGAAAAAGTAATTATACCAGTATTTAGAGAATTCCAAATTGATGATTTTCACCCATTCATACTTTACAAATTTCACAAAAATTACGATGGATTAATAGGAGCAGATTTCTTGAATAAATATGGACTAAATTTAGATTTCAAAAACCAAATTTTAACTAATGAATATTGTAAGATTCCATTTCAATATCAAGTTTCCCAAAAACCTTCAAACATTCCAATAGATCTTAGTCATATGGAATCAAAAATTAGAAACCAACTGACAAAAATTCTCCAGGCGAACGAAGATGTTTTACAAATACCTGATCAACCACTCAAATTTTCTAGTAACATTAAACACAAAATTAGAACGACTGACGAAATTCCTGTACACGGTAAAATGTATAAATATCCAGAAATTCATAGAACGGAAGTACAACGACAAATTGAAGACATGTTAGAGAAAAAAATAATTAGACCTAGTATTTCCCCATGGTCCTTTCCTGTTGTCATAGTTCCCAAAAAGCAGGACAAATCTGGACCAACGAAATGGCGAATTGCCATAGACTATAGAAAACTGAACGACAAAACCATAGACGACAAATATCCCTTACCCCAAATCGACAACATATTAAATAAATTAGGAAACAAAAAATACTTTACCACACTTGATTTAGCATCCGGTTTTCACCAGATAGAACTCTACGAAGAATCTATAGAAAAAACCGCCTTTACCGTAGAAAACGGACATTACGAATTTCTTAGAATGCCTTTTGGACTCAAAAACGCCCCAAAAACTTTCCAGCGGCTAATGAATAATGTTTTAAAAAAGTATATAGGTATAATCTGTTATCTATACATGGACGATGTAGTTATTTTTTCGGATACTGAAGAACAACATTTGGCAGATATCCATACCATCTTAGAAGCACTCAAAATTGATAATTTAAAAATCCAACTTGATAACTGCCATTTTTTCAAAACTGAAATTGAATTTTTATGTCAAATTATCACACCTCAAGGAATTAAACCAAACCCTAATGAATTGAAAGCTATTACTGACTTTCCAATTCCAAAAACTCAAAGAGAAATTAAATCGTTCCTCGGATTAATAGGTTATTACAGAAAATTCATTCCAAATTTCGCTAAATTAACGAAACCTCTAACATTATGCCTGAGAAAAGATGCAAAAATTAACATTGATGATTTGAATTACATCGAAGCATTTGAAACTTGTAAGCGGAATCTAATGAACGATCCAATATTAAGTTACCCTGACTTTGATAAACCTTTTATTCTCACGACAGACGCATCCGGTTATGCAGTAGGATCAGTTTTATCGCAAGGAAATTCCCCGAATGATCTTCGAATTGCATTCGCGAGTAGAACGCTAAATGACGCCGAAACAAGATACAGTACGATAGAAAAGGAACTGTTAGCTATCGTATGGTCATGCAAATATTTCCGACAATATCTCTACGGACGCAAATCCACGATTTACACAGACCATAAAACGTCGAAAACTTGAATGAACATTTGGAACAAAATAGACAAAAAAATATTCAACGTTCAGAAAAAACTAATGAGAAACGATCAGCAAAGGAAGACCACCCTTTAAACAAAAACCCAACCTACATCAAAAATCCTATGACACGAAAATTAGATCCCCCATTCAAAAAAATTGATGCCTGTGAAATAGATAAAAATCGAATCCAAGATAAGAAAAACAAGCATATCTACCACAAAAAAATCATGAAACAGAGAAAAAACTAGTTTCAAAATTTTGTTACAGATCCGAAATGGAATACACTTTCATACTTTTCATACTTCTCGGAAAATAACCTTCTCGATATCCCTTGAAATTATCCATTTCACTAGGTAAAGCCTACGTAACTCACAAAAACTTGCAACTTTTATACCACATTGACCTAGCCAAAATCGAACAAATCATAATTAATTATCAAACTGAAATAGACAACTACAAAAACTCAAAATTGAATTTCGCACAAACTGCAAATTATCGATATTTAAGACACTCTAACGAAATAAACCTGAATGCATTAGAAGAACTTTTAAACGAAAAAATACGAATAAAAAGAGGATTAATAAACTTAGGTAGAAAAATTTCAAAATTTCTATTCGGAACACTCGATTCTGATGACGAAGCTTTATATCAAAGTTATTTCAACAGTATCAAAAATACTGAACAAATATTATTTCGAAATCAAAAACAAATCGCAACCATAGTGAATGACTTGAAAAATAAGTATATCAGTAAATTCCAGAAAATGTCAGAAAATCTTAAATTGTTTCAGATAACACCTGAACTGCATGAATTACAACAAATGCACCTTTTGATTTTCGAATTGAAAGACATAAAAAATATCTTAGACGAAATACAAACAGCTGTTTGCTTTGCGAGGTTACATTTATTGCACGAATCAGTTTTACCATATTCCAAATTTCTAGAATTGATCAAAAATGAAAATATTATACCAGTTCATCACCTGAAAGACTATTATCAATTGTGTCACACGAAAGTTATTTTCAAAAACAAAATTTTATTATTTCTGATTTCAATTCCATTAGTTCAAAAAGAATATTATGATCTATACAAATTTTACTATCTCCCACAAAATAATGAACCCCTTCCATATACCAATCCCTATTTGCTCTCGCAAGAAGAAAAGCTGAAATGGTCCACCAAACACTGCCATCCAGTGGAAAACGACTACTTATGCGATCAAGACTCACTAGAAAAAATTCCGAAGTGCCTGGAAAATATCCTCACCAACCACACCGAAAATTGCTAGAGAATACCAAAAATTTCAACCCAGGACCTGAAGATCCTAGAAGATGGAAGCATTCTCTCAATTCAAAATGAGAAAATAATCGAAAAATGTCCATTGCAAAAGAAACATCATTTCCTTCCCACGATGGCCATTCTACGTACCAAATGTACCATCAGTAATAAAGAAAAGAAAATAGTTCCAACCACAAATATCAGCGAAGAATCGTCCTTCTACAAACACCACACAAGTTACCCCAGGAATACACAAAAGAAGAACATCAACCAGAAGACGACATCCCTGACATCGAATTGGAAGAAACCAACCAGTGGAATCTTCCTCAGACTGCATTTAATTCATTCTTCTATTTGATAATTCTAATAATTATAATAATTACTTTTTACTTTATTTTCTAGCTTTCTTTATCCAAAAATAATTTATGTAAAAATGAAGCTACACCTATAGGTGATACCTTTAACCAAAATGGGGAGGAATTATGTAATGCCAACCCTGGATTCCTTTAGCCAAGATAATCTTATTACAGCTTTTCTAATTCATATACCTATGTTATAACGTGCATAATTGCAACTCAACATTTCTGCTGACTTTAGACAATATGATTATAAAATGATTGTGAATGCCTCTCTCGAGGAGATTAAGTATCGAGACATTGTACGCTTTGCTTCACTTAATAAAGTTGATTTTTTAAAAATACGGTTTTTCTTCCTAAAAACATAATTATATATATATATATATATATAATTTTTATATTCAAGACCACTAGTAGATGGCAGTAGCTCACATTGGTTCACGTCATTAGGTACTTAGAGAGTTTCACCCCCCTGATCAAATCGACGCTGTTGTACGATACACTCACACCGGTATGCCAGATTCGGAGTCTAAACTCGTCCGGCGCGCTCATCTATGTCATTGAGGAGCAGAGATAAAAGTGGAGTTATATTATCATTGTTATAATACCTGTATTCATGCCTAATTGAGCAGTTTTTTCCGAAGTCGGAAGTATCCTGTCATTACTTCATTATCTGAGGAAATAATATTTTCAAAGTGTTAGAAGATAACACGGTTGCAAAACTGAAAAATGACATTCAGATTCCATTCGATGTTATTCTTTCCTTGAGCACAATCCGTACCAACTTAAGACAGGGATCTAAATAAGATCCGTTTTCAGAATATGAAGAAAAAAGTGGACAAAAACTTTTCAAAGTCACGAATTATAAGTGAAATTCATTGAAATTTCCCTAAAAATGATAAAAATATTTTCATTTATTCGAAGTTTTTTTAATGAACTTTCAATAATTCATTCTGTATTACAAATAAATACTTTTCGCTTACATCCATATTTATACAATTTCATTGATATATTTCAGAATCAACAAACAAAGACATCGGAGAAATTTCATTTGAAATTGTTAGTTAATTGCATTTTCAATGAAATTTGCGACTAATTGCATTATTCCAATCATTCTCTGGAGTTTTAACACTTCCATCCCTCAAATCCAATGGAAATGCTCCGCAGTGACGTCACATCTCGATGCGCGTCGGCATACCGGTGTAAGTGTATCGTGCGCTGTTGGACTCACGATGGTCTAGCATTCACACGCAAAAGATTGGAGTTAAGAAACGAACGTTCCAAAACTGCCAGAAAAACTGTTCGTGTGAGCAGGCCTATTGAGTCAATGCGTCAGGCTACGCGAAATACTAATTCCGGGTACTTTTAGTTACCTACAATACCGTTTTCTTTATGCCACACCCACTGATAAGACAAAATGTGATTATTCAATAAATCTTCAAAATGAATTGAAAATTTGTTTTGTATAGTCTGTTCAAAATCACTTGACAACCTTACAATGAAATGAAACTATTTATTGAAAAAAAGGACTCTTATTACATAAAAATAAAAGTATAAGTGTAACAAAAAAAAATTTACATTCTTTGGCATCGATAAAATATAAATAGTTATTTTTGTATTAAGTGCGTAAAATGAGTGTTTTTTTCATGGCACATGAGAGTGTCAATTTTGGCCGAGACCGCAGGTCAAGGCCAAAAATTCACTCGAATGTGCCATGAAAACACGAATTTTATACGCACGAAATACAAACAACATTTTTTGTACAACTGTGAATGTGAATTTACATCGTCTGAAATACGTATAATCATTGAAGCTTTCAATGCTTTCAGTACAATATTTAAATGAATCTAGTGATATTTCTGTGTCGTAACTATAGAAACAGTTTGTTGAAATTGTTTGAATCTTTGACAGTATTTGCTCGTAGTTGCTTCAATTTCGAATTATTTTAAAGAAGATGAATGTTGAACATGATAGTGGTAGTGATACCCCCGCAGATATGGCTGAAGAAGCAAATACAATTGTATATTATCTGTTACCAGCCAAATCAAAGCTAATAATATGAGAAAAAATATAACCAATTTCGAGAATGGTGCAACAAGAACAACGTAGAAAAGGTTTCTGAAAATGTGCTCACATGCTATTTCGAGGAAAATTGAATTTTTTTAAACCTTCCAAGTTATGGAGCTCAATGTTAAAAAAAACATCGAATGTCAAGGAAAATATTGATATAAGGAAGTTTTCAAAATTGGTCCCGCTTATCAAGAACAAAAGCGTCGGATACCGAGGAAAGAAATCTGAAGTGTTATGGAGGGATAATATCAATAAATTTCTCAGAGATGCTGATGACGAAACTAATTTACTTTATAAGGTACAGATACAATCATAATTTTGTGAAATTAGTTGTAATTAAAATATTCATTATTTTTAAGTTGTTCTAATTTTAGTTATCAGCAGTGAAAAATAGTTATTTATTATACAAGGGAAAAAAGTATCAGATTTTAGCTCGAGGTTGTGTTGTCTCCCGACGCGTAGCGGAGGGAGACAAAAAGCCGAGAGCTAAAATCTAATATTTTTTCCGTGTATAATACACTATTTTTTTCTGTGACAGGAAGAACGACCATTTAATAGTGAAAGAAATATAACTGTGTACGAAATTACTTTTTTCCCCGGGAAAAGAGTGAGTACTTTTTTCCCGGCTACATAGAGAATCATTTTTTTGACAGGGAAAAAAGGAATTTCGTAAAAAGTCATACTTTGTGACCTGTCAAGAGACATAAAATGTCACATTTTTTTCCCGTCACAGAAAAAAAGACTTTTTTTAACGGTGAAAAAAAGTAATATTTTACGCATCCATAGTGATGAAGAAAAGTCAAGTTTTTTTGACAGTTGTACAAAAAATATATTTTTTTACGCATATTTCACCAACGAAATGTTTAGTTCTAGGATATGCGCTAGCACACTCGGCATGGCGCCAGCTGACGCATTTCTGAAAAGACAAAGAATTCTTTCTCACGAGGAAAAATGAAAGTAGATGGTACAATTTCCATCGCAAATAGCCATCAAATTGATCGAAAGCCTTCTATATCTATCGATATAGCTATCTTGCTGCGCTTTCTCCACTTTAACAAATATATGAGTACCATCTATTGCTCCAACTGTTCCTAAATTGTACAAACAAGTTCAATTTTCAATTATAATTATACAAGCTCGTTTGTACCGTTCGTCTCTAAACTACACTTAAGCCATGAAATGACGTTTTATCAAAGGAATAAACGTCACTTAAGGTCCTAAGCTTTGCTCAAGCAAATGATGCAAAAAGGTATATGACAAATAATAATTTTCTCACCTGGATAAGGACAAAAGCCCTGTGATACAGTGTGGAGCTCCTGATGGTAAGGAAAAATAATATTTTTTTTTTCAATACCATTAGAAAGTATATTATTTTATTGTTCACATTCATCACTGTGGCAGGCGATATACTGAATCTGTCCCCAGTAGCCAAATACCATAATGTAATCAACAATTGTGACTTGAGGTCTAATGGATAGTGTCCCCCTTTATATGTTTTGCTGAGAATTTTTTTGTATCTGCCCTTCCAATCACTTCAGTGAGGAGGTAGAAACTCTTTTCAGTCAACCGAAACATCTTGAAAAACATAATGTTCTTCATAACGCTGAATCCATGTTTCAACCATAAATATTTTATGATGCATGGGGTGCAATTTTGCACACCAGATCATCATCAACTTAGATAATGATTCATAATGCATCTGAAAATGGTACATGTATATCAAGTGAATGTCAGATTCAAATAAAAATTCACTTGCAATTACAACAGATGCTATGAAATCTTCTAAACTGGACATGACTCAATCGTAGCGTAAATCTGAAATAGAAATGTTGAACAACATTCAGCTAGCAAAAATAAAAATAAATCATGTAATTAACTTAAGTGGTTGTACGGATGTGGTATGGAAAATATTATTCAAATTTTTGTCCAGGGAGTAATACAGTAGGTTTTGGGGATTTTTCTAGGTTCTCATTAAATATAACTAGGTAATGGTAGTGTTTCTAAGATCAATAATATTATATTGCAAGGTACTATTTCAATGAATACTACTTATTATTTTGATAATATACTTACATAATTTCAAAATAAATACTGTGTTGAGAAGCACACGTCAAAAGATGTTCTTTTTTAAATGAACTTTCAAATAAATTCTCAAGATGGGTCAGGATCCTTAACTAATTCTACTAACCGTCTAAGTCAGAATTCAAAAAAGGTCTAACTCTAAGGTCTCAGTTTTCTGCCTGGCTGAAATTTCCAAAACAAACAATATTCAGTCCCATACAATAATTGCATTATTACTGAAACGAAACTCTAATTCAGAAAATCGTTGGTTATGTGTTTGTTTTCATTCTCCCTGACCTACATTAACGAAAATGGTGGAGATGACCAGAACTGCATTTAAGCGGAAGCTGGTCATTCGCGGTCATTCCTCAAGGGCCAAGACCAAGGGCAGGACCAACAATGACCACGGTCATTACTAGTCATTCGCTTGAATTAGATTTATGGTAACCTGGGACCTGTTTCATAAAACAACAAGTTACAAGTTTACAGGCAAATTTATTACAAGTTGTAAGTTTTTTGACAATTTTGCGTGTCATAAAACTACTATTGTAGACTTGTAGATACTAGTGAATATCAATTTTACAGGAACTATTTGACATTATTCAAGTGTTTCGTCATTTTTTTCTGACAAATTCAAAAATACACCTGTAAAAATCAGAAATATCTCAACAAGTCATTTCTGACCTGTAACATTTTTCAAATAGTTCTTGATTTCATTCAGTCGAAGTTTGTGAACGTGTTATGTGGAATTCTTCATCGAGTGAAGAAGAATACGCTCTGAATCGAAGAGTGAGGGCAAGGCGTAGACGAGTTTTTCGAAAAAGAACGAATTGTCAGTTTCCTACACTATTTGAATTCAATGAGAGGTTCCGAATGTCTTCAATAAAATTGCAACGTCTTTTAGACAAAATAGGAGGAAGACTGGAAAGCTATTCAGATAGAAACCAAGCTCTATCTCCAAAATTGAAAATTTGTTGTGCCCTTCATTGGTTAGGAAATGGTGGACAGTAGGGTAAAGATGCCTATTATGAGATACCATTTCCATTTTGGGTATAAAAAAAAAACTGTTACATTCAAAGCTTTCTAAGATATACTTTTAGATAGAAAATTTAATGTACTTTAAATGTATATTAGCTATTTTAGGCTAAATTATATTATTTTTTGGCTATGCTGTAAAAAGTGAAAAATATCAGAAAAAATTTCCAAGGCAAAGGGCGCCTATTATGAGATATTAGGGGTTCTAAATATAAGATACTATCTTATATTAGGTTCCATAAATTTTAGGGGTCAACAAACAAAAAAAAACAATATTAACCTCATAATCACATTTTTATTGTAGGTAATTTATTAATTAAATATTAAGACAAATCAGTCTTAGCAGTTTGGTACATTAATTATTAAATTTTAGACTAACATCAGTCTTCAAAATTTTTACTTTACTTAAACTTAACAAAGATTTGAGCAGAACTCAGTTATCATAATAAAAATTAGCATTTTTAATAAAATTTTAAAATAAAGGTTATCAAACAAAGAGAATATAATAAACAATAAAAAAATTAAAATCTTTTCTAAATTATTTTTTAGTCTTACCATGTCTTACACATCTAAACATAATGAACACAAAAAACGATTCGATGCTACATCTCCACAATCTTCATGAGCCCATTTAAAACAACTATCACATTTGGCCCATTTTTCTCCTCTTGTATCCTGCGAAAAGTTACCGCTACAGTAGGGACATTCAGCATCATATTCATCCCCACTGCTATCTGCCAACTCAGGCATGTCATCGTCTTCGGAACTGGAACTAACTTCTTCAGCTTTTTTCTTTTAATAGGTTTTTTTTTCATTGTCTGCTGTTTTTTACTGATTGTTTCTTCTGTCCTTTCTTATTTTCTTTTTCTTGTTTTTTATTTAGGGATTCTTCTAATGACTTCTTATACGGAGATGCCGTGATTATAGAAGCTGCTCCAGTTCGGGTTTTCTTAGAAGAAGAATTGTTCTTAGGTAGCCTGGGCACTGGCTTAAGTGCAAACGGGGAGACAGAAGACGATGTGTACTGGGTACTGGATTGTCATAAACACTAGCTGTTGAGGCTGTTTTAGAAGATGCTAATCCTTGGTACTCATCTGAAGGATTGTCATTTGTAATTCCGCTATTGGGTAAGATTTCAGTTGGCTCTGATTGGTTTTCAATCGAAGTAAGCACACAACTAGTATCTTCCAGATCTGCGTTCTCGTCATTTCTCTGAACATTAAGTAAATCTTGCTCTTCATCCCCATCATTAAAGATTGAAAACTCTTCGTCTGTAAAAATATGTCGATTGCACGGAAATAACCCAGCTTTGCGAAAACCGTTAACGGAGTTGGTCATGGTAGCAGCTTTTTCATAAGCCGCACCAAACAATCTAGCCACATATTTGTTTGTTAGAGTGCGCCCCGAATTATTACGCAGCCAAGTTTCAATTTCTTGGGAGTAGTAAGCTTTTAGTGGCTTCATAAATGCTACATCCATTGGTTGCATTCTATATGAGTGCAGTGTGGCGGTAAACAAACTATAATTACGTTGTTGTCTCGAGCTAAATTAATAAGATCGATGTTTCTCGTGTGTGTGTAGTGGCCATCTAAAACCAATAAAACTGGATCATCTTTACTTGGCTTTGTAAAGTTGATAAAATGCTGAAACCACTTTGTGAATAGGTGTGTCTGGATCCAGCCTGACGGATGACAATCGCCAATGGAACCTGCTGGTGCACCATCCTTAGGTCTTGAGCCATATTTTCCTTGGGAAAACTATTAATGGAGGCACGTAGGTACCACAAGCGTTCATACAGGTCACTATGGTCATGAGCTTTCCTCTTTCCAGGGATGTCAACGCACCGACCTGTTTTTCGCCTTTCATACTGACAACTTTGGAACGTTTATGTTGAACTACTGTTATTCCTGTCTCGTCAACGTTGTATACCCTATGTGGAGCGGATTTTATCTTATCAAGTTCAGGCTCGTACAAATCAAAAAAGTTGGCGACTGCAACTGGATTAAATCCTTTTACTCTAGCAGCAGAAACTGCTTCAGGTGTCCTAATAGATAATGTAGGATGTCTCCTCAAAAATCCACGAAGCCATTTTTTACCAGCAGAAGCTTTAGTAACACTGAAGGGATGCCTCAAATTATTTTTAATTGCCAATTGAAACGCCATGTATTTAATGTCCTGCAGACGTAAGCCATAAAATCTTCTATCCATTTCTTTGCAATAGCTTTCCAGCTCGGCTTCTAAATCAATAGGCAAGGCTGGCCGTCTTCCCATACGAACCTGGACAAGATCTTCTGCGCGGACATCCTTTTTCACATAGCGCTCAAGGGTACCCTTAGGAACACCAAATTGTTTCGCTGCTCTTAAGTAACCCATTTCTTTTCTTCGTACTGCATTCACAGCCTGTATCATGGCAGCGTGGTCCCAGGTCTTTCTTTTGATGGGAGGCATCTAAAATAAAAAATATACGGTTTAACCCATTTGTGCCCAAGGAAAAAAATTTTCGAATTTTTTCATCAAATTTGGAATATTATATATTAGCAAATGTAAAAACATGTCTATGATGAAAATTTGATGATCATGCTTGTTTTTTTCTATTTAAAGGGGTGTCCTCATATGAGGACGTTGGGCATATATGGGGTCTAAAGTTCAGTGAAGGAGAAAATATTATAGGCATAACAAAACATTTATTTTGTGGAATAAAAGAACAGAAAATACTACTCCATTATTAAAATATGTAAATTACATCATTTTGTATGGAAATTGATAAAACAATTACGTTCTAGGCATGAACTCGTTTTGCACAGTACACATTGCCAGCGAACTTTTTCATGACACTCCTTGCATCGAAGTTGCTTATCCATTTTAGCCGGATAGTGCCCTCCCTCTGTATGTCTAATACTTGTAGGTATTGACCCTGATGCCCTGGAAGACATAACTTTTCTGTTAACTTTCATATAGTGCGTAGCAATCGGTCTTATGAAATTGAACAGATCCATTTTCCTGTCACCAGAGACTCCAACGGGCCATGATTATCCAAATCAAATTTAACTTTTTCTAGAGTATTCAGATATGTCTCAGAATCCTCCATGGTTATGTCATGAGGCGCACTTGTCCATTCGGGAGGAAATATCCTTGCACAATCATCAAAATTCTGCGTATTTTTCCAAATTTGTATCAGATCGGACAATGGCAGAGAGTCCTCTTCGTCGAATAAATCATCTTCTTCACACTGTTCGAATAATTCTATTGTACCAGGAATATCCAATGGTTGATCGTTGGAAATCAAGATATCTTCATCAATATCTTCTTCGTCAGTTTGACCATCAATGTCCGGTGGAATGAAGACAACATCAACGGGTCGATCTTCATATTGGATGCTTTCAATAGCCGCTGAAGTATTTTGAAGGATCTTCCTTGAAAGAAGGTTGAGTTACAGGAGTCCATATTTCCGAACAAACCTGTAAAAACCCAAATGATCCAATTTACACCGATAATACGCAAATATTGAATATCCGTACTAAAATTGTCTTTACTGAAGAGGTGCCCAGTGTCCCCATATGGGGACAGTCGCTTTTTCTTACCCGTCATGTAATGCAAATAAAAATTTACTTACCTAGAATGATGTAAACAGTTTCACAAGACCACTAAAAGTAAAATGGTAAACAAAAACCGTGTTTAACGTTTTTTTATATTAAGTATTATTCACTTGAAAATCAACATGTGCGCAGTGGCGTGAACACGGATAATTCGGTAACTGTTGCATAGTAAATACGTGACATATATTAGAACCGATGGTAACTTCTTTGAACTAGATGCCTATTCGATGGAAAACGGCAACCAGAGTTCGTCACAAAAGAAAACTGTAATTTTAAAAAATTATTATTCTTACCGTCCTCATATGGGGACAACGGGCACAAATGGGTTAACCCAACACCCATGATAATTGTTCTTTTTGTGTACCATAATATGAGATATCTCAATTTAGGAACCCTAGCATATCTCATATTAGGAAAACAACAGTTTTAGAAAATGGCTGCCTTTTTTTTTGTTTCCAAAAGAAAATACAATTTAACTGCATTCATAACTTAAAATTTACCATATAAGCTACAAACAAAACATAAATTAAATGCGTTTAACGTAATAATAAAGTTGTTACGTACCTTGTAAACATTTGATGAAAAATATTTGGTTTAACGATGTTGAAATAACCAACACGCACACGTTCTTACATTGCCGTTAGCCGGCGCGAACTGACAGACGTTTAGCACTGTTGATGTGTCAATCCGAGCCACACTAGCGCCAAATGACTGACGTGAGTAGTTTGACCAATATCTTCCTATCTCATATTTAGCGCCTATCTCATATTAGGCATCTTTACCCTACCATGCAATAGGGGACGTGCATGGGATATCAAAGAGTAGCGTTTGTAGAGCTCTTCATTATTTTGTTGTCGCAGTGAATGAGATTTTGTTTAATGAAATAATTAAATGGCCGGAGGACTTGTACAATGTTGTGAACCGATTTCATGATGTTGCTCACATGCCTTGTGTAGTAGGTTGCATTGATGGAACTCTGATTAACATTGAGAAGCCACATGAAAATGAGGCTCAATTCATAGATCGCCATGGTGACCACTCTTTGAATTGTATGGTTGTTTGTGGCCCAGATCTTCAATTTTACTATATAAATGCATCATGGCCCGGTAGCGCACATGATAGCAGGGTTTTAAGAAATTCAAATTTATTCAGGCGAATGGAACAAGGTTGGAGACCTCTTCCAAATCTATACTAATATTATAAAGAGGTAAAGTTTGTGTGTTTGTATATTTGTATATTTGTAAATGGAAAGGGCTAATCTCGGGATTTACTGAACCGATTTTAAAAATTCTTTCACCAATAGAAAGCCACATTATTCAAGAATGCCATAGGCTATATAAAACACCAAAAAATAAGAAGGTCTTCACTTGGTAGTCGGTTTTGCAAAGTGAATCGGGTAAAAATCGTATGAAAGCCAGCCAAATCAGCGGAAGACGAGCCAGGGCTTCGGTTTAATTCGGTTTGCGATCGTGCTTGCTTCGGGAGAAGGGGGCGTGGCCTTTTACATCTGATCGCAATTCGCAGCTCAGTCACAACCACAGAACATAAATATACTCACAGTCACGTCGCGTCTCCTTACGCAGGCGCAGCGGACGTCATCGGAATTGAATTCTTCGAAACAGAATTAGCACACTTTCGATATTCGGCCACATAAGAATGAAACGCACATACTACTGATACGTTCGTAGGATATCAATGAGTTGTCAGTTTTTATTAATGAAAATGTACCGAAATTATTTAAAGGCCAGAAACAAGCTTTTGATGCACAAAATTCACTGTGTGCTTAAAAACAGACGTTTAACTTCTTTCTTGACGCCTCGGGAGGCACTGGCAAATCGTTTCTTGCAAATTTGGTATTGGCAAAAGTAAGACAATCCGGGAGAAATGGACTAGCTGTTGCCTCTTCGGGGATTCCCGCTACTCTGTTAAATGATGGCAAAACAGCACACTCCACCTTTAAGCTACCTCTGACAGTCTAACTAGAGCAACAGTCAGTTTGTTCCATACGTAAAAATGGGCCACTCGGGAAACTTTTACGAAAAACATCTTTAATTATATGGGACAAATGTACCTACTATCAAATACCTCAGAAACTCTGATGCTGTAATGGGTGGTGTTACTTTTGTTTTTGCGGGCGATTTTCGGCAAACACTGCCTGTAGTAACAAAAGGAACACGCTCCGATATCATCAGAGCATGTTTAAAATCATCTCACTCAGTACGGAGTTCGGTTGCATCTCTCAATTTACGAACAAACATGAGAGCCCATTTGAGCGACAACGACGATGACGACTTTCCGCGTAAACTACTCAATCTTAGCGAAGAAAAAATTGTCTCTTCTAACACCAACAGCAATGACGTAAAAACTTGACGGGACATTAGGATACATATTGCAGAGGTTGGAACATCTTACTGATGCAATATATCCCGGTCTTGAAAATTTATTGGAGATTATCATTTGCTTTGTTCTAGGGCAATATTGTCACCCAGAAACGATACAGTGAATGAAACAAATAAACTCATTTCAGAGAAAATGCCCGGTCAGGTCAATCACTATAAGTCTATCCCCAAAAATTTTTAAATTCTTTGAACTTACTTCCTCACGAAAGTTGGCATTCCTATCATGCTATTAAGAAACTTGAGCCCCCCCCACCATGTGTAATGAGAAAATGCTGCTTACAAAACAGTTACGGGACAGTATAATCGTGGCGACCATTATCAGGGTCAGCAGTGGGACAACTGGCCTATATTCCGCGGATACCCATGATTCCCACTGATTTACCCATACCGTTCAAAAGCTACAGTTTCCTCCAGTGAAGATTTCTTTTGCCCTCACTATTAACAAGTCCCAAGGTGACACATTTTCTCTTTGGTGGGCCTTGACCAGAGAAAGCCGTGTTTTTCCCATTGGCAGTTACATGTTGGCTTATCTCGGGTTAGAACTCCTGACAGACAATATATTTTGCTACCAAATGATAACATTATATCCAATATTGTTTACAGAGAAGTTTTGAACAATTAAAATTACCATTACCAAACTAACTTTACCCGCGACTTGGTCCTCCTGGAATTCGTTTATCGCAAGTCCCTCAAATGTTTTTTTAGGACAGAGTTACTTTCCAATTTTGTATTAGTATGCAAATACAAAATATACCTGCGTATAAACCTCCTTTTTGGCAGTTAGAAATCAAAACATAACACTCTGTACTAAAAAAGGATTATTAACATTATGCCCAACGGAGTGGGCACGGGTCAGCTAGTTCTATTATATTAGGAGACTCGGGCTATCCTCTTCTAGATTGGCTGATCACTCCAACCGGTCGTAATCTTGATGATATTGCGATAGTAAGGGTCAATAGAGCTCACAAATCTACGCGACGGCTTGTTGAAAATTCGTTAGGAGTACTGAAGGCCAAATTTCCTTGCCTTAAGTTCTTAAGACTACAAACATTGTTTGCTGCAGAAGTATTCAAATGCTGTGCTGTTATGTGCAATTTTTCTCGTGATGAAGAAAGATTAATTGATTTTCAGAAGATCCGGAGGTGAATGAAAGTATTGTGGAAAATGGAGAATTATCTTCCCCAGCAGCACTCCGTAGAATTGATGAACTTATCAATTATTTTAGATGAAAACAATTAGAAAATTTGTATAGGTATATAATAATATAATATGTAACATAGACATAACATTGAATGTTAATGTAATTTTTCAACTTAAAATAAAATTAATTCAATTTTTCAGAGCTTCAAGTGAATAAGTGGAATAATCCAAACAAAGCTCTCTCTCTAATTTTAATATTTCTAGATTTTTCAAATGTTTCTCCCTCTCCATTATTTCTATAGAGAGTTTCATTTTCTTGCACCGCAAAATTTCTTCCTCACTACTACGTCGGTTTTTGAAATTGGCGCAGTTTTTTCTTCCAGCAACGGAAGGTTGCTCCAGGTGCTCATATGCCAACCCTTGTGATTCTGAATGGGATTCAAGAATATCCCACGTCTCTGATACTGGGAGACCTTCTATAATGGGACTATCTTTCCCAATAATCTCAATCACCAAATTATCAATTTCAGTCATTTTGGATTCAGCACCTCCTTCTGAACCAGTCTTACGGCGATTATCAATCTTTTTCTGGAAGTGATGAGAAAGTTATTCCTTATCTTGTCGAATGTTCTAAAAATTTCATCATCTTGGATACTCACCATGGTATTTTTCCTAATATTCTGCCAAAAGACATCCCTTGTGTAAGTAAAATCTTTACTCTGAGGAACTAGCCCCAAACTTAATGTCTTTGCATGAATTTTTTTCCACTCATTCACTTTATCTGCTTTTGTGAGTTTATCTGAGAAAGCTCCCAGCAGTATACTTTTAGAGTCTCTTATCAATTTCAAAATTTCAATTTTTCCCTCCTTGCTTTTGAACATTTTGTTCGAATTTATATTAATTACCAGTGATGAATTATTTACAATGACAGTTCAAAATATTGAGATTTTGGTAACTAAGGTAACATTGAAATTAATTCGTACAGTTGTAGGAACTCTGAGCCGTATTCGGTGAAACACTTGTACATTTTCTATGTTCACTACAAGTACTTGTACTTGTAAAATTGTAACTTGTAACTTGTTGTTTTATGAAACAGGCCCCTGGTCTTGTTAACTATGACGTCATGGTTCTAACTACTCGGCGAAGAAATATGTGAAGTTAACTATGGTATACTATTGGCGAATCCAATTACCATTGAGGGCGCTGCGACCTGTAAACAAACTTTGACGTTTGTCAGTACTATTTTCAGGATTAGTTTAGCGAGATAAAGGTTTTTGTACGTTTTTCTTGAAAATCTATATATTTATTGGACATATTGAAAGTAAATCAGTGTATTGTGGTTAATGTTCTATAAAGTTATAAAATTAGGGTGAAATAATTGGTTCTTTCAGTCTAATCCTTGGCGAAATAGACAATAATAATTCAACAGGAACAATGGTGCACTATTTGAGCTTGAACACCGTTTTCAATTATTTGGGGGCTGCACCCAATAAAAGATGCATAATATAAGGTGAACAAGTCCTCAATTGTTAGCACCTAATATTGTAGTTATTGGTCCTTTATCAAAAGGAGAAACCTCTTGATTATAGTCGATTACTATAACCGCTATAAAGAAATTCACATAATGCGATAAATAGCTGCTGCTAATACCATAATGATATTGAAAGTTTGGGAAACCCTCTGTCCTTAACGATGGACAATAGTAAACAGTTAACCACCAGGAAATGCATGGATTTTGTAAAGAACAAGAAATAAAAATTTTCCATACGGTAAGTAGTGGAAAAAGAATCCAATTAGGAGTTTCAAGTGATATAGCATTTTGATAAATATTAATTATTTTATTCAATAGGAAGATGCCAACCATAGACTAACTAAACGGAGAATAGATGAGACACTAGTAGAACAAGCTTCAACGCCATCTTTTTTTGTACAACATTACTAATTCGTGAGAAAAGCTCAATTGAAAAAGGAATCTGTATCGTAAAGCTGCCTCAAAAAGAATTCTGTAGTGCACCTTTTGAATAGGTAGGTACATCCATATACAAGAGGCAAAAAGTTTTTTGAAATTCAATTTCCAAAAGGAAATCAGAAATGGATTCGTGCAAGTTATCGATGAGTGAGGAAATTTATTTTCATGAAAATAATACCTGCAACGAACTTTCATCTGATTTTCTTTTGGAATCGAGAAATGAGGATCAATAATCAATTCTGGATAGAATAAAAATTTATTAACTGAAATAGTTATCACCAATTGAAAATACAGATTTATTTCATAATTATCTAATCAATAAACTAATAATTGCATTGAAAACATTCTCAAAAACTAAAACTAATGAATTCAATAATACAAAATATGAGTATTTACCGACTAAACTTATTCAATACATGAAAAACTTTTTTGAAAACTACGAGTATCTTAATTCTTATAGTTAACAGAATATACATGTAAATTTTATAGTTACCTTCTTGCATCTCGATTTTCACATCCAATAACACAGCACGTCTTCACTCTTGCAGGCATATCGAAATTTATTATATTTCAAAAAGAACGTGTCAAACCACTCCTTGTGTCAGTTGACAATTCAAAGGTTTTTTGATAATAATGATTTTACATACTTACTATTTTCTCGATAGGATTTCCATTAATGCAACGACATCTAACTATCAAATTGAAAATAATTTTTTCGTGTATTAGTCTCCTCCTCCGACAGATGTCGCGGAATATACGAGTGGCTCATCTATTTTATTAGTTTGTCTATGATGCCAACCTTTCTGTTGATATTCGATTTTCTGGTTTCTATGTCTCGTTAATATAAATTGTGTTCTTTTGATATTTCCCTATATTGAAAGTTATTGTTGGTACATTAATATTATTTAAATAGTCAAATTCAGGTATTTCACCTTATATGTAATGTTTATGAAATTTTGTTGGTTAATTATTAAATTGAAAAATTATCTAATTGTTGAAAGGAAGAGATGTAGTCAGTAGTGTATGGACTGCCAAAACGTATTCAGATTCCGATGTAGTTGAACAAGGTATAAACGCTTGAAGTTGGGAGATAACTAATAACTGGATCGGGAAATGAATACAGATATTGGCAGAACGTAAAGATGTATCATTCGTAGTTTGACTGGGAAAGTAAATACAGGGAGTTAAGTTAAATAGTATTTTATTTCAACCCTATCAAATAAAGTGTACAGAAAGTGTGATTCTACAGGCATAATGGATGAAATTGATATTGGTGTTTTTTGCTCCATGAAAATAATGACACCTTGCCTTCAAAGTAGTGCTTTACTAACTGGAAAACTCCATGATATATGTGGTTGGTCAACAATTTGTTTATCCTGGCTTTTTTTGTATCAACTTATTCCAGTACACCAAAGGCATTGGTGATATGAACTGATGCATTTTTCTTAGAAAACCTGTGAAAATGTTTAGTCCTGTTCTTGGTTTTTTTCGATAAACAATTGAAAACACAACAGTTAGTTTTGCACTGTTCTTTCGCGATTAGAAGAACTTGGTTCGGTAATACTCTTTGTTCCATTTTTTCACTCATGATGCACTAAGATGTGACTGAAAATAATGTATATTATAATGAATTAATGCACAACCCTGTTGTTAAAAACTATGAAATTGCATTTCTGAACTGAAAAACTTAGCTCCAAACAGAATCTTCCAACCTAAATCACTATATATTCCTTTGAAAACATTACAGTTAAAAGCACTGATATAAATACCTTTTCGGATATTTTTTCTGACTCAATA
Source organism: Propylea japonica (assembly GCA_013421045.1). NCBI lineage: Eukaryota > Metazoa > Arthropoda > Insecta > Coleoptera > Coccinellidae > Propylea > Propylea japonica. Next base: position 62,821,270 of record CM024240.1, on the reverse strand, counting down.
TTTCTTCTGCAAAATCCAGTACAATATAACAATAACCACAATATAAATACTCCAAATAATGATAAAAACACATCGTAAGTCGAGACAACCAAACTAAACACCTAAACAGTACTGACAAAGTAGGTTCGTGAATTAGCCACCAGAGGGCGTCTGGATTTTTGGATTCGCCAATAGTAAGTAGTAGTAAGCTCGAGGAAGAATCCCTTAACTTTATTGTTAACGAACACAGAGTACGCTCGAGGTGAAACATAGAAAAAAAAGTATTCCACAGAATATGAGCAAAGTAGTCCAGTGGGCATGCTTCTGGACTGTGGTGCCGGTGGTCCCGGGTTCGAATCCTGGCGAGGGCATGGACGTTGTGAAATGTCTAGCAGCACAAACCCAATTCGAAAGCTTGTCTGAATGGCCTAAGTTGCCGTGGACATATAAAGGAATAAAAAATATATGAGCAGACATGAATCACGGTGTAAAAAATAAATGCTGATATACTTTCAACACCCACTTCCTCAACAGTCTTCAGCGTTACAGAAAGTAAACAATCAAACATTGGTTTCGTGCACGGATACTCGTGTTTGACTGTTTGAGTATCCGTGGGTTTCGTGAACGTTTGGCAACTGACAGCACACCGGACAACCCCACTTTTCCTATTCAGATATAGCAAAACCACGAGAGATTTTGATGTTTTTCGAGTGTTTCAGTTAATTTATTTCTTCTTTGGACTGAAAAATCGTGAAAATGGACCTATTAAATTATTAATTAAGTTCAGATCATATTCATCGAGGACGATATGTAGAAAAATATCAGTTTTGGGCATTCACCTCTATCTATTGCAGAAGACTTATCTATCTAATGTGGCTTAATCCGATGATAAAATGTATCCTGATATTATTATCCATTATTCAGTAGAAACGAAGAGTGCTGATAAAGGGAATGGATTCGAATTTATAATATTTATTCTTCAATATACAGGGTGTTTCATCATAAACTGGACAAACATATATTTTCGCGTAGAGGACATCGGGAGAATCATTTTTGCCTTATACAATATATCCCGTTTTCGAAGCATAAGCGAGATACAGGGTGTCAAACGTCATTTTTGAGCAAGATTCTTATGAGTGTGGTCAGTTATGTATAACACTTGGTGTAATGGTTTTTGGTCAAATCTCAATATTTTTGGGTCCTCTATGCAGAAAAGTTGACGAACTCCGAAAAAAAATTTACAAAATGGCGGAAGACCTGCATTGTTCCAAATTTTTTTTTGCGGTTGTCAAATTGACTGAAAAATTTTTTTCAAAAATCGAACACAATTTTTTTTTACATGTCTACAGCGATGAAAAAATTTCACTCGAAATGGATGAAATTTTGTACATTTGTACTTCTTGAATTATCAATCACGAATATGAAAACAGAATTGTGAAATATCGAACGGTTTCGTTACTACAGTCATTCAAATGTTTCGTTCAGACCTCTGAAATATTGACAATAAAATTGTTTTGGGTTTAAGAATCAAAATAATTAAATTATTGGCATGTTTAAACATTCTAGATGAATTTATAAGAAAAAAATTAGTGAAACTTAGTTGGGACTCGAATTGACGTAGGTATTAAATAGGGAAATGGCACTGTTCTAAGGATATTAATATTCGTTGCCAGGCAACAGTAGTTCGTAGTTCATAGAGCTGGACTGGTATTTTAATTTCAGTGAATATAATTTAACCAGTAGTCAAACTCTATGAACTACGAACTACCGTTGCCTGGCAACGAATATTAATATCCTTAGAACAGTGCCATTTCCCTATTTCATACCTAGGTCGTTTCGAGTCCCAACTAAGTTTCACTGATTTTTTTCTTATAAATTCATCTAGAATGTTTAAACATGCCAATAATTTAATAATTTTGATTCTAAAACCCAAAACAATTTTATTTTCAATATTTCAGAGGTCCGAACGAAACATTTTAATGACTGTAGTAACGAAACCGTTCGATATTTTACGATTCTGTTTTCATATTCGTGATTGATAATTCAAGAAGAACAAATATATGCCCTGAAATCATATCACTGGACTAAAACTTATCTGGATGTTCTGTCAAGTTGTAGTAAATCTTTTGTTAACCTTCTAGCACTGGCGCGTTCCGGTGGAACGTGACCACTGGCGCTGTGTCTCTGAGACACTCATGAGTTTTCACTGATTTTCGTTAGTTATACAGACTATGAAAATAATTTATTTGAATAGTTAGTATACAATTGCTATAATGAACAATATTTCGGAAATATTTCATGATAATTCATTGTAAACATCACCAGTATTGCAGTTAATACTTTGTATAAATTGAAATTCAGATATTTGGGCATGAATAATGTTTATTTGACAAAAAAAAACAGAAGCGGTAAATGATGTAGGTTTTTATAGTGAATAGTCTCACAAACAATCATTGCATAAGAATTTTGCATGTTCTAAACAAACAAATTTTTTGCATTTGTTGCAGAAATATCTGCTTTTTCTGCTAACACTGCAAAAGTAGCATCGTTTCCTTATCCCAGATGGTGGTGTTATATTTTCAGATCCTGAGGTACTGATTCCAGCAACTTCTTCTCTTCGTTGACGTACTTCCCTAGGAACGTTCTTGAGTTCTGCTCGACGTTTCGGATGGTCTTCAGTTAGCTCTAGAGCTAATTGCTTGAGAAATTTTCGCCTCACGGGTATGTCGGTGTTAGCATTATTCGCTGCACAAATTATTTGGGCATTAATACCAGCTACATTTAGCATAGAGAAAAAAATTACCATAGGCCATCTGCGAGTGTTTCGGGCTACATTATATGTAGCACAAAGTTTGTCGACCGTGTCAACTCCTCCTTTAGTTTCGTTGTAGAAGGTAATTAAGGTGAGTTGGGGCAAGTGCACCTCCAAAATTGATTAGTGACACTTTGAAAAATCGTACTTGTTGAATTTGATGGGAAAACCAGTCAACAAATTTTCTGAGTAGTCATTGGAATGTTTAGCATCAATAATGCGAATATCTAGGTAATTTATCAAAATCTGAAATTTTTGTGATTTTTTCCATTTTATTGGGGTTGAAAACGCACATGCCCCATCATTTGGGGCAAGTGCGTTCTCAGATGTGATAGAGGTGTATGATCGTATATTGAAATATTCCGGGGTAAGAGCATCTTATTGCAAATTTCTTTTCTCTCCTCGATTTCACAGAACTGTAATATCACCACCCATTCAGAAGTAATGAACTTTTTTATCAGAAGAAACGAATTGGTCATATTATCAGAAAAACTTTATTTAATAAAAACAAAATACGAAGAGGTTTTAGAATGAACAATTGATTGTTTTATTGAATATTGAACATGTGGAAAGAAATCTCGAAGCGTATTTCACCCCTGCGACCAATCTTCGGTGTCGGTAGAAGTGAAACTATATCACTTTCCAAAACTACCGACGAATCTTCAACTGCAGGGAATGTGAAGATGAACTTTTTCTTGGGACAAGTATTTTTCCTTGTGAATTTCACAATAATAACTTCATTGATAATATTGGTGATTTGGCCCACGTAATGCTTGATGCTTCTTTTCCCTGGAAATTTCACCAACACCCAATCATCAATATGCATGTCACTAACATTTTTACCCAAGTTTTGCCAGTCGTCTTGTTCACTTTGAATATCTTCGGCGATATCAGTGCTGAATTCTTCTTCGCTTTCAGTCAATATTGTATTGTCTTCTTCTGATGATGACGACCATTCATCAGTTGTTTTTCTCTTTCTATTCACTCGTTTTCGGGATGAATCGTCATTTTCTATGAGACCATGATCTTTACCGACTTTATCAACATTAGGATTTCTCATTTTAGTTTTCGGTTTGTTTAATGATTCATCTTTTTCTTTCAATCGCTGGATCACATCATTGCTTGTTACCACCTCTGCGCCATTACAAACTTTCCTTTTGGGCTTCTTAATTTGCTGGGTTGAATTTGTGGAATTTTTTACAGTTCTGAGAAGGAGTGCCTCAAATGAAATATAATTTGCATTGTTTGGCTTACTTCTAGAAGGTTCCACTGCTTTTTCAACTTCCGAAGAAGTACTTGCTGATATGTCTCCAGAAGTACTTGCTTGGATGTCCCTATCACTATTTGTTGGTGGACAGTTTGAACGATCGATTTCCATCTGTTCGTTTGGCGGATCTGTATGCATTTGAGTAGGAGGACCGACATTGTTTTGACCGAAGACATCTTGACGTACAGTAACAATATTTTGTGATGTTTTCCACCTTCTGAGAGCTTCCACATCGTAGAGTTCTTCTGGTATGACTTTATCATCAAATGGGGAAATCCCTCCTTTTTTGAACCCGCTTTTGATGATATCTGCACTTGTTTCTAGCCAAACTTGACCTATCAATGAAGAAAATTGTTTCTTAGGAATTTTCATTCCATGGTGCTCCCTCTGCCACTTTACTAATTTAGCATCCCAAGAAGATTTTAAGGAACGAAACACAGCAAGGTCAAGTGGTTGGAGTAAGTGGGAAGAGTGTGGAGGCAACTTCAATATAGTGATCTGCTGTTCAATTGCTGATTGAATCACCCCAACAGTTATGTGGGTTGAATGTCCGTCAGAAATAAGAAGGATTGGTCGATCCGTACCAATATTTGGAATAAGGGTTCGCTTAAAATAATTTTCAAAAACCTCAGTTTCCATCCAACCCTTCTTTGTAGCTGCGTACGCTGTTCCTGGATATTCTGATCCTTCTGATCCTACCCATTCATTCCATATGCTCTTTCCTTTAAATGCGATCAATGGGGGTAGTTTATTCCCAGAAGCATTACAAGCCATCAACACAGTAGTGTTTTCACGTCCCGGCCCGCTTGTTGTTCTTGTGGATGGAGCACCGATTTTCCTAACTACTTTAGTTTTCGAGGGATCTGAAGAAAAACTGGATTCATCTAAATTCCAAATCTGGCTCGGTTTATCATTCAATCCCAAGTCATCTAAGTTTTTTTTCAGTAGCTTGAAGTATTCTTGTATAATGAAAGGGTCTACGGATTTCTTCCTAGCCACTTCTACACTTTGAGGCTTCTTTATGGAAAGCCTATGTCTCTTTCTGAAATTGATAAACCAGTCTGAACCTGGCCTACCATTTCTGAATTGGGTTTTTATTTCATTATCCAACACAAATCTCTCAACTAGGGCCAGTACTTCTGTACGAGACAGACCAAAACCCCACTTCTCCATACAGCAGAGGCCATCTGCTAATTGCTTTTCCAGTTCTATTGGAATGTCGGGGTTTCTACCAAAACTTGAACTTTTTTCCCCCCTTCTTCCTTTGACATGGTCCTTCAGTGTAGTCACTGGGATATCATGAAGTTTACTGGCTCTCTTGAATGTTAATACTCCTGCTTTTATATCATTTACGGCTCGTTGTAGAGTCTCTTGTTTGTATTTTTTCGCGCGATCACTCTTTCTCTTATAATTTCGAACCATGTTTTGAAATCTTCCTACAATAAACAACATTTGTAAGTATTTTTATTCTATCACCAAATTGCTTACGAGATAATCGGGCAAGTGCGCCTTCAGAACGCACTTGCCCCAGTCTTAGGGAACGCACTTGCCCCACGAGGCTTTTTTTGTGGGGCAAGAGCGACCCCCACGCTAACTGAAAATTTAAGAGAAATCTCAAAATAACGAAATTCGGTAATGGTTTGATTATATGGAAGAGGAATATTAAACATGCAAACTTCGAAAGAACGCAAAAATACACAACAAAGGAATTAAATGAAAATATACTTACGTACTCGTCTTACTAGCGGAATGACACTGCTTGTCTGAACACGACTAACGTACGCAACAGAGGCAATTATGCGCCATGTTTTCTATCGCGCACTGTTGCCAAGAATTGTACCACCGTATTAATTCCGGAAAAATCCGAAAATTATTGTATTTGAAGTTTTTGCAAGCCAAAGACGCTCTTACCCCAAAGTCGCTCTTACCCCAACTTACCTTATGTCTGGTTTTTGGTCCTCTCCAGTTGACAAATCTATAGCATCCTCATGATGCATACTTGATGCTAAAATGACATTTTTACTTTTTTTTGGCACGTATGATACAATTGTCACCTTATTTTGAAAACCAAAGATACTTGATTTGACCAGACGTTGCTTGGTGTTCACAAATTCGGTCGGTAGTTCTCGCTTATTTTTTCTTACCGTGCCCACTAGTGTCAAATTGTGCTCTTTTTCTAATTTGTCAATTAACGGGAATGAAGTGAACCAATTGTCGCATGTAATGTTACGTCCTGTTTTCGAAATTGGAGAAATCAATCGTTCGACCACACTACTTGCATCGTTGTCACTCGGTAGGGCCCTTCTGGTTGCAAACCAACATATACTTCCAAATTCTGTGTGTAGTATGTCTTAGCGTCTACAAGAGCGAATATTTTTAATCCATATTTATTGGGTTTATTTGGAATATATTGTTTGAAGGCGCACATTCCGCGAAAGGCTTCCAATTTCTCATCGACCGTTGTGTATTCACTTACTGTGTAACTGTTTTTGCAGTTTTCAACGAAAATGGTGAATAATTCCCTGATCGGAGCTAATTTATCAACAGCCCTTCGTTCATCTCTCGTTTCATAATTATCAAATCTTATGTGTCTTAGGAGTAATAAAAATCTCTCTTTAGACATAGTGAGCCAAAATCTTTCAACACCAGTACCATTTCTGTCCCATAGCTCTTCAACGCTGAGCCGACTACTTTTCAGACAACCTGCCAAATATAATAAGCCCAACAATGCCTTAACTTCTACAATGTCGGTTGGTCGCAATGCCCTTTCTCTTCTATAATTTGGAGCCCATTTGTGTATCATTCGGTTCGTATTTTCCACTATAGAATTCAGCATACTTTCATGGAAAAAGATATTCCAACATTGCAGAGGAGTTTTAGCGAATTTGGCAGATTGTTTCACTCCAGGAAGGCGAATGACAATGTTGGAGCGTCGCGTTCGAACATTTTTGTTGAAACTATGCTTTTTCCATTCTGTAACGCCATCCTTCCCTGTAAATGAAGCCAGCTTGGGAACCTTCGTTGGAGGTTCAGATTCTTCCTCGTCAGATGAATTACCTTCTTGTTCAGTGTCTGTATCCAGAACTTGACTTTCGGTGTAATTTTCCTCATCTTCTGACTCGGTGTCAATAGGCTCCTCCTCATTTTCGATTTCCTCCCACAAACATTGCAATCTTGCTTGTTGTTCCTCGTAATAGGGCATTATCTAGAAGTAATAACAACCGTCATTCTCTAATTCACCAACAAAGAATTCGTCACTGCACAATTTGTGGCAAATCACAACGCTGAGAAATGAAGATAATAGGTACTGTAATACTCACCATCAATCAAACCAGCCTTATAATATTCAATGATGATAGTTCAACTTCAATAACACGATCACTGGCGCGGTGTCTCACAGACCTTTTCACTAGTTATACACGAACAGTTACACAAATGTATAATTCCGCTTCAACACATAAACCACATCTGATTCTAGGAAGGTACACACAGAAACAGCTCTCGACTACCTGCGTATTCGGAGAAATCGGTAAAGATCGGCTGCCGATGTCTGTGAGACCCAGCGCCAGTGCTGGAAGGTTAAGGTTAAATACTAAGTCGATATAAAAATTTCAAATATTGTTTGAATGGGTCCTGCAACATCACTGTGAACCAGTTCCAACAATTATGTTGGCCTATTTTTTTTAATAGCTGACTTGTTTGATTACACTTTCACATTTCTCAATCTGCGAGGTCCTCTTATAAGTAATACCCTGGACTCATCCATCTTTCATCTTGCTCAGGTAATTGTATTTTATGTGTCCTATCCTTGTTACCAAGTTTACACTGCATGACCTGCGAAAACATATTTATTTGAGAAATCTTGTTTATTGAACCCATCATTTGAGAAAACCATATTCACCAGAACCTTTCTCGCATTGTATAATTGGCTACAGTTCATGTCAAATTTATTGCAGTGTCTATTTTTGTAAGGTTGTGAGTATGGATTGCTATTTCATTTTATTGGGACTCATCAGCATGGAGAATAGCTCTGCATGACACGACACTTTGTTTACTTAGAGCAAAATTGTATTGTCTTCCCCTAAATGACCTCGAAACAAACGCAGGAACCTCTTCTGAGCAAGTTATTCCCAGAAACTTTTCAGCATGTTACTGCCTCCCATATAATGTCGAATGAATACGTGAAAAGCACACTACGATGGTCGTATGAGAAACTGTCGTATTTTTGGAGACCATTTTTAATTGAAATGATAATAAAGAAATTTTTTATGTTAAGGTCACCTTGAAACAACCTGTTTGACTGTTCAAAATTCGGATCGCAAAAATTCATTGATAGAATTATCCCGACAAAATATAGTTTCTGGAAAAAAAGTTAATAGAATGTTGAATGACTCCAACATTCATATTGCCACAGAATGGCAGCTCCTTTCACGGTACTCTTCTTAAAAATGAAAAAGGCTCTATTGCAAATTGAAGTTTGATAAAACATCGTTCCCTAAGAAGAAAGTCTACGTAAAGAAAGCGTTATTTAGTACTAAAAACGGTCCAATTAGTTTTTACGGAATCATTCAAGCAACCACTTGCAGATTTTTCAACTTCCTACCCATATGTTTCATTTTGTACTTCGGATATGTGATTTCAGAATATTTTGTTTAATTAATTTCCTCCTTTTTTTGCTCGATCATTAATATATTGTTCGTATCATGAGACTTTTGTTAGACGTCAGTTCTTCATTCGTGCGAGAGTCAGGCTATTTATATTTCTAACATGGCTGCTGACACATGGTCAGCATTGAAATAGTCGTAGACTGAGTAAACAGAGAAGTGCCGTAGCATACATACGGGTTTGGAAATTCACATCGGAGACATACGAACTTCAATGTATCAGAGGGAAAATTTTGCCTTACTGTTGAATAGTGGTATATTCGAAAGATTTACGTGCTACGTTTCGGAAAGGAATGAATGGTCCTATGCGGATTATGCAGTTGTCTTTGTCTTATCGTTGGGAATGGCCTGACTAAACTAGTATGGTAGGCAGCAAGGACCCGAATCGAGTAACACGGGCAGCTCGACGCATTGAGTCAATGCGAGCAATGAGAGAGACAACCATATTATTCGTTCATTGGACCATCCATCCCGATAGAAACATAGCAACGAAATCTGTCGAATATATCAGTGTTCAACTGGACAGCAAAATACTCTCTAATGCATTGAATATCGTATATTAATGTGAATTTCCGAATCTGTAAATGGATTTTCTATGCATCAAACGTACTTTACTTTATTCTTTCAACTGAAGGCTTTTCGCTGGTTGAAAGAAATGTCCCCCCTCCTCTTTTGTGTAAATTGATTTGTAATGGCACTTTTCTGTTTCCTGAGCAGCGAACATACATAATTGATTCTCCTATGAAGAGCTCGCTACGTTACTTGTTTTTTTATTGGAATACCTTACAATATGAAATATTTGCAAGAGGAGAACTATGTACAGAAAATCTCTGATCAAAACTACCTTCTTTCACTAATCCTAAATGAAATCTGTTTCTTGAACGGAGTTACTAGGGAGAAGCTCTCAACTAGGGAGCATAATTTCATGTCGTCATAGTTAACAATAAAATGAATGACAGAATGTTTATCTCGAATTACTTTTCTGCTGTTTTGGATGAAAACATTCCTTGAGACCGTATTATTGATGGAATCTGGTTCCTTTTGTGGGATTCATTCAAAATAAAAATATTTTCAAATATATTTATCAAAAAACGATTGAAAAAAAATATAACATCAATGAAACATAGCTATAAATAGTTTTGTACCTATATTTGAGAGATTTTGACTTCGATCCTGTCTTCAAATCTCATTATGTCTGAACACTTTATGACAGAGAGGGTTTGTACCTTCTGGCCTGTAGCCAAAAGAATTAGGTTAACGTCTTTATACGTAAGATTTTCATAAGAAAAATTGTCCTTAGGTATGGACTTATTATTATTATTATTCCCATCATCCGTTTTTATTCTGTTGAAATCAGAAAATATTCGTTCGCATTTCACATTAGATACCGACAGGCACAGCATCTGCTTGGCAAAAAATGTGAGATGTGAATATTTTGGGTTTCCCTGGGCATCTTTAACCAGGCTCACTTCATGCCAAAACTCTTCTACATTTTCAATGCACTGGAACTGCTGCTACTTGATGCAAGCAAGTTTGCAACAGTTCCATCAAGTTTTAGTTCTCGATATTCATTATCAATATGTTGTTCATGATTCTTAACAACTTGCGGGAATTTCATTGTCAAATCGGTGAGACTTATGAAATTATCATTCACCGCTGTTTGTGGATTTAAAAATCTCAATTCCCTGAAAATCTCTCTCTCAATGGGTAGCCTCTTCTTCAATTCAATGCACAATGTGATATAAAATGACTGACACCGATGGTAAAAATCATCGATGAGATTATCTGCAATCAAATGCAGATTGTTGGCCACATTAATACCTAAATACATATTTTTAATAGGCACATAATGTTCAGAAGATTGAGGGTCTACATTTCGGAGAGGAGTATTTTTCAAATATTGATTTTTCATGAAACAACCCAAAATTACTAGCAGGAATTGAGACATATCATCATGAAACCTGTGAGCTACTGGATAGTCTCCTTGAAAAATTATGTTGAATTTATTCACCAATGGAAGAATATAATCCATAAAATATTGTCATTGAATGATATACAGTAACTCACAGAATGCTTGATGCTTTTTATCATCCAAATATTGACCCTGAAAGTACAGCTGCAAGGCTGACCATTGCTCCAAAATTCGACTGATGCAGTTGTGAAGCGACAGCCAACGAATATCATGATGCCTCAATATTTTGTGAGCACTTGTTTCTGTGAAAGTCTGAAACTGTGCGAATTCTCTCTGGCGCTTGCTGCCTTGAGAAAAATAGCTGTAAACTTTAACAAGAATTTCTAAATTTCTCGGTAGAATTTGACAAGCATGACTCACAGCAAGTGAAGCCGAGTGACATACACACTTAACAAATACACAATTTGGATTTACTTCCTGTATTTTTTGCACAATACCACCACGCTCTCCAAACATCACATTTGTGGTATCTGCAGCAAAACCAATAATTTGATCGATGGAAAATCCATTGTCTCTAAGGCATTGATTGGGAGCATCATATAAATGTTGGGCAGTCTCTCCAACCAAATCAATCGACCCAAAAAATTTAGTTTTTACAGAAGAGCTACTGTCAGAATAGAATTTGACAGCAATGGCCAATTTTTTTTTAGTACTCACATCTGTACTCTCATCAATAAATTATTGAGAAGAAAGGTGAGCCTGCTTCATTTCTTACATTAATTTTTCTTTAAAATTATCACCCAGAACATTGTAGGCAATGGCAGAAGACTTAGTTCTTCGGCATGCAAATTTTTTTGCAATTTCGGAATCATGAAATGATTTACTCAGTACCTCACTCAAATGGTCCATCACAAGAAAGGGGATATTGTGTTCCACAAGTGTAGCAACAACCTTAATTTCAGCTTTTTTAACATCGTTGCCTACTGTTGTGGCCTTAAAATATTTATCGATCTGAAAATATGAATGGTTTAAATAGAAGAATTTTCCTTTAATGTTTATATTGCAACAAACCTGAGATGATCCAGCAAATCCGACCATATTTTTTTTATGTTTCACGGAGCCAGCATACTCCTTCAAAGATGCCATCCTTGGCAGGATCTTTGCATCACAGGCTTTGGATTTGGATTTGCTCAACCATGATGCGAATTCTGGAATTTGTTCCCATTGGGAGCGATACTGTTGCGCGTATTTTCGCTCCATACTGAAATGTGAAAATAGATTTTCGTACAATTCACAATCCAAAATCGAGAAAGTGAAATCTTTTCTGATTATATAGAATTGTATTCTATCTGCACCAACAAAACTCACCTTGATTATTATTTTATGTAATTTAAATCCAAAAACGAAGAATCCGTACTACAGAAATAAATTTCAAATATTCAAATTTTCGTGGAACAAAGGACAGGTAAACATTGCAGGTAAAGCGCTGGCGCAAATCAGAACCACAGCACACAGCAACACGGCGCATAGAGCATCATAGCATAGTTTTAGGTTAGCTTTATACCGTCATAGAACAAAACAATTGAAATTGACATATGATCTAGACATAGACAATTTTATTAAGTGGGTATCACCGATTGAAAAATAAATTATAAATTTGAGGGAAAAGACAAATCTACTGAAAATCTACCAAAAATCTACTGAAGAAAATCGACTACCACAAATCACCGAAAATCTACCAAAAAAGTAGAAATCTACCAAAGGTGGTAACACTGGATCCTAGATCCTTGCGCGCCATCCCCCACTACCACTACAGACTGCCATTCCAACAGACCAGCCGCTTATTCAATATCGCATCGCTCCGAGGTTTCGATTCTTCCACTGTTCCACTGGAGTCCGAGCCTGATTGAATTTAACACTGAAACTCCTGGTTTCCATCCGTTTCTTCCACATCTGTATGTAAATGTAAGTTCAGCACTAGGATCCCAGGTTTCATCATATTTCGCCTGACTTGGGCGTATACGAGTATGAAAAACTCCCTTGAAAAATCTTTTTATTCTGAAATCGTCACAGATTCCATGCTCTGATATTTGTGATATGGATGATCTGTATGAATTTAATGAGCTGTATGACGCCCCTTTATTAAAATGTACTGTTAAGAGTTCCAAAACTAACTATACCGTAGGACAAAAAACATCAACATTTTTACTTTTACGGAAATTCCACCAAAATTTTAGTCCACAATTATATTGCCTTAAAGTGCTGTCTGTAATTGAGGCAAGGCAAATTTCGAGGGCTTTTTCTGGAATTTGATTCTCATTAGTGGTAATGAATATTACCTGCAGTTGAAGCAGTCGTTACGTCAGGAAGTTTAGTAACAATTCTACTCGCTGTTTCATTCTTTGATGATAGGATCGATGGTGTATAAGGTACTCCATCAGAGTTGATTCTCATAAAGCCGGTCCCACACAATGCGTGCATTCGGCGAATGTGCCTTCTAAGTTCGCCTTCTGGTACCCTCCCACACACGGCGGCAATCGCGAAATGTTGGACATTCGTTTCTCTGTTGACAAACGTTCGCCAAACGGCCTCAGTATAGAACAGTAGCGGAGAGCAGTCAGTAGTGTAACTGAAAACACCGTGAAATTACGTCGCTTAATTTGGCACGACTCTGACTGAAGACAGAATATAGTAATATAATATAATAATATAATATAATAGGCAATCTACTACGCGAAGATAAACACACTGTCTGGGAGCTAACGCGAATGAGCGCGAATGTACTTCGTCTTCCTTTGATTCGTGCCGTTTTACCTACAAGACTTTGGATAGCAGGCGAATGCCGAACATTCGTCAAATACACGCATTGCCTGGGACCGGGGTGTCAATTCTCGGGATCACTTGTTCGACGAACGTATACGTTCGTGACGTTTTGAGCGTAGATTTTTGGAAATTGCAATTCTCGGGAAACGACTCTATGAACTACCCGTTCAAAATGATCGTTCAAACGTTCGCTCGACAACGAGTGGTCATTTTCATACGCTCGTTGACATAAGCGCATATTTTAATTTTTTTTGACGTTTCCACTATATTAATCTTGTTTCGTGAAACATTTAAAAAATGAATTTGGAGGACCTTGTATTGCAAAATATGAGTAATATTGTGGATGTAGCGGGAAGTTTTGTACAAGAAGGTCGCGGGAGACAATATTACGATAACTTCAGGCAAGATCCATTTGAAACATTGTCAGACAAAATGTTCATCCGCCTATTTCGCTTGAATAAACAAATGGTGAGAGATTTAATAGAAAAATTGGATCCTTTTCTCACTCCTCCTAGAAGACTTCATGATTTGAACAAGAAGACGAAGGTGAGAGGGTATTTTTCATAGAAAATGCTATTCGGTATGAAACTTTTCATTGTTATTAAAGGTACTAGTGGCACTAAAGTTTTTTTCTACTGTAAGCTACCAGATGGATATTGGCTCAAATATTTGGGTAGGAGTGAGTCAACCTTCTGTGAGTAGGTGTATTGAAGAAGTTGCTACTGCTCTTAATTCAGATGAAATTTTCAAGGAATATGTCAAATTTCCTTCGACAATTAGAGACTGTGAAATTCTTCGTGAAAAGTAAGTGCATTTTTACATATTCATATATATTTTAATTTAAAAATATTATTTCCACATATGGTTCTACAATCTTACATTGGTGTACTTAAACGTTATATCGCCTTCTTTTTAAAACAGTTATTTGCAAATATTGTTTTTCAGTTTCAATCAAAAATTTGGGTTTCCTGGAGTAATAGGAGTGATTGATTGTACACATGTAGCTATTGTACCTCCTTCAAGAGATAGAGAAGAATATCTGTATGTCAACAGAAAAAAATACCATTCCCTGAATGTACAACTGGTAAAAAGTTTCATTCTATGTAATATTTTTTATATTTTATTGCCTGTTTTCAGATATGCAGCAGCAGTTTGAGAATAATGAACGTGATTGCTCGTTTTCCAGGAGCAACTCGCGATTCATTCATCTGGAATCAGTCAAGATGCCAGGCTATCCTGCGAAATCTGTATACTAGAACTAGAAGATCTTTCTTTTTATTAGGTGAAAAAGATAATGCCTGTTATGAAAATCTTTAGTAAAAATTGTTTTGTTTACTTATTATTAAAAATTTTATTTCAGGTGACTCTGGATATCCGTTGAGACCCTGGCTTCTCACTCCATTTGATGGTAATCCAGAACCAGGTACTCCCCAATTCGTATTTAATGAAAACCTGAAGCACACACGTTGTTTAATTGAAAGGTGTAATGGTCTTCTGAAAATGCGCTTCAGGGGCTTGCTTAAACACAGGGTATTACATTACACTCCAGAAAAGGCCGGAAAAATAATCAATGCCTGTGTTGTGCTTCTCACTCCATTTGATGGTAATCCAGAACCAGGTACTCCCCAATTCGTATTTAATGAAAACCTGAAGCACACACGTTGTTTAATTGAAAGGTGTAATGGTCTTCTGAAAATGCGCTTCAGGGGCTTGCTTAAACACAGGGTATTACATTACACTCCAGAAAAGGCCGGAAAAATAATCAATGCCTGTGTTGTGCTTCATAACTTATGTGTTGAGAATAACTTGACTGAACCAGAGCAAGAAACAGGCGATGATCTTCTAGATCTAGATTTCGGAATGTATGAGGCTTCTGGGAATGAAAATGATGGAGGGGGAGCCATGGCCAGAGTCAACCCAGAATTGGTGGAGGGAAGAATTATTCGAAATTTAATTATGAATCATTTCAATATTGGAAATAATTAAAATAAAAACTTTATTTGAAGATGAATATTTTTATTATCTTGAAAAGGAAAACAGTAAAACGTAACACTTAATATTTAAGAAAAAAAACCTATAAAAAATCCTATAAATTACAAAACGCATATTATATGCAAATTTAAGATTATTCATTAATTAATTCATGTAAAAGTATTTTCTGCAGTTCTTTAAGTTCTGAAACTATATTTTCATTTGCCTCCGCGTTCCGTTCCATAATTGAAATTTTTTTCTTATAAAAGTTCTTCTTCATGATAATTTTCTTTTTCAACAGTGTTATAGTTTCATCGTTCTGCTCCACAGCTTTATCCAACCGCCGTGTAGCAACATTTCTTGGCTTCGTTCTTTCTTTAATCGGCTTAATATCATTAGAACTTTCCCCTTCTGTAGGCTAATTTGGTAGGTTGATTTTCATGTCAAAACCATCCAAATGAATCTCCTGAGTCTGGGGTTCTACGACTCCCAACAAACCTCTAATCGCAGTTTCCCCGAGAATATCTTGAATTTTCTCATTAGATTCGGAGAGATCTGCGATTGGAGGTCCACCGCCAGTTTCTGAAGTATGGAAATTTATTTGCGCTTTTTTTATTTTTAGTTCTTGATTGAACGTCATGCCAACTCTAAAATATACAATGAGATCATATAACAATTTATGCACCAAAAATATTTTTATACTTATACCTTTCTCCACTCCTTCCATTCTTTTGTTGCACCCGGGGTTGCGTTTAGAATATTCGTTATATCTTTCCATAAACAAATCGAGTCCTGCCTCGTGAAAGAAGATGTAAATTTTCCCTTCAATTCCGGATGGGATCGCATAAACTCTATTAAAATATTTTTCTGTTCAGACGACATAGGTTTATTCCTTTTTTCCATTTTTTAAATCTAATACCGAACTATTCAACGGAAAATTATTTTTCAATTGAAACAATTTGACGTTTTTCAAAAATTCATATTCAACCCATAGACAAACTAAGATAGTCTATGATCCAACCATGAAGCAATAAATAATTATAGGAAACATAGACCGATTTATATCATAATTTATTTATTTTGAATGAGTCTATGATCACAAAACATATTCATCGATGAATTTTGACACGATGCCAAGTTTATCATCCGTTCGAAATGAACGTACACTTTCGTCGGAACGATTAGTTGACGTTATGCTCGAGAATTGACTTACTTCGAACTATTCGTTCAATTTTACTCGCTCACGAACGTATACGTTCACGGAACGAGTGATCCCGAGAATTGACGCCCGGCTTAAGTGGAAGTCAATATTCCCTGCAGTTGAAGCAGTCGTCGCGTCACTAAGATTTGTTACAATTCTACTCGCTGTTTATTTCTTTGATGATAGGATCGAAGTGTATCAGGTATTCCATCATAGTTGATTCTCCCGAGTGGTAATGATTATTATCTGCAGTTGAAGCAGTCGTCACGTCAGGAAGATTTTTCACAATTCTCTTCGCACTTTTATTCTTTGATGATAGGATCGATGGTGTATTAGGTATTCCATCAGAGTTGATTCTCCCAAGTAGAAGGGCGTATTATGCAGCATCTGGTGTTGGTGGTGGAGTTGTGTTCTCTATAGCGTCATTAAGATTGTCTAAATATCTCGACTAAAATGGTCGTGCAACCGTTAGCAAGTCGTCCACTTTAGAAAATGTCAATTGCCGCAACATTGTAGAAATTTTGAATTCGATTTCTATCAATCGAAGAACACTCAGTAAGTGAATAACATGAATACCTACTGCAGAAGCACCAATGTTTAACACAGAGACTGAATGAACACTGAACTTACTAAACACGAACATGAAGTGACAGCTTCTTTCAGTGTAATAGTACCTGTACTTCAGAGGTGCAGTAACTTGATACCTACTACCTAGAGGTATTCAAATGGGGAGACATTCATCATACACGACAATAACAAAACACCGCTCCTTTTGGTGGGTGGTGCAAACTAACACACTTACGCACTCTATATACAAATAGAAGTAATACAAAATGTACTCCTGTGAGGGTTTTTTCCCCATGAAAAATAAATTCTAATATCTCAATTATTCATAGCATCTTTTTTCATAGTCATAGGCCTTTATCCTTCAATCAGTGAAAAATCCTAAAAGTATGGTTCTATTGATTATAAATTTGCATTTATATTAAAATCTTACATTAGGTATCTTTTCATTTTTACCCCCATTCGACAATTTCCTCACTTGAAATAGTAAAGGACTGGATATATTTCGCAGAAAATTCTATTTAGACAGGGTGGTCCTAATTGATGCGGAAGATTATTTAATGAAAAGGGGACCCATAAATGTAGGTCCGGAAATTCAAGATACAGGTTGTTATAAAGTTCTATTCAAAAACTGAAGAAAGTAGTACTCTTCTGAGGTATTTTAAAGTAACATTTATTTCAGAGTTCTTCGTTCAACTTGTAACAAAAAATATGTTTCTTTTCTTTTCATATGGGGCGAACATAATAGTTATTTAATTAACTACTAACTTGACTAATGGTCAAGATATATTAACGCTTAAGTTTTGTGCGCACTACGCTAGTAGCTTAGTCGAGTAGTGAGAAATTTAGTAGCTACTGTCCATCCAATCGTTCGCACTTTGTTCGAGTAGAGTTCACAAGTGAGAAGCGTTTTATCGAATGAACAACTCCCAATGCACACATTTTTACGCGATTTGTTCGAAGCGAAACGAATCCACGAAATGAAATTGCAACGTAATAAAGTAAATAAACTTGTGAATCTGATCGTGATGGCTATTTTAGAAGAGGTGGATGACGAAATTTGTATAATTAGTAAGAAAAAGCTCTGGGTAAGAAAGTGGATCAACAGAAGAGATCAATTAGGGGCTACGAATTGTCTTCTGAGGGAGTTAGCCTTAGAAGATCCCAAAGAATATCTTAACACTCTGAGAATGTCGGAGAGTTGTTTAAATTATCTTTTAATGAAAATAGGGTCTCGCATTCAGCGTGAGGATACCCGCTTAAGGAGTGCGATTCCCGCAATTACAAAACTACAAGCAGTTCTCTATTTCCTTGCGACTGGATGTAGTTTGAGAACACTTTCGCATGTCTTCAGACTAGGAAAATCAACCATTTCGGAATTCATAGTAGAAGTTTGTGAAGCAATTTATGATACATTGGCGGAATTCATCAAAGTAAGATTTAATATATTTAATTGATTTTTTTATCTAAATCAATTCATGAACGCAGGTCTAGTGGCATGTACAGCAAAATAACAAGAAAAGGGTAAAATAAAGAATAAAAACAGAAAAATCAAAAACACAGTCGGCTGGAAGAAGGTCAATAGCCGATTTATAATGAACAATGAAGTTTATTTCTCTCTCTCAAAAATACAAAAACAATAAAATTCTATATAACAAATAATGAACAATTCTCTAGATATTAGACTTCTTAAATTATATAACAAAATAGTTTCTCTAAATCAGTCTTGATTATCAGTACTTGTTGCTGCTATAATTAATTAACGCAATAATTTGAAGAACTGGAGGACTGTTCTTCTGAATTATTATTATCGATCAATATAGAGTAGTGCTCTGAGGAATCTCTGTAATGGGAATCATTTATATACCCTGGTGCATATTGCAACTGTGTCCCCCTGGTGATTATCTTCTGTGATTCTTGCAGAAGATGCTGCCGTCTCAATTGGTTTAGATGGAGGTGAATATGTTCCTGGGCTTCTAATGCCACTAGCAAAGGCATAGATTTTAGTTGGAGACCAACATATTTTCCGAAAACTTCAAATTCATTCTCTTCGACTGAAGAGTTAGTAAACTCAGCTATCTCTTTTAACTGGCTCACCATGCTTGAGAGCTGGGTTATTCTTCTCTTCTTTCTGGGTGGCGTATATGGTAAGATCTCTAGATAGGTTTCTAATTATGATCTAATACAACTTCATTTGCTGATAAGTGAATATAATTGGGTGGTAGGAATAATAAATAAAAAGTACCTAGTAAATGGTTGCAAGTGATTACAACCAATTTCAGACGACAAATATTAAAAGATTAAGCAATTTATTGAATGAATTTTTTGTGCACTTACCTCAAGATTTAAACGAGAAGGTTTCTGCGAATTCACCTCCAATCCGGTAGCAAAAACTTAGTTGAGGATGGAAAAAAGGGATGTTTAACCTTTTCTGCACCGGCTTCGTGGTTTCACTTAGTTAGAGTCTCACACAGTTCACTCGAAATTGCTTAATTAGTTTTTAACAGAAGAACAAGAATTGAAATAGATGAAGATGATAGATGAATTTTAATTAGCAATAAACTTAACTTTTGATCACTTTTCAAATAGATGAGCACAGTTCGATACTTGGTAAAATTATTAATTAATTGGCTGAAGGACTCAGGTCGATGGCCTTAAATACATTCATTATTATTATTAATTAATGGCGATATTTGTTTACTGATCGGGTTTCATTCCGCGGCCGTAGGTGGCGCCAACAAAGCATGACAATTTTCTCCAGGAATCCTTGTATAAACAACATAAAATAAAATTTCGAAAACAAACAAATAAATAAACATTCTAGATACAGATATAATATAGGAATACGTCTATTTGCAGACATCACAAATATCGTCGCCTTGGACGTGAATGGGTCTAATCCACTAAACATAAGTTTCGAGTAAAACGGATTTGAAGTTTTTACGCCCTGGAAATTCAAACGTTTTTATTTGTAGGGTGAGAAAACAACTCATTTTGTTTTTCAAATAAAGGGTTTTAATAACAAAAATATAATTCTGATAATGTACTTTGGTTTTTTTTTACTAACAGGTATCAATAAAAATATATGTGGCTTAGTCCTTTTCACTAACCCTTAAATAAATATGAACTGGCGTATTTTTCTAGGGAGCTAACAAACATTTTTGCGATTAATTAATCTCTTCTTCATCCGTCGAATCTTGAGAACCATCTTCTGTTGACCTCAGATTAAAATAAAACTGATGGTATGCTTCAGGAATACATTTCAATTGGCACAATTTGAGCAAGCTCTCAAGTTTTCTCTTTTCTACAGGTACGGGTTCTGGGTGTACTAACGAAATTTCTTGAGATAAAGAATAAGATGTACCTTTTCTTTTCGGAGTTTTCTTTATCAATATAGTTTTGAATTCAGTTTCCGAAAGACGATCTTTGTAGAATATGCGTGAGGGGTCTTCTTTTCTATATTGTAACCATTTTATTCTGAGCCAATTTACATTTCCACCTTGTTCGTTTTTATTCTTGTTCTTAATAATTTCAGATGAAAATTGTTTAAAATTCTAGAAGTCGGTGTTAGTCATTTCTACAACCTTATAATATGGCTTTTTGGTTTTGGCAGTACGTACAACTGTGTACCAACCTTCAGGTGTAAAAATGCCTATCTTACTGTCTCAATGGCGGAGTGTACACTATCACATTCCATTTCCGAATGGCCAGACTCCATGTATTTTTGGTTTATTGTTTCAACTGGTAACATAGAAACAGCTCTAAGAAACATTGCAGCGTTTATTGTATTCCGATTTTGCCCAGATGCCGTGTCTGAATAGAATGTAATTTCCTTCACACTACTCTGATCTGTCAAACACTTCCACAAACATGTGGCTACTTCTGAAGCCCCTTTGGTGCCAGTACCTTCATGCCACATGTAATTTGTAGCTTCGGAATTACTCAAACTGTAAATGGTATAATTATAAGTTTTTAGTTTTTGAGTATAGTACAGTCTTCCTACGTTCAAGGAAGGTGTTATCAAGATTTTCTCCATGTCCATTGTGAAACAGGCAAATTCTTTATTGTTTTTAGACAATTCTTTATCATTCTGCTTGTGCTCCCTGGCCTCTTCTTTTCTTAGCAGATGAAGATTTTGTTCTTCTTGTCCATTTGCTTTACCAGCTTCATCTAAGTTTGTAAACTTTGTGCAAACATCACATTGATCTTTCTTGGGTCGATGGAACCCGAGATTAAACTCAGACGTGAATATTTTTTTGTAAAAGGTCTCTTTTTCAGGAGCTATTTCAAGATCTTCACAGTAAAGTTTGTAATCATGATATAATCTAGTCTCAGACAAACCACATGGCAAATATTTTCTCTTAGTAGTACTTCTACAATAATGCGAAGAAATTGTTGGAATGGATTTTATATGATCTCTTATGATATTCTTCACCAGTTCACTCTTTTTTTGGGGTGGACTTTTTTTACCCCGCTTATCGGCTTCGACGGTACCTGTTTCTGTTGTCTTCTCGATCGCAGTTCTCACCATTTTGTTTGATATGTTCAGAGTTGACAAGAAAAACTTTTGGCAAACTTGATGAGTTTTTTGATTTAGTGTCAATTTATAGACATATGTAAAGGTTCTTCGCTCAGTATTAGAACTATAGCATCGCTTCTTAGGGATACAAGTCACTTGTTTTGAGATGAAAGACCATCTCAATTGTTGCGTGTTTAGTTCAAGGAACCTCTTAAAAATATACTTTCGTTCATCTTTGTTGAAGTTTTCATTGCACTTATAATGGCAGTGGCAATCAATGTCCAGTAAATTACGACCTGCTTTTCTTTTTCCGCTCTGAGTGAAATATTCTTTGCCCTCGAATCGTAATTTCTTTTGAATATTACGTTTCCATAAAGTTGGGTTTTTTTCTTTCTCCGAGTAATAGTTTTCTCTCCTTCGTTTTCTTTATTATCTGTATGAATTTTTAATTCATTTTCAGTCAGGGGGGTCTTATCGAATCCTGGATCTGTATTCCTATCAGACGAATCTTCTTCTTCATTTTCCGGTACATTATCTAGGTCATTTTCGCTATCATCGAAATCAGGTGTCTTGGACTGACTCCCAGACTCAGCATTCTCAGGAATTTCGGTTATTTGGTCGTCATTATATTCTGCCGAAGGAAAAAAATCCAAGTTATATTTTTTGAAATTTTCTGCGTCTAACTTCGTAACGAATCAATATTCAACTTATATCTTTCACATTGCTTGGAAGCTCAAAAATACTGAAGGCAGAGATGATAAGCAGCGACCAACAAACCTTTTTACAGTATGTGTAGTTGGCAGTTGGTCTTCAAGAACGTTTAGGAACCAATACCTTGAGACACTCGAATCATGTTTTCTTATATTTAATAAAAAGTATTTTAAAACTTAGTATGAAATTCTAATATTTCAATGCTCTTTCAAACGATGTGAAAGCTATGAATTTCGATGTTTGATTGCGAGGTAATTGATAAAGAAAAACTAATTTTTAAATATTTGCGAAGAAAGAAAATATACAAACTTTTTCCACATTATCAAAAAATTTTAGTCAATATGTTGATGAACTTTTAAGAAGATCTGGAAGTTGCAAACAGTCACATAAAAGAACTTACCCAAAGGAACCGGTCTCAAAATGGAATATGTTTTTGGATGATCCAACTCCTCATTTTCAAAGGTTTCTTTGTTTTCGACATCATTAATCTCTTGCTGAACTGCCAATCGTACCAACAATTTTCCTCTACTCTCCATCATTGCACTACCCTCGTTAACGCCTAACTCACGACTGGGTTGTTTATACAAAAAATTCAAGTCTCAGCGTGTCGAATGTGGGTTATAACTTTTCACACTTATTGAATATTTGAAATCCGCCCTGTGAAAAACAGTAGTGAAAAGATCTAAACCGTTTGGTGCTATTCACTTCGAAGAATTGTTGCTTAGATCTTTTAGCAATTTTGTAAGAACTCATAAAATAAGCTCTTAATTGATTGAATGTCTTCACTACTACAAAATTTGACCTTTTTTCAAGTTGTCTACAGTTCTAACTCAGAAAACCTAAAAATGTGGATTAGACCTATTCACGTCCAAGGCGACGATATAGCCTTTAGAGGCAACATCTTCGTATGCATGTTCTCCGAATTCTGTGCATCGAAGATGGTACCATCTGGAACAATGGTCACAGCCAATATTTTTCTCTGATCTTCTTCTGTCTCGCTAATTAATTCATCTTCACAAAGCGAACATTTCATTCTCACTTTTTCTGTATCATAGTTCAATTCAAATCTTGTTGATTTCTTTTTGTTGCCTACGTTCTTTGGCTTGGGCTTTTTTGGTATATTTTGATTCAGTTCTTTTAATTCTTCTCTTTTTCGTACCGCATCCACTTTTTTTCTCTTCGCTGAATCCTTTTTTTCATTGAATGTTCCCCACTCTTTACTTGAAATTGCACTGGGAGCCTCTCTTTTTTATAAAAATTTTGTTGACTCCTTGTTACAGCAGGAAAAAGCAAGTGTTTACTGAACGGTGTTGTAGGCGACTCACTGGAAGTGTCCACTATTTGGTTGAAAGTTTTTGATCAGGTACGATTTTTTCAGGAGTTTGATGCATTTCATCCCTGACAGCGTGTTCCTCTGGGAAAGGCGGTCTTATCACATTTCATTGTCAGACGTTTCTGTTTCAGGGGATTTGTGACTTGTGCTACGAATTGCAATAGCGTCAGGCAGCACCGCAGGAGGCGATTTACTTAAAACGGCAGTCTCTTTCTCTTCTGCATCAGCAGCGGGTTGTATCACAGATGGCAGCTCATTCAAAATGGCAGTTATGTCTCCATCATTATCTAGAGCGTTGCTATCGAGTATTTCTTTTTCAGAAGTTGCATCAGTATTACGTAGTATCACAGACGGCGATTCATTTAAAATGGCAGTCATGTCTCTTTCATTCTTCAGATCCACGTAATCGAGTATTTCTCTTTCAGGAATTGCATCAGACAGTATCACAGAAGGCAGTTCGTTTAAAACGGCAGTCTTTCTATTTACATTTTCGTCACCAGAATTTGTATCCACATTTGCGCCAACAAAGTTGTTCTCCGCATTTCCATCCACTAGTGTACCTATCAACATTTCCATTAGAGTGAATACTTTCCTCGAGGTACTTGATTTCATTTGTGATCACTTCAACGTTTATGCCATATTCGTACAGTCGATCCCCGATTACCTTAATGACTTTTTCAGCTGACCTAAAATCTTGAGATAACAGTTTGGAATTACCAGTGATATATTTGCATCTATTCAATCTTTCTAATGAATTTTTTACGCATTTTGTATAATCCACTTCGTCTGGGTTTAGAGGAAATAAGCCACATCTTCGAAATCCGTTTTGAATCCAAGTTCTCATGTTTGCTAATTCAAGTGTTTCTTTAAATAGTGAGCAGAAATTTATCTTCGTTATGACATTGTTGGCTGTATCGGTTCTGCTTTGCCAGTTCCTTATGTTTTTTTCCACTCGCTCTTTAATGGCTTGAAAACACTTCTGCTGGCTGAAGCATATAGTATTATACCATACGGTGGTAAAGCATATAGTATTATACCATTCTCGTCGCAAAATTCGCTTAAAGGCAAGGACATATGGCTTTTATGCTCGTCAACGAACAATATTATAGGTCTCTAAATTTTGTTATCGTTTAGCCATTTGTTGAAGTCATTGCAAATGTATTCATAAAATACATCGCTCCTCATACATCCTGTTTCAGATTTTCCCAATGTCGAGTTTTCGGGCATGCTGTTAACTAATGCTCTCGGTGGTCTTACGTACGGGAAGACACTAGAGGTGGCCATACATCTCCAGAGGCGTTAAATACTACAAGCACTTTTATATTTTCCTTATCACTTCCTGTCTTTATTTGGTAGAGGTTCTTCCATCCTCGCGGGGCAAGTACCTTACCCGTTTTGGGGCATAATGCGAAACCGGCTTCATCGCCGTTGAATATTTTTTGAGGTGTTTAACTATTTCTTGTAGGTTATTGTTTTTAAGAAATTCATTCAGGTCTCTGAACCATGCTCTTAATTAATATATTATTATTAATTCCCTCAGCCTCCCGAATGGGAATTTCTGGATGACGCTGCAGAAAACTCTATACCAACTAATACCTGGCTTGTTGTTTGGGAAGCGATTCAGTTCTCCTTTCTCCTTAATGATTCTTCGGAATATGTGAATAATTTTCTTTTGAGGACTTTGTCCTTTGATTTGGAATTCTTTTTGACCACCTTCCCGCGACCCGACATCTGGAAATGATGAAAAAAAAAAGTAGGTACCTATTTTCAAATAACGAACAGGCAATAAAGCAGTGGCCGAGAAAAACCCGGTTATCGGCCTCATTCAAGTTTCCACAACCATTAAATTATTTTTCTGTGTAACTAAATAAATGAGGCCGCGAACTGGTCTAGACTATTTACTAATATATCTGGCCATTTACAAAGAAAGAGAGACAACAAATAACGTTACTAGGTGCTAAAAAAAACAGAGCAAAAAATCCCACCTAGAACCACTTCTCGGCCACCGTGGCCGACAGCCGGTAAAATCCATTTTGATGAACCTGTTAAGTGGCCCCCCAATATTTTTTGGTAGGAATACCTCAACAGGTTTATAGTTAAATCGGATATTTTGTTAATTTACTTTATGCTGATGTGAGTATGCATGCATTTACTAAATAATTCGTCAAGATACTCACTATTTCCGAAGCCTCCGTCAACTAAACAAAAGGAAAGTAATCACAGCTACACTTGAAACACGAAGTTCTCGCCATATTGAATAAATTCTTAACAGTGTCATTGGATTCTGCGCTTGCGCAGCTTTTGCAAATGATCTATGAAGTATTTTGGAACACAATAGATCTTAAGGTCAAGGTGCTCGCAAGGTCGGTTTTGATCTGTCGCCCCTCCTCTAATCTAATTTTGGAACCACACTACTATTAGTTTGAGGTTATATGGAAAGTTTCCTATTATATTCAAATATTTAGAGATATGACCGACAACTAGTAACGGCCGGACAACCGGTGCCGTCACCCTATTCTATAAAAAACTCAATATACAATGTTGATACATAACAATACTTCATTGTTATTTTAAGGTGGAGGTCAATGGAACATTTCTGGCATGAAAAATTACAGTTTTTATGACAGACTGCACATCGTGCCTGTTTGTCCTTGTATATAACCAGGTGATCCAGCCTGTCGAACCTAAAGCTTTCGTGCAGATTTGCGGCTAGGACCTTTCTTTGGGGTTCTTCTATATGTTAACATAAGAAAACTGCCACTCACTGTCTGAATCTCAGATGATCCCTCGTACCACCCGCCTTCCTATGAATTTGCCACGCATTTTGTAGGGCCATATCTAGTGAATGGCAAATGAGCGGAATATACCACTTTTTTTCTCTTATCTGTGTTCTGTACAGACTTATATTTTGATCAGCCCTTTCAACCCCACCCATATCTTCATTATATTTTTTATGACATGTGGCTGCTGAACATGGATGGATTTTTTTTCTTGTTGGGAAAACCTTTTATTACCGATTTTGTTGGCAATGTTTCGGTGCAATTCGACGCAGCAGTCACTACAGAATTGTCATGCCACTTACAAAGTATTATACTGTTCGTATCCGACGTTACATATTCGAATGCACTCTTTTTTTCTCTTCAAGACTGTAGAATGCGACAAAGGACAATCTTTACCAACACGTTTTCTGTTATATTACCGGTTCCTTTCAGCCCCAACATTTGAGTTCTTCCAGCAGTTGCAGAGAAGTGAAGAAATTGTCCATATATAAATGAGAAGGAACATTATCATATAATTATGATTTCCGTCTCTTAAAGTCTGTTTTTAAAAAGATTTATTTCTTTCCAAAATATCAATTACAACTTAACAGATAAAGAATTGATAAATTTAACAGATTAAGATTTGGAGTGAGTCTAATGGAAGTTACTTCCTAACTGAACTAAATCTAATGTCCACTCTCAAAAGAAAGCTAAAAGTGCATACACATAGAAATTGCATGTCGACACTTTCGAGTACAATTCCTGGGATGGACCGAGGTGTTGGCTGTTGACGTCTACAATTCCTAGAGAGGATGATCTCATAACTCTTCCCCGCTTAGTTTAGATAACGTCCTCGTTATCGCTTTCTTTCCTGGTGTTGTCTTCAAGGTCTATGCGGATGATCTTCCTGGGACTGAAGAGAACTTCGGAAATTCTTGCTCTGTTCTTTATAATTAGAATTATTCCGGTGATAATGCAACAAGCAAAATACCACTTGTCGTTATGTGGATTATTTGAGATGTCGGTTGCAAATACAGGGCTGGTCTTGAAGTTTTTTCAGCTTCTTGGAGAATTGAAGTTGGTTCTGATAAATGTTTCAATTGAAGATCTACCTTGTAGTTGTAGTTCAATGGGAGATTTGAAATTTTTCCAGTGTAAATTTCAAAAATTGGTACTGTATTGTCAAATATTGAATTTTCGATGATAATTTTGCAATCGGAATTCAACAGGTTTGTTCCTTGGATAGATTTATTCGTAATAATTCCATGACAATCTTCAAGTGTTGTCTGTGGATTCTTGAACAGTGTAAGAAGCTGTTTATTCTTCAGAATGTGAATTATCTTGTAGTTTATTTTCTATTAAAACAGTTTGGCACCGGTCTGGTGATGCTAGGGTACAAGTTTCTTTGACTGGTTGTTGGTGACATAGAACCATGGAACTGCCTAATCTGGAGTCGCATACTTCATCGGTCCAATACTCTTCATTCTTGATTTTGATTAAATACTTCTTTGGAGGTATTACAGCTATATCTTGGTTATTAGGTAAAGGGTACACTCTGGAGTAGTTTGCAATCAAGGTTTTGAGGATAGGAATTTTAATGAGGAATGTAATGGTTTCATCAGTTCCTATGACAGAAATTTTCGCAAATTCTATTATTTTATACAGGTGAACTTGATCAATTGGTGATAATTGCTGTGGTTTATAAATTCTTTCAAATAAGTAACGATTAATTGAAGTTCTTGAAGTTTTATAATTTCTAATTTGGTATTTCTTTCATTGCGAAACTAAGTGTTCTTTCAATCATTAGTAAAGTATTAATAGTTCTTCTGATTGTAGTATCTGGTATTCGATAATGATTCTAAATTCCTCAGTTGATTTGATATTTTCAAAAAGTATTTTTGTATGAAAAATGTTATTGTTCAACAGAGCTAAGTCTTCAGAATATCTCTGCGTTAAATGGTTAGCGAATGAAGTTAGTTTATTTATTCTTTCAATTTCAGAATTTTTGTTTCGATGAAGGCTCTCTAAGTTTTCGTTAATGGTCTTGAGGTCATCATCATCTAGATTTCCGGTTACGAATTTAATTCCTTTTCCAATGAAATTTGCCAAGCCTCTTTTAATTTTTCTGTTGAAAAATTTATGTAATATTTGTTCGATTTGAACTAGATTTGATTTCAATTGAACATAAATTCTGTGAGATAATTCATCGATGGTACGATTTTTCTGTAGAGCATAAAGTTGTAATTGAGTTGATCATAATTAATTTGTAAATTGGTTATGTTTATGAAAAAAAGGAAATTGTGGTAGTGGTCAGAATTTTGGCATTACAAAGAGATTCTTCAAAGTATCCATTACTGATTATTTTGTTGACCTGAAGGGCCTGGTTGGTTGGGGTCCGTATCAGGAGAATTAGCGGTATCCTGAAAAGAACAAGTATTATTCCTTAATCTTTTGACTTTCTTGATATGAGCTGTGGTTCTCTAGATTTTTGGGTAAGACCACTGATTTTATTTTGTTGTTTTTGATCGACTCTAACTTTTTCAAAGAGGGTCAGTTTTTTTTTTCTGGGCCTGTTTCTTTCAACATAGACTTCTCTTTGTTCTAAATCGGGAGGGTCATTTCTATTCTCGTTTAATTTATTCAATGTTTTCTGTCCTCGTTCCTTATTCCGTTGGTAAATATGGTCAAAAAATGGTAAATTCTTGTTTCCTTTTCCTTTTTTCATTATACTGTTCATAAACGGTCATGTTCAGATCAAATTCTGGTAACTTTTCGTAGGGACCATAAAGTAAATTAATGGAGAATAGCCGGTAGTTGAGTGTATTGATTGATTATAGATCAGTGTTGCAGTAATCATAAGATTTGAAGGATTTTCATTAGGGTTTTTCAATTTTAAAATTCGAAGTTTTTCCAAGATTGTAGAATGAATATCTCAATAGGAGAATTTGAACTTGGATTATTCACCGTTGTGAAGTGAAGATCAATTTTGTTCAATTTACAATATTCCGTGAAAGTTTTGTTGTGAAATTCTCTTCCTTCGTCGCAGACAATTTTTTGTGGGATATTATGGTGCGAAAAATAATGACGTAATTTATTGAGGATTGTAAGTGCTGTACCATCTTTGACTAGATATGACTGAGCATATTTAGAGAAGAGATCTATTATAGTCAAAAACTTTGAATTTAGAAAGGAAAAAGTGTCTAAGTGGATTATTTCAAATGGTCTTTTCGCAAGAAGTGGACCAGAGAATTTCAATTTATAGGGATGCCTCTCGTATTCGACTGAAGACATAATTCACATTTGTTGATTATTTCTGTTATTTTGTTTTTCATTTTTGGCCAATAGTACTTTTTTGATAAAAATTTATGACTTTCTGAAATGCCATTGTGATTTTTGTCGTGATATTCTGAAATGATTTCTTTTTGATTTTCTTCACAGGTAACATCCAATAAATAATTATTACTGATTACAAGTTTTGCAGAGTAATTCAATGTTTCTTTACAAAATCTGACGAGGGGTAAACGCAATTCATTGTCTCTGAAATAAATTCCATAAGATTCGTTTGGTCTCAGAATTTCTTTGAATAGGTTCGAAAAATCGTTTGTCATACAATTTTGTCTTATTGATACACAATACATATTTTTTCCAAAAGGTTTAGTGTATTTCAAATTGAATTGTTCACCAATATTCATAATAATTATATTGGGATAAATATTAACAGGTGTTTCCGTAATTGGGATAACTTTTCCGTTGTCTTCTTGAGTAGAGTGAATAGTAGCATCAGAGTTATTATCATTGTTCGGATTTTCATGTTCCTCGTTTACAGGAGGTTTTCGTTATTTTGAGAGTTCAGAATGGTTTCTAATTCTTCGTCACCTAGTTCGGGAAGTTCATTTACATTTGGTAAGATGGACGATATTTCTACATTCAGATCGTCCTCAGATAAAAGTGATTCGTTTTCTCGATTATGTATTTCAATTCGTGAAAGTGCATCGGCAACTTTATTTTCCTTGCCTTTAGTATGAATATTTTAAAATCAAATTCTTCTAATTTTAATTTCCAACGTATGAGGCGTGAATTTGGTTCTTTAATTTTGTAGAGCCATACAAGAGGATTATGGTCAGTTTCGATTGTAAAACTTTGTCCAAAAAGATAGGGCCTGAAATGTTTTGTTGAATCGAGAATTGCTAATAATTCCTTTTCAATTGTTGAATAATTTCTTTCAGCCGAGTTCAAAGTTCTCGAATAGTAGGCTATAGGGCGGTTTGACTGTGATAAAACACTTCCAATGGCTACATCTGAAGCATCTGTTGTTAATTTAAAAGGTTTTTCAAAATCTGGTAGACCAGAATTGGGGCGTTTGTCAATAGTTCTTTACATTGTTGGAAAGCATAAACATAGTCCGGATCTTGATAATTTATTTTTGCTCCTTTCTTCAAGCATTTTGTAAATGGTGATGACGATATGTGCGAAATTTTGTATAAAACGTCGGTAATAACCTATTAAACCTAAAAACGACTTTATTTCTTTAACTGAACGCGGTAGGGGATATTTCTCGATAGTTTCTAATTTTGATGGATTTGGCGATATTCCTTCAGGTGTTATGACATGTCCTAGGAATGCTACGTTTTTACTCAAAAATTCACATTTGTCGAGTTCATTTTTAGGTTATATTCTTGAATTTTCTGAAAAATTAGTTTCAGGTGATAAATATGTTCTTGCAATGATTTTGAAAATACGACTACGTCGTCCATGTAAAAAAAAACAAAAATATGCAGGTATTCCTTGAGAACATTATCCATTACACGTTGAAAAGTACTTGGGCCGTTTTTTAATCCATAAGGCATTCGAATATTCATAATGGCCATTGTTTACAGTAAATGCAGTTTTTCTATGGATTCAGGATCCATTTCAATTTGATGAAAGGCCTTTGCCATGTCGATTGTAGAAAAATAGCAACTTTTGCCTAAGTTATCCAAAATCTCTTCTATTCTCGGTAAAGGGTATTTATCTTCGACGGTTTTATCATTAAGACGTCTATAATCTATAACCATTCTATACTTCTTTTGACCTGATGCGTCTTTTTTCTTGTCAACGATCCATACCGGAGCACTATAAGGTGAAATTGACGGACGTATAATTTTGTCATCAAGTAATTTTTGAATTTGTTCCTGAATAATTTTTCTCATGTGATGAGGGTGTCTGAAAGATTTTACGTAAACAGGTTCCTCATCTTTCGTTCGAAATTTGTGTTTGACTGTATTACTAAATGAAAGATCTGAATCTTCGTTATAAAAAATATTCTTGAATTTATTACAAATTTGAAGATTTCTCTTTTCTCTTCAGAGTTCATGTGAGCAGTTCTTATATTTTTCGCAAGTTTAAAATTTTGATGTGTTAATGGAGGGGTTGATATTTTGTTTCGTGAATCGATTTCACAGGTATTCTTTCTACAAAATTAATTTGTACTTCATTTTCTATTGGTTGAGAAATTGGTATAGTGCAAAATCCGTTCCTAGCATGAGCAATACATTCTGGAGTTGAAAATTGTTGAAAGTTTATTTCAGGTAGAAGGACATTTCCGTTTTCTATGGAAACAGGTATTTTAATAAAATTTTTGCTTTTTCATTACGCGGTTTCAGTTTGGACGATGAATATTCGAGGTTGAAAGGTATTTTTAGATCATTAATTTCTAATGTATGAGTTTTATAATCAATTTTCGCACCTAATCTTTGGAGATCAGAAGTTCCTAATAGAGCGTCAAATTTTTGATGCCAATCAACTACATGTAAATGAATATTTTCAAAAATTCCTAATTCGTATAAAATTGGTATATTTAAATTATTATCTGAAGTGATTGTGTTTCCTAAGCCAGAGACGCTAAATTTTTCTTTGTATAAAAATTGGAAGAATTTTTCAAATGCGGGTTTTGAATTAATGACTGAATTTGTTGCTCCTGAGTCAATCAAAATTTGAGGTCAATTTTTGGTAAATAAATGTAGGGCAATTTGGACTTAATTTTGACACAATTTAGATCTATGTTTCTGGGAATTCCAAGGCAGCTATCTGAAAATTTTCTTCTTCTGTAAGATTATTTTCATAGTCATCTTGAGAATTAACGTTTGGATCATAAAATTCTGATTCAAAATCTTCAGAATTTCCACCTTCGGATTGAACGTTAAATAATTCTTCGGAAATAAAATTTCTTGTCGGTTTGTTTTGTGAAAAATTTCTCGTCGAGATCGACTGAGCGGCAGGTTGCCTAAAAGTGTTTCTAGTCGAAATAGACATAGGAGTTGGCTTTTGTTGATTTTTGGACATACTAGAACCTGGTTTTGGTCCGAACACTTCGCGAGCTGTTGGGTATCTCTGTTATTTGGAATTGGTGTGTTAATGCAATAAGGAAAGCCGTTTGGATTTCCAGAATTTTCAGAAGGAGATTGATGCTTATAATTTGTCACGAAATTTTGGTTATTCGTTGGTACTAGGTTAGAAAATTTTTGAGCGTTGCTTGGAAAGTTTGGATTGAAATTTTGATTCCGATTTTGAGCTTTCGGGAATTCGTGGTAATTACGAGTCTGATATGAATTTTGAGGTGAAATACGATTATAATTTAGCTTTTTTGGTTGTTCTTGAGATTTCCGCAGAAATTCGCAGTATTCCCATTCCTGCTTTCTATTGTCGACAAATTGACATCTATTAATACAGTCTTCTAAACTAATGCAGTTGAAGTTACTAAGGTAAGATCTGTATGGTTCTAGA
Organism: Propylea japonica; assembly: GCA_013421045.1. Classification (NCBI taxonomy): domain Eukaryota; kingdom Metazoa; phylum Arthropoda; class Insecta; order Coleoptera; family Coccinellidae; genus Propylea; species Propylea japonica. The sequence continues at coordinate 62,787,993 of CM024240.1, read as the reverse complement.
ATACCTATTTGGAATGTTTTGAGTGCTAGTTTCTGAATATCTTGTTGTTTGTATAACAAATAGTTTTGGTCTCTTATGTTCAGGGTTAAATGTTGTAACAAATCGCTCAAATTTTTTGATATCCTACTATAATAGTCTAAATATGTTTCATGTTTTTGTTGTACGCATTGTGATAAAGAGGACACTAATAAGTCTTCATTGCGTTGATCTCCATACCTTTGCAATAATACCCTTCTGATATTGGGCCAATCAGAGGCATTTTGAAAAGCTATGAAGTCCCTAGCTTCATCTTTCAATTTTGATCTTATCGAAAAATTCAGGCGTAAGTTAGATCTTGATTCAATCTGCCTTGCAGATGCGTCAATAAATTATCTACTTCGTTTATGAAAATTGATAGATTTTGGCCGGGATAATATTCCGGAATTGAGTTTAATAACAATTGTAAGTCCTGTCTAGACATTACTTCGATTGGGTTTACTGTATTAGAAGAAGCTTGGTTAGAATTCATTTTTCTTCTAGGGTAAGGTTGAAATCTACTATTCTAAGAATATGTGAACCTAATTCTAAAGTTTCTGAATCCTCAGCAATTATCTCTAATTCTTGAGAAGAATTTGTATCTGTCATTAGACTGATAAAGGAAAAAGAAAAAATTGGATGGGTTTGAAGGACTTACACCAAGATTTGCATCCTATAGTGGGTTGTTCCTTCCTTCTTGGTCGAAGTGGGTAGGTTGATTCCTTCCGGGTTGAAGTTGGATTTCCTTCCGGGTTGAAGGTGATGTTGATGGTGGTTTTGACGATATCGCACAAAGAGTTAAAACTCAACGGGAGTTCCTCGGAGACGTCGAACGTTTTCGAAGCGGAAACTAATTTTAGTCACTTTTCACTAAAACCCCGTTGCGATATCCTGTTCGCAGCGCCAATTATGATTTCCGTCTCTTAAAGTCTGTTTTTAAAAAGATTTATTTCTTTCCAAAATATCAATTACAACTTAACAGATAAAGAATTGATAAATTTAACAGATTAAGATTTGGAGTGAGTCTAATGGAAGTTACTTCCTAACTGAACTAAATCTAATGTCCACTCTCAAAAGAAAGCTAAAAGTGCATACACATAGAAATTGCATGTCGACACTTTCGAGTACAATTCCTGGGATGGACCGAGGTGTTGGCTGTTGACGTCTACAATTCCTAGAGAGGATGATCTCATAACTATATTGTTTCTTCAGAACTTCGATGATTCTGAAACGACATTAGCTCCTAAACCAAATTTTGTACTTCTTCGAAAGAACAGTAGTTGAACCCAGAATTTGCTGTTGCAACATGCAAATTGGGCATCTATAGATAATTTTTAGGAAAATATATATAAAAAGTTAGCGAAAATGTTAACTATTTACAGAGCGCGCTGATTTAAAAGTACATACATTCAACAACATGTTGTCCCACATTTCCACGAAGACGAAGGTTCTTTTTCATGAATTGTTCCTAGTGCATTTCAAGAGATGGCAGGGATCATATTGTATATATACGTTTGCCATCCAAGTGGAAGTATGGCGCTGTTTCAGTCACACCAAGATTTTTCAATGCCTTCACGTATTGGATCCCATGTCACACAGTTGAAATCACTCGTAATCCTGCTTCTTCACATGCGCGTATAACTTGGCGTAGAAATATAACCAGACGATCACTGGAAGTTTGTACTGAGCTGAAGTAATAAGCAACTGGTTGTTTCATACGCCGTCTTAGCCCTTGCACCATGAATAAGAGCATGATTTGCGACCTGGGGAATAAAGAAACAAGACTGTTACTATTTCTCATGAGACAACTAAACTACAACGTCAAGCAGTTTTAGAAGTCCAAGTTATCCACTCCTTTACTTAGTTTATGACATCACGAGAAAATGTACGCATTTAAAGAGATAAGAATAATATTGCTTGTCTTATCTTCCACTGTAGCCTTGTCCTTTGTGATCTTGATAGCCTTCGATTTTGTCTAACTTGCGGTTGTAAGAGAGATGACACCGGTTAGACATCTCATCAAACATTAAAGTGACAAATCGGTCCTTTGGATCTAAATTTTCTAACTTGATCTTCAGGGCATTTAAGACAGGTTTGCACACTCCTGTAGTGAAGGGAATACTACCTAGAAAAGTCCTTAGAGTTCGAGGAGATGGAACCGGAAACAATTTTCTCAGGAAGTTATAATTCCGTGGAGAGTTTTTGAATAGCGACAGAGCTTGAATCTTATCTGGTAGAGCCGATTGCCGGCCCTGAGGGTTTTGTTCAGCACATCGTATTGTAGAGGCTAATAATATCTTCAAGGCAGGAGGAAGTTTTTTGAACACTGACAGTTCTTAGATATTTGCCTCTGTTTTATCTTTCAGTTCTTTGTACTCCTTTCTGACTCGAGCATACTCCTTTTGAGTTTTCTTAGGAGACTTCACAAACCATTGCTTTCTAGGACTGAGCTGAGCAGTTCTTGTCACATGGAGCTTGGTTAACGGGCGATTTCTTGATGGTGTCTTTGTTGAAGCAGATTCATAAGCCGTATTAGGTGTTCTAGAGTTTTTAGGCGTTTGACAGATGAATGGTTCACCTGCTACTGATGTATTAGGTTTTCTAGATGTTGTAGGAGTATCACAGATAAAATTCATCTGTTATTAATAATGGTGTTTTGGGGTTCGAGGTAACATAGTCTGGTTGTGGGTGTGTTCTTGAGAGTGCAATGTGGCAATGCAGGTGAATTAAGGGAAGGAACAACTGGAGGATTATTACTAGGGACAGTAACTGGCAATTCAGGTGAACAAGGGGAAGGAACAAGTGGAGGATTAAAACTAGGGACAAAGTGGTTGGTCAATTGAAATGGATTCACCTGGCAGTATGCATCTGCTTTAAAATGCTTCGCACAAATATATTTGTGAGAAGTGAACAACTTCTGTGGAGTTTTTTCTTCAGACCAGTTGCTATTTGGCTGACAAAACTGAGCCCACTACCTGCAAATAGGAGGAAAACATGTTATCGATAGAACTTTTCCTAATGGCGAATAGGGGAAAATAGAACTGTTTTGAAAATATGTACTATCAAAAGGTGTAATCATGTAACCATTAGGAATATTTGCATGAAAATAATAAACCAGCCGATTGAGTGGTTGGAAAACTAGGTAAACCGAATACTATATTACAGAGCTCAATTTTGTCATGGCGATGATGATTACTGAATAATAGCAGGACCGCCGCCAAGAACAGAAATTGGATAATCTAATTATAAGACAAGGGAATAGAAAAGGCTATGTCCGAAAGAAATCTACATCCAGGGGACTGGCAAGATAGAAAGGCTTGGAGATTAGGAACCGGAAGGCGTAGGACGCTATGAACCCGGATTATATATATATATATTATATTATAAAGACAAATAGTTAGAGTTAACCCTGTACTTGGTGATTATTTTGCCGGTAGGACAAAATGGCTGACGGTCGGCGGACCTAAATTCTGGATGCAAGACAATGAAATGAAAACTTAGTATGAACAAGAGTTCACTTATGTTTTTACTAACCTTAGAACATTTGTTTTTTCCAACTCTTGGAAGTGATGTAAAGACTCTCCGGAATTTTCATCGTTTTCACAGTTTAACACTAAACAGCGTTTCACCGGCATTTTTTATGAAGTGTCTTAAAAGCACTCAAAGCACTAAAAATTGATGGTCTTTCAAATGATCGACCACGATTAACATCAATGAAGCAAAATCACACTATAATTCAAAATAATATTCAGATTAATATTCGAATAAACTACGAACAACGCTATTTCTGAAAGTGGATAAACAGAAAATGGCGATTAGACGTGCGCCGTTCGGATCAGAGGATCGAATTGCGTGGTTGCCCTTATTCATTTCCGTTTGCAACGTTGCACTTCGAAGCGACGACAGCGCTGAAACGGCGTACTTTGGCAACTTACGGTCAAAAAAATAGTGAACAAGTTTCCACGGCCTGGATTCAACTTAAGACTAAAGGGATTTTTCCTCTAGCTCAATACACCCGTGTGGTTAGTAAACTTCATGACATCATTGCTAACTTCGTAGTACGTGTAGTAAGATCAGTGACGTATGTGTATGTCATTTTCAGCCATTGACATTTGTGAATTGTTTACGTTATTATCACCCTGTTTCATCAGATTATTTAATGTTCAGAATGAATAAAAACGTTCGAAACACCATCATTCTTGGTATAATGGCAGAAATGGAAGATACCAATACTACATCCGGTATTGTTCCTTATACATTGGAAATTTTGAACCAGAAAAAAATAAGAGATCATAACATTACAAAAAAATAACAAAAATATTCGTATTTCGAAATAAACTCGAAAAGGATTTTGAAATTGATTTTTGAAACTAAGCATAACCATTTCAATACATACATAAAAAATAGGAGATCGTATAATTACAGCTAAATAACAAAAGTATGTGTATTTCGAAAACTATTATTTAAACTCAACTGAACATAACCATTTTAGTTGTTTAATGTTTGAAAATATCACATTTTTTATTAAGAACTTAATTATTTAGTCTGAGTCGGTGAAATACCTTCTCCTTTTTCTTGGATTTTTCACCATACTATCGAATATTCCGATAAGTCGATCCCTCTGTTCATTTTGAACCCTTAATATTTTATTTTGCTCTTTTAAAGCCGAATGAATTTTATTAGCATTTTCCTCCTTGTACTTTCAGGATCCTCTCATTTGACTTAATGATCGTATTTGTAGTATGTGTCAGTACACACAGCCTGTATAATTACCATACGTGAGACGGCAAGGCTGGTTCAGCCTCGCATCATCTTAGAAATATCACGTAGCGTAATCTTTGAATGTATAACCATTGACGACTATGTTTATTGTTAAGTATAAACACTAACAATTGGATTGTATAAATAAACAAGTATCGATTGTTTAGGAGAGTCTGATTACATGTTACTAGGGTCATTCAGTGAAATGTCCAATTAATTAAACACCTTCGATGAGTCAAAGTGTATCATTCCACCATCCCTCTACTGTATAGGCGATTGGCCGAACCTCCCCTAATGGATACTTGTCAATGGATATTATTGAACTATATGCTGAGTTAAGTGTTATCGCTTCAAAATTCCTTGAGAATATCAAAAAGGAACCGCGTGAACGTAGGGAACGAGCCGACAGAATAATAAATTTCTAAATGAATTGGTCAAGTTAGAATACAAAGGACCCCGCACACTTACTTAGGAAAAGCGGGTCCAGTGAATTTTCCCCATTTCTACATATTATATTTATACCAACCTCAAGAACAATATATCAGATTTTCACGAAGGTCTTACATCTGGTTTGTTCTATAGGGCGTTCCAAAATTGCAGCTACGGAAAAATGAATCTTTAAATTTTGATGATAACTCTTCTAATTTTCAAAATTTTATCATGATGCTTTGAGTTCTGAATAACAAGATGTGACAGATATCCAAACACCGCCCACCACGTTAAGGTTCGTTATACAGGCTGTTCCATGAAGCTGTATAAGTAACTGAATGTAACTTTGTTAGTGACTTTGGGACCACCCTGAGTTTTTCAAAATATGATACCATGATGTATGTCCACTTCTGTAGGAAGTTTCATTAATGTGCAAAAGACAGTTGCAAAATTATTCAGGTTTAAATTCGGATTTCATACAATTTTTCTTTAAAACACATCTGTAGGTGAGATTGCTGTCAAGTATTATAGGTTTTCATTAGTATAATTATTATGATAGGTCGGTCCAAAGGTGTTTTTCCAGGAATGTACAGGATGGACATAATGTGGTGTCACTAATCTCCTCATATACAGGGTGTTTCATCATAAACTGGACAAACATATATTTTCGTGTAGAGTAGAGGACATCGGGAGAATAATTTTTGCCTTATACAATATATCCCGTTTTCGAAGCATAAGCGAGATACAGGGTGTCAAACGTCATTTTAGAGCAAGATTACTATGAGTGTGGTCAGTTATGTACATATAACACTTGAAGTAACGGTTTTTGTTCAAATCTCAGTATTTTGGGGTCCTCTATTCAGAAAAGTTGACGAATATTCTAGATGAATACAATACAAATAAAATACAAAAAAAATCAGTGAAACTTAGTTGGGACTCGAACCGATGTAGGTATTAAATAGGAATGACACTGTTCTAAGGATATTAATATGTATTCGTTGCCAATAATTTAATTATTTTGACTCTAGAACAAATTTTCTTTCATTATTTCAGAGGTCTGAACGAAATATTTGAATTCCTGTAGTAACGAAACCGTTCGATATTTTACAATTCTGTTTTCATATTCGTGATTGATAATTCAAGAAGTACAGTTGTACAAAATTTCATCCATTTCGAGTGAAATTTTTTCATCGCTGTAGACAATCAGACATGTAAAAAAATTGTGTTCGATTTTTGAAAGATTTTTTCAAAGAAATTCTTAAAAAATTGTGTTCATTCAGAAAACAGAAGTCAATTTGACAACCGTAAAAAAAATTGGAACATTGCAGGTCTTCTGAATAGAGGACCCAAAAATACTGAGATTTGACCAAAAACCGTCACTTTAAGTGTATACATAACTGACCACACTCATAATAATCTTGCTCAAAAATGACTTTTGACACCCTGTATCTCGCTTATGCTTCGAAAGCGGGATATATTGTATAAGGCAAAAATTATTCTCCCGATGTCCTCTACTCTACACGAAAATATATGTTTGTCCAGTTTATGATGAAACACCCTGTATATGAGGAGATTAGTGACACCACATTATGTCCATCCTGTGCATTCCTGAAAAAAACACCTTTGGACCGACCTATTATAATAATTATACTAATGAAAACCTATATTCCTTGACAGCAATCTCAACTACAGATAATTTTTAAAGAAAAATTGTATGAAATCCGAGTTTAAACCTGAATAATTTTGCAACTGTTCTTTGTACATTAATGAAACTTTCTACAGAAGTGGACATACATCATGGTATCATATTTTGAAAAACTCAGGGTGGTCCCAAAGTCACTAACAAAGTTACATTCAGTTACTTATACAGCTTCATGGAACAGCCTGTATAACGAACCTTAGCGTGGTGGGCGGTGTTTGGATATCTGTCACATCTTGTTATTCAGAACTCAAAGCATCATGATAAAATTTTGAAAATTAGAAGAGTTATCATCAAAATTTAAAGATTCATTTTTCCGTAGCTGCAATTTTGGAACGCCCTATAGAACAAACCAGATGTAAGACCTTCGTGAAAATTTGATATATTGTTCTCAAGGTTGGTAAAAATATAATATGTAAAAATTAGGAAAATTCACTGGACCCGCTTTTCCTAAGTAAGTGTGCGGGGTTGGTATAATGGCAGAAATGGAAGATACCAATACTACATCCGGTATTGTTCCTTATACATTGGAAATTTTGAACCAGAAAAAAAAAGAGATCATAACATTACAAAAAAATAACAAAAATATTCGTATTTCGAAATAAACTCGAAAAGGATTTTGAAATTGATTTTTGAAACTAAGCATAACCATTTCAATACATACATAAAAAATAGGAGATCGTATAATTACAGCTAAATAACAAAAGTATGTGTATTTCGAAAACTATTATTTAAACTCAACTGAACATAACCATTTTAGTTGTTTAATGTTTGAAAATATCACATTTTTTATTAAGAACTTAATTATTTAGTCTGAGTCGGTGGAATACCTTCTCCTTTTTCTTGGATTTTTCACCATACTATCGAATATTCCGATAAGTCGATCCCTCTGTTCATTTTGAACCTTAATATTTTATTTTGCTCTTTTAAAGCCGAATGAATTTTATTAGCATTTTCCTCCTTGTACTTTCAGGATCCTCTCATTTGACTTAATGATCGTATTTGTAGTATGTGTCAGTACACACAGCCTGTATAATTACCATACGTGAGACGGCAAGGCTGGTTCAGCCTCGCATCATCTTAGAAATATCACGTAGCGTAATCTTTGAATGTATAACCATTGACGACTATGTTTATTGTTAAGTATAAACACTAACAATTGGATTGTATGAATAAACAAGTATCGATTGTTTAGAGGAGAGTCTGATTACATGTTACTAGGGTCATTCAGTGAAATGTCCAATTAATTAAACACCTTCGATGAGTCAAGTGTATCATTCCACCATCCCTCTACTGTATAGGCGATTGGCCGAACCTCCCCTAATGGATACTTGTCAATGGATATTATTGAACTATATGCTGAGTTAAGTGTTATCGCTTCAAAATTCCTTGAGAATATCAAAAAGGAACCGCGTGAACGTAGGGAACGAGCCGACAGAATAAATAAATTTCTAAATGAATTGGTCAAGTTAGAATACAAATTTGATAAATTAAATAAAAATGTCAAATCCGAACCAAGTTCTCTCGAAACATTAAGCACTTACCAAACCATCATAGAAAATTCACTTTCAGAGTCTAGAAAATTGCTTCAGGAAAGATTAAAATTAATCGAAGATAAAGTAAATACAGAGAAATCAATCATGAGTGGAAAATTCGATTTGAGGACAGCATCCTCTTTATTGCCATCTATGAATTATACAGAAGAATCTGTGATGCAACTAATTGATGCCATATAATTATATAAAGATATGCTCGATGAGCAAGGTAGAAATTCTCTTATTAATTAAGTTCTAAAAATTAAATTAACGCCTAATGCTAAATTAAGATTAAAGAAAGAGTATCAGAAAGTTGAAGATTTGATGGTAGATATGAAAATATTCCTAATAACCAAAAAGTCACCTGCAGCATTATCCACTCAACTCCATAGTTTAAAACAGGAATAAAACAATAGAAGATTTTGCTAAACTTATTGAACAGTTATCTCTAGATCTAATTATCGCTCAAGCAGATAATGCACCAGAAGCATTACCTGTTTAATGCTCAGTTGCAGGAACGTCCATTAAAATTTAAAGGTCCATTAAATCCTTAATCCTCCATTAGTTCCTTGTAATAATGGAGGATTAAGAGTTTAATGGACCTTTTAATTTCAATGGAAGTTCCTGCAACTGACACTTAGCCAAAGTAAATGAAAAAATTGCTTTGGGCGCATTTTCGAATGGTTTACGAAATACGGAAATTAGAACTATAATAAAGGCAAGAAATTTTAATAACCTCAAAGATGCTGTAGCATCAGCTAAAGAAGAGGAACTTGTAAAAATGTCAGCTTCAACATCTACTCAAAAAGTCTTTGCAATGAAAAATTTTAATCGTAATTTCAACAGTAATAATTATAGTCAGACAAAGTTCAATAATGCATCTTCTCAACGAGGTCATGACCTCCGCCGTAAGGAAAATCCAAATAAGCAAATGCATTTCAACAATTCAGCACAAAAGAGAAACGGTCAAGGTCGCGGGCGCCAGTTCGCGAATTATTTTAAAAATAATAACAAAGGGAACTCGATCCAGCACAGATCGTATTTAGCTGAAAATTTCACAAACTCTTCCACAGAAGAAAAATCTGCAGCGGATAAGTTTTTTCGTGACCAACAGTCATGTTAATTACAATATAAACGCTCTAAATTATGTTTCAGTGAAGTATGACAGACATGAATTAAATTTCTTAATCGATACAGGTGCGAGTATAAGTTGTATTTTCCCAGAATATTTAGCTGAAGGAGAAAAAATAGATACTAAAGAAAAAATTAAAATTAAAGGTATAACCGGATCCACATCTTCTATGGGCTCCGCAAAAATTTCAATGATTATAAAAAACACTAGTCTTGCTCATAATTTTTCAGTTGTAAAATCCTTTGATTCAAGTATACAAGGTGTCCTAGAATAGAGAAATAAGATTAAAAAATTTCTCCCCAAAAGTTGAAAGTCTTTCAAAATTCGATGTTGTAAACTAGGTAGAAATGAAATATCGGTACAAAGAGTTGATGAAATATTAAATTCAATTAACATGAAATCTTTGAACGAGGAAGAAATAACTTCCGTAAAAAAAAATTGTGCCAAGTATGCAGATTTTTCCACATAGATGATGATCATTTAACGGTTACTTATTTATACCGACAAAAAATTTTACTGAAACCAGAAGCTCAACCAGTCTATGTTAAACCATTGTAACGTTATTATTTTGAATTTGTCATGAAATGTAGTTTTGCCATCTTTTTCCAAAAAATATTAGTTGAGTAAACTTATTGGGATGGTTCATTTTCTAAATTTCCTTATTGTTGTAATTATTCACTTCGTTTACCTGCCCTTTTCGCGAATTGCTTTCCATCAGAAAACGGTTTGTTTATTATTTGAATTGTGAGGTTAGTGGTTGTTGTCATTTTGTAGTTCAAAAGCAGTGATTCGAATTATTTGGCCTCAGTAAAGTACTTCGGAAAATCGTGGAAGAATTATAGAAATGGATTTATAGAGACTCTCCTCCGATATAACTGCGTAGATTATCAGTACCGTAATGATTCCTTTATATTATTTGTGTTTTGATGTGTTTTTCTTCTTCTTCGCTATGACAACTGATAGGCTCTGTGAACTTTGAGTATCCGGAAATTTCTGTGCGACTGTCAGAGCGGACATTTTGTGATACGAAAATCTTGTTGAGAGTTTAGACATTTTTCGAAGATAAATTTTGAATCTAGATTCATCCTCGTTGTGAGGGATTATAACTTCGAGTGTCATTATTCCCTGAGGAGTATTTTGGAATATTTTGGGGAATACGTTTTATACGTGATCATAAACTTTTCCACAGGAAATTCGTTAGGTATGCATTCTATCTTGAACTAGTTGTCTGACCATCTTCTTTTATTAGGTTGTTGTGTAGCGAATAATATATTTGGAACAAATTTTTGACTGAATTGGAGGTTGAACCTATCTCCCTCGAACAACAGAGGTAACTAAAATATGCTTAATAGCTTATGAACCGTTTCTTATAGTATTTTGTTAGGGTCCACGTACCTGGGTTATCTGGTACCTGACAAGTGTTGAATAACAGTTTCCACGTACCTGGCGTTATTAGAGGTAACCTGTCAATTATTCCACGGACCAGGGTGCAGGTTATTCACGTGCCCGAGTTCCACGTATTGGGTGTAGGTACCTGAGTTTTCACGTAGCTGAGTTATTCCACGTACTGGTCAGTTTCCACATACGTGTCAGTTATCCACGTAGTTCGGAGTCCCGAGTACCTGAGTCATCTACGTACCTGTCAGTGAGGGGTAACAATTGGCATCTTGGAGGTCTACGTGCCTGGCGTCATACTTTAACTTACCATTTGTAATAGTTTGTGAAGGTAACCAGTGCATAGCACTGGCTTTAAAATTGTAAATCATTGGTTCTTTTTTTATTTTGATAATTTGTGATATTATTCTATAAGGTAATTTTATATATAACTGTGAGCAATTATAGTGAGGTGCACTTCATAAGTTGCGTTGGGTACCAACAAAGGTGCTCGTGTATCCTTTCAGGATTTTATTATAGGATAATTGATCGGTATTCTCTTCAGGAATCATTGTTTAATTTAGCGTAGTTATTGACAATCTATACCAGAACGTTAAGCTGAACGTAAGCCGATTAAGTGGGTTTAGTTTGTTAGTTTAGATTATTGGTTCTTATCTGATTTATTGTGTTTAGTAAGTTTTCTTCTGGCTACCCCTTGGGGGAAAATATTTATCCGTATTATATCAACCACTGCACATACATATTTTTGTTTTTGGGTAATAAATAACTTTGAATGTATAACCATTGACGACTATGTTTATTGTTAAGTATAAACACTAACAATTGGTTTGTATGAATAAACAAGTATCAATTGTTTAGAGGAGAGTCCGATTACATGTTACTAGGGTCATTCAGTGAAATTTCCAATTAATTAAACACCTTGGATGAGTCAAAGTGTATCATTCCACCATCCCTCTACTGTATAGGCGATTGGCCGAACCTACCCTAGTTGGGTACATTACATATTCAAAATCATCTTTCGTAATTTGGTCTTTTCCGTTATTTTTTCTGTTACTTCTAGGAAGTGACTCTTCGTTCTCAGAAACAGAATCAGGGATTCTGCTTCTTCGACAACTGATAACTGTTACTAGTGTTACTTGCTTGTGCCTCTTCTGTTTGAGGTTAACCCATTGTATCCCTAATATTGGTAATTTTACTTTATCTGATAGGTTTTACTTTATCTTTATCACCTAAAATTCTATGAAGAAGGTCAGAAAATGGGGGTTTATTTATTCTTTGATTTCCAGTTGTGGACACGTGCCTCACAAATGAAATGTATTTCTTAGACAACTTAAGGAATTTTTGTTGGCATTTTTTTGCATCAACATTGTAGCCACGTTATGATATTTCTTGGGCAGTTTCCTTCCAAGATTGAGTTTATGAGTTTTTTTGTCATTAAAATTTTTAATGAAACTTTCAGAAGCCCCCAAATCTAATAACAAATGAGTGGCCTCATTAGCCTGCTCGGACATTTTCCCTTTGGAAGTCCAGATTTCCATACTGCTTCCCGATTTCTCCGATACAGAATGATCCAGTGCCTCTGGATCCTGTTCTCCATCACTCAATGAATCTAATTCATACCGGCTACATTGTCCGGATTGTGTATCTAATTCCACAGGAATTCTATCCACATTTGACTCCTCAGGAATTCTATCTACAGTAAGGAAACCTCCACTCAAATCAAGTTGATGTAATAGCCCCTTATCAATCTCATCATAGACATACTGCATTAAAAATTCATCGTCTGCAACAACGATGAAAATAATCAACTGATTAATTATAAACAAGAAAAATCATCGCTTACCTGTTTTTAAGCAGCCTAATAGTTGTGGCGGAGCTCTTATTACACATTCAACGTTATTAATCATTAATCGTAATTGTTCCATTTTATCTATTAAATTGTTATTTCATCTACGATACAAAATACGTGATCTGTCAGTTTTGTCTACTACACTAACCTCACATTTCTCGTGTTACCATACAATAAACTATGCTGAGATAATGGTAACCTGGTCTTGTTACTATGACGTCATGGTTCTAACTACTCGGCGAAGAAATATGTGAAGTTAACTATGGTATGCTATTGGCTTCTGCTGACCAGCGATACGTACTCTAGCGGTTGAAATCGAAATAGAGCTAAGATAGTAGTAAACAAAGCGTTGAACGTATTTCAGTGTTATAATTTCGTAATTCTTCATAAACTTTTGTTAAGAAGAAATATTCAAGGGAAAATTGAAATTGTTATCCTCTGAAATATGATTTCGATCAGAAATGACTACTATTATATGCCTCGATGCAATTTATGGGCGAACAAAGTGCAAACTTTTAAGATACAGTTATCACTTCTTCCCTCAGGAAACCAAATGAAAATATATTTTTAAATGAGTTTGGAAGGGAACTAATAGTAGAAGAAAAGGTTGTATCTTATAAACGTCAATAAATATAGGAAAGTAAATCATATTGTTGCTTTAACCTCTTACGTCAGAATTTGTATCGGAGGTTTTGAAATTACAGCAGAATACAACAAGCTCTCTCTACTTCTTAGGATCATTTAATATTAAGGTACACATACAACATATTATTTCACAAACCTGTTGGCTATTGCAGAATAGGTAAGGAGTATATAAAATATTTCTACATATCTTCTTGATTTATACTATAGGACGATACAGCAAATTTGTTTTTCAAGCAAGGCATATTTTCTATAGACGAACCTTATTTTCTCACCTCAGCGTTCTGCTGATTCCATAAGCACTTTGAGGGTACGTTCAGATGATGAGCGCTCAACGCGGGTTTTGCTAACGCGCGTTTACAACTACATGTATTTTGAACGCCCATCATCTGAACGTTCAATACGTTCAACGCTTTGTTTACTACTATCTTAGCTCTATTTCGATTTCAACCGCTAGAGTACGTATCGCTGGTCAGCAGAAGCCAATAGCACACCATAGTTAACTTCACATATTTCTTCGCCGAGTAGTTAGAACCATGACGTCATAGTTAACAAGACCAGGTTACCATTATCTCAGCATAGTTTATTGTATGGTAACACGAGAAATGTGAGGTTAGTGTAGTAGACAAAACTGACAGATCACTTATTTTGTATCGCAGATGAAATAAAAATTTAATAGATAAAATGGAACAACTACGATTAATGATTAATAACGTTGAATGTGTAATAAGAGCTCCGCCACAACTATTAGGCTGCTTAAAAACAGGTAAGCGATGATTTTTCTTGTTAATAATTAATCAGTTGATTATTTTCATTCGTTGTTGCAGACGACGAATTTTTAATGCAGTATGTCTATGATGAGATTGATGAGCTATTACATCAACTTGATTTGAGTGGAGGTTTCCTTACTGTAGATAGAATTCCTGAGGAGTCAAATGTGGATAGAATTCCTGTGGAATTAGATACACAATCCGGACAATGTATCCGGTATGAATAAGATTCATTGAGTGATGGAGAACAGGATCCAGAGGCACTGGATCATTCTGTATCGGAGAAATCGGGAAGCAGTATGGAAATCTGGACTTCCAAAGGGAAAATGTCCGAGCAGGCTAATGAGGCCACTCATTTGTTATTAGAGTTGGGGGCTTCTGAAAGTTTCATTAAAAAATTTAATGACAAAAAACTCATAAACTCAATCTTTGGAAGGAAACTGCCCAAGAAATATCATAACGTGGCTACAATGTTGATGCACAAAAATGCCAACAAAAATTCCTTAATATGTCTAAGAAATACATTTCATTTGTGAGGCACGTGTCCACAACTGGAAATCAAAGAATAAATAAACCCCCATTTTCTGACCTTCTTCATAGAATTTTAGGTGATAAAGATAAAGTAAAACCTATCAGATAAAGTAAAACTTACCAATATTAGGGATACAATGGGTTAACCTCAAACAGAAGAGGCACAAGCAAGTAACACTAGTAACAGTTATCAGTTGTCGAAGAAGCAGAATCCCTGATTCTGTTTCTGAGAACGAAGTCACTTCCTAGAAGTAACAGAAAAAATAACGGAAAAGACCAAGTTACGAAAGCTGATATTTTGAATATGTAATGTACCCAACTAGGGTAGGTTCGGCCAATCGCCTATACAGTAGAGGAATGGTGGAATGATACAGTTTGACTCATCGAAGGTGTTTAATTAATTGGAAATTTCACTGAATGACCCTAGTAACATGTAATCGGACTATCCTCTAAACAATTGATACTTGTCTATTTATACAAACCAATTGTTAGTGTTTATACTTAACAATAAACATAGTCGTCAATGGTTATACATTCAAAGATTACGCTACGTGATATTCTAAGATGATGCGAGGCTGAACCAGCCTTGCCGTCTCACGTATGGTAATTATACAGGCTGTGTGTACTGACACATACTACACCTTCCCCCTTTGAGGAAAAGAATTTTCTCACATCAGCGTTCTGCTGATTCCATAATCACTTTAAGGGTACGTTCAGATGATGAGCGCTCAACGCGCGTTTTGCTAACGCGCGTTTACAAGTACATGTATTTTGAACGCCCATCATCTGAACGTTCAGATGATGGGCGTTCAAAATACATGTACTTGTAAACGCGCGTTAGCAAAACGCGCGTTGAGCGCTCATCATCTGAACGTAGCCTAATTCTGCTTGTGATATTTCTTCAAGTTTAGAAAGCTTTTCCCCGATAAGGAAACACACAGCAGAAAAGGAGAGAAAACCATGAGTTTTGACATGATTCTGTCATGGAAGGATTAGAACATCATGCACCTGATCAATTTAATTGAAACAACTGTAATGATATGTTTACATTTCCTCTTCACTCCACCTTCACAAGAACATATCGTGCATATTAGTTTTGTTTCACTTTATCACTCTCCACAATCAATGAACCATCAATTTTATGAGGTTCTGTATTAAGGGCTAGGGCAATTGTTTTTAAACACAAGGAGCAAATGTCTAAAGAACTGGACCCACAATTTGTTTTCCAACACATTATAATATGACATGCATTCAGAACTTCTTCCCGAACTTCTCCTTCTACTAGGGCTCTAGAATTAGAGGTTAAAAAAAACTCCTAAAATAACCAGAAATTCTAACGGCTGCACTTCACTCCATACACGTGTATACATGTAAGATATAAATGAACTGAAAGAAATTTTTAATACAGTTTAAGATTGACAATATCTACAACTAGACTTACTGACTTGTAACCTTTATATTGATTAAACACTTGAATATTAGTAATTAAATGATTGAAATAATGATTAAATCACTGAATAATTCAACAAAGATTCCCACTCCATATTAATTTTCAGATTATTCGTAAAAATTTCGATGAAACTCCAATGACTTATCTGTCCAAAACAAGATTGTTTACATTTACTACTATCTTAGCTCCGCTTCGATTCTCGCCACCTTGGCGCTGATATCGTCTTGGAATATGCCAATAGTAATAGTAAGTTGTAGTCATAGAATATATACATAACATTATGTATATATTTCTATGGTTGTAGTAAGCTCGAGGAAAAATCCTTTAACTTTATTGTTAACGAACACAGAGTACGCTCCAGGTGGAACATAGAAAAAAAGAAAAAAGGTATTCCACAGAATATGAGCAGACATGAATCACGGTGTAAAAAATAAATGCTGATTTACTTTCAAAACCCACTTCCTCAGCATGCGCGCCTTCAGCGTTACAGAAAGTAAACAATCAAACATTGGTTTCGTGCACGTTTGACAACTGACAGCACACCGGAGGTATAACAACCCCACTTTTCCTATGCAGATATAGCAAAACCACGAGAGATTTTGATGTTTTTCGAGTTTTTCAGTTAATTTATTTTTTCATGGACTGAAAAATCGTGAAAATGGACCTATTAAATTATTAATTAAGTTCAGATCATATTCATCGAGGACGATATGTAGAAAAATATCAGTTCTGGGGGTCGATTCTTGAATTATGTCGTGTTCGCGAATCGACAAATGTCGACCAACTTAGTAGGGAAGTTGGTCGACAATTGTCGAATCGCGAACACGACATTTTTCAAGAATCACCCCCCAGGGCATTCACCCTTATCTACTGCAGAAGACTTATCTATCTAATGTGGCTTAATCCGATGATAAAATGTATCCTGATATTATTATCCATTATTCAGTAGAAACGAAGAGTGCTGGTGAAGGGAATAGATTCAAATTTATATTATTTATTCTTCAATATATAGAATGGAAAACAATTATCATTAAACGAGAAGGCTGGAAAGAAAGATTAACAAAGTATGGTGAAGTATGTTGCAGATATTTTCATTCAGGTGAAGTAAACATTGAAAATCTCTCACAGGTCACCATTTTATAGAATGGTGGTTATGAAAAAAAAAATTTCATTAGTTGATCACCAGTTTGCACTAAAGGAAGCATTTGAGACATAAAGTGCAGTCTAAACTAAGAAGACAAATTAGACAATTTCAGGATTCATATCTGGAGTTAAAGAAGGAAATATTGAACACTATTGGATGTATTTTCAATTCACTTGTTAAAGGAAAGAGATGAAGATCACTCGTAATTGACAAAATTGTTGTGATAACTTGAGTTTTTATAAATATATGCCCTGAAATCATATCACTGGACTGAAACTTATCTAGATGTTCTTTCAATTTGCAGTAAATCTTTTGTTTTTTAAATGAGACAGACAAGTAAAAAGTGAATGCTATCTTCGCCATTCACTATTT
Source organism: Propylea japonica (assembly GCA_013421045.1). Lineage (NCBI taxonomy): Eukaryota > Metazoa > Arthropoda > Insecta > Coleoptera > Coccinellidae > Propylea > Propylea japonica. The sequence goes on along the minus strand of CM024240.1, from coordinate 62,770,269 downwards.
TATAGAAAATAGCATAAACATACTTACTTCTAACTCTGTATTGTGAAATTAATTATCATTTCTTATTGGATAATTGATTTTTTTTATACTAGGGACTAAAATTTGTTGGTTTGTATTGAATGATAAATGCTTTTCTCTCGACAAAATATTGATCATTGTTCATTTTCTTTTCTGTCTTTTCCCGTCTGCTAATTCTTTTATTCAATGACCTAATCTTAAGTCTCATTTCATTTATTATATCTTGTTGTTTTTCATTGTTCTGTATGCTTTTGTCCGTTCTTTTTTCACACTTTTTCTTCCGCACTGTTTTCTCACCGATTTTAGGGGAGTCTCCACTAGCTCCGTATCATGAGACTAAGGAATATTGCTGACTACATTCTCTAATATCTTTTTTGTCTCTATATTTCTTTGAAGCTTGTTTACAATGTTTTCTTCGCCTACGTAATTCCCGTTCTGTCATATCTGCTGCTTTCTTCACCTCATATTCAGCTTTTTTTTCTGGTAGTACTCCCTATCTTTAGCACGTTTCATTTCTCTTTGTTCCTCTGTCATTTTGTCCAAAAACGTTCGCTTTCTTGCATTGGCTTTTCCCTATGTTTCAAATAAGCTCAAATATTTTTTTTGAGTATTTTATTGGTTTTCTTCTTTTTATCATTTTCGTTTTGCTCCATTTTTACTGGTAACAGAAGAAAATCTTTGAAATCTAACTGGCTATTTACCAAATATTAATTTACTGATGATGAATCAGAAGCCACTACATTAATCCGGGAACGCGTCATCATGCCCGGGTACGTTCTCGTTATGACGTTTTTGCGATATCGCGCCTACAGTTCTGATGCTTGCCATCTTAGACATATTGGGTACGTTCAGAAGCACTCAACTGTTGGCATAAAGCAGAAATCAGTTGAGTAGAGTTGAGTTCCAGCGGATGAAAATTTTCTGAACTCATCGCTGAGTGATTTACAAATCTGACATATGTCTTGTGCTATAAAAATTTTCACTCTGCAATTCAGTGTTCACCTGCACAGATCACCACCGTCTTCATTGCAAATGAAGCACGCATGACTTTGAGTTTGAAGCAAAGTATTTAATTTAACTGGTACTGTAGAATCATCATTTTGGTCGTTGATTTCTTCAGTTATCTCTTTTAAACAATTAATGCACAATCTCGTTATTTGGATTACTTCAACTACCGGTAATTCTAATATTTCACGCTTCAAAACAGCCAGATTTCTTTTATCGACATCATCTTCTCTATCTGTTCATCTGAGGTTATTCAACCCTTTCAGTCACGACTTTTTGTTGTTTCTTCAAAAAAATATTTGACCAGTGGAACCTTCTTCATAATTTTAATCACGATTTTTCACATGTTAAAATTATCCCCCAAACACCCCCTATGGGAGTAATGGCGTGTCCCCAAGTGGGGACACTGTGATCAGAAGGTTGTCGAGTGAGATATTAGTCATAGTTATAAATCAAATAGTTATTAGCTCATTTCGAATGCCAAGTCAAAACAAACAATTTTTGTTCGATCTAGACACAAATGAATATTTGACATATAAAAATTTCTTTATCGTAGGATTTGTAGGCTTGCCTATTTTGGTCTGTACTTCCGCAATATTTACCCGGAAGTGAATTAAGTCAAGAGTATTTTTTTGTTACACCCAGTTTCATCGCTTCATTTCTATATTGGATCTATGCATTCACACTAAATGATAAAATCAAAATTTTTTTTTAATGATGGCTTCTTTGTAGATTGTTCTCGAAACGAGATATGAAGAATATTTAAAATACGTCAGGATTATTGAGCATCTCGAATTCTAAGTTTTTTCTATGAGGAATAATGTTTATTCAAGTGAAAATGAATAAATTGTAATATTCCACTTTCAACACATCATAAGAACCATAAAAAAAATTGTGCCATTCAAACTAAAAACAGATTTTTACACAGTGATTTTTGCAGATCCCAATTTTCCATTTCAATTTTTTTTATCTCATATAACAAGTGATATTTCTCACCTGTCATAAAAATTGAAATTTTTGAAAACGGCCCTGCAATTTTTGAAATTTTTTTCGTGATCTGATGGAGAATATGCATAGTAATAAGCTTGCCAAATATCAGCGAAAAATTTGCCATATTGACGATGACATTATGTAGTTTATAGTTTTAGGACTTTTGCAAAAAAACACCCTGTATCTCCGAAACTAATAGCCTTAGGGGACATTTAAACCCCCATTCCTCATTAAGTTTGAGGTCCTTTATCTCCATGTTAGCCGTTGTCCCTTATGTCACCAGTCACCCTGTACATTTCAATGGGCAAAAATATTTAATACAATGGATTGCGCTCAATTGTAACTGAAGAATCCATTCATTCTTTCCAAAATGAACGTCGGTTAGCTTGGCGAGGTTATATACTTCACGTGAAATGTTTTTTTTAAGTTTTTCTTCCAAATATTTCAACAACCGTTTTATGCCCTGATTCATTCAACATATGAAAATTTCATATTTTCGAATTCTCATGGATATTAACGTTTTTTTCATATTAATTTATTTTTAAATGGAAAAAAAATTATCCCCCAAACACCCCCTATGGGAGTAATGGCGTGTCCCCAAATGGGGACACTGTGATCAGAAGGTTGTCGAGTGAGATATTAGTCATAGTTATAAATCAATAGTTATTAGCTCATTTCGAATGCCAAGTCAAAACAAACAATTTTTGTTCGATCTAGACACAAATGAATATTTGACATATAAAAATTTCTTTATCGTAGGATTTGTAGGCTTGCCTATTTTGGTCTGTACTTCCGCAATATTTACCCGGAAGTGAATTAAGTCAGAGTATTTTTTGTTTACAAACCCCCAGTTTCATCGCTTCATTTCTATATTGGATCTATGCATTCACACTAAATGATAAAATCAAATTTTTTTTTAATGATGGCTTCTTTGTAGATTGTTCTCGAAACGAGATATGAAGGAATATTTAAAATACGTCAGGATTATTTAAGCATCTCGAATTCTAAGTTTTTTCTATGAGGAATAGTATGTTTATTCAAGTGAAAATGAATAAATGTAATATTCCACTTTCAACACATCATAAGAACCATAAAAAATTGTGCCATTCAAACTAAAAACAGATTTTTACACAGTGATTTTTGCAGATTCCAATTTTCCATTTCAATTTTTTTTATCTCATATAACAAGTGATATTTCTCACCTGTCATAAAATTGAAATTTTTGAAAACGGCCCTGCAATTTTTGAAATTTTTTCGTGATCTGATGGAGAATATGCATAGTAATAAGCTTGCCAAATATCAGCGAAAAATTTGCCATATTGACGATGACATTATGGTAGTTTATAGTTTTAGGACTTTTGCAAAAAACACCCTGTCTCCGAAACTAATAGCCTTAGGGGACATTTAAAAACCCCCATTCCTCATTAAGTTTGAGTCCTTTATCTCCAGTTAGCCGTTGTCCCTTATGTCACCAGTCACCCTGTACATTTCAATGGGCAAAAATATTTAATACAATGGATTGCGCTCAATTGTAACTGAATCCATTCATTCTTTCCAAAATGAACGATAGGTTAGCTTGGCGAGGTTATATACTTTCACGTGAAAATAGTTTTTTTTTAAGTTTCGTTTTTCTTCAAAATATTTCAACCGTTTTATGCCCTGATTCATTCAACATATGAAAATTTCATATTTTCGAATTCTCATGGATAATTAACGTTTTCATATAATTTATTTTTAAATTGAAAACAAAAAATCCATTTCCGTTTCTATTTCAGGATTTTCTACTTGGGGCCTTCTTTTCGGGGATTGCTTCTAATGTTACGCTTCACATGAGGCTTTCTTCTTTTTCAAGGTTACTACTCTCTTGAGATTGCGCAGCACAGGTTCGAATTTCAATTTGTGTTGCTTATCGTATACCTACACACAAGTTTCTCAAAAGAATTCACCAGTGTCTTTTAGTGTTGGGATTGTTCATGTCCATTATTGAAATGTAGAAAAATATCGTGGCTATGTTGGACCTTGATTGGGAATAGAAGGAAAAATTAAACCCAGATGAACTTTGTCGACGTTTCGGACATTTTATTTTCTGATAAACAGAATTTTGTTGTCCTTCATCATGACTAAAAAATTAAAAAACAGCATGTGGTGATATGATACCTTACAAATTGAAAACAAAAATTTTATTCTTATTCTTCAAATAGCTTAAAAATATAAAACATATAATTAAAAATCTAAGTCTATTCGTTCAGATTTAAAAATAACATAAATTCCTCAGAATATCTTTTAGTTTCAGTTCTTCTGGATTTTTCGCGAACATTTCGTCGAGAGATTTAATTCAATTATATGGCGTAACCTTTCATACCATTGCTTAGGAGTTGTTAGCGAGTTTACTTCAGAGAAGCTTTCTTCGACTCAAAAGTTTATATAAGTTGTTACTGTCACGGCTTTCTATACCAACAGTTTTACCTGACTGGATTATTACGGCTTTATGTTCACTCTTATTTGTTGAAAAATCCTTTCTTGCAATGGCTCCTTCTGAGAATAGGTTTCTTCGGAGACCAGCTGCATACCAAACATTTTCAATCAATCCAGGATACCATTTACCATCGATTCATTTCTCTATCTCGATTGTTCCTATCCCTCTCACTAGAAGTTGTTCTTTATTCCCTAGTTTTACAGATTCCTCCATCTCTTTTATGCACTACTAGACAAAATTAGATTTTTGGCAATTTTCAACAGGTCGTAACTTCGAGAGGCATGGTCGTACAGGAAATTAAAGAAGGAAATTGTTGCTCCTAGTGTCTTGTTTTTGTATTAGAACTTGAAAATGCGTATCTCTCTGTTCAATACTGGGTATCACCAACCCTGTTTTCAATAACAGCTCTCATTCGTTCAGCCATGTTAATGCAAGCGCTAATTTGGGGCTGCGATTGGTATTCCAAATTTGCTGAAGCGCGAGCTCCAAGGCAGCTAGGTTTTGCAAATTTGAATAATCTCTGCGCAATCGACGACCAATTATGTTCCAAACGTGCTCTATGGGGTTGAGCTCTGGACTCATTACTGGATATGCAACAATGTGATGTCATGCCGCTAAAAGAAGCGCTTAGTATAATGTTGGCTGTGTGTGGACGTGCAGCCAATTCTGGATTCATCATCACTATGTTTATACCTCAGCATTGCTTCTATCGATGGAAGGTACGTCTAACCCTAAATCAAGCTATTCTATATTACTATATCATCATCGGTTTCATCAGATTCAGGTATATTATGTTCTATACATAAATTGTGTAATACCACACAGGCATTGATGATCTTGGTCGCCGTCTCGGGGTCATAATGAAGCACTCTGTGTTTGAGCAGACAACGAAATCTCATTTTAAGAAATCCATTACATCTTTCTATTGAACTCCTTATAGTTTTATGTGTAATATTGTATAGATATTCTTGAGTACCTTGCATAGGTTCATCCTCTAAAGGAATCATTAACCATGTCCTAAGTGGATACCCAGAATTTTCTGCAAAAAGATTTTAATGTATTTCATTCGAAACATAATGGAATCGAATAGACAAACATCATTTTTGCTACCAGGAAACAAGGTATCAACATACAATATTCTCAGATTATAATCACGAATCATGTTGACATTGATGGAATGATAATAATTCTTCCGATTGACATAAATGTTCTTTGGGCGTTCTTCATCATGTATTTTTGGGAGATAAATAGCTACATACATGAGTACTATCGATACAACCCATTTAGTACGGTGTAATTAGACCTAAACCTCAACATCCAAAGTGAAAGTTTTCCTCCAACACCAAATTACTCTACATAGTCCCCTTATTCTATGGTAAAAAGTTACACCATTTTGAGCGTCGGGTTTGGGGGTGAGGGGGGTTGGAATTTGAAAAATCACTAATTTTTTTAGTTTTTCGTAAATATTTCAAAAACTAAGCAGTTTATCCTAAACATTGTTATATACAAAAATGTTCTACGTTAAATTTTAAATAAGAATGGTCTTTTTCATAATCACTCTAAATTGTACGGTTCAAGAGTTACAGACGTTGTAAATGTTAACTGTTTCGTAATTTTGATAATTTTTAAAAAAAATATGCTTCGTAAAAGAATGTTGCTATTTCAGTGACCGGTGGTATGTTAGTGAAGCCCTTGAAGGAACGACAACCTCACCACCTTATCAAGGGGCACTCTTTTTTTAGGGAAAAGAGGCTTCCACAGGCCTAGGCCATATAAACCTGTGGTACGGAGAAACCCACCTTGAACTTTCTACGAACATTGCAACATAAATTCACTTCTTAAGCATAAATATCTTTCAAATTTGGAATGTTCAATGTCTTTATTAACTTCACTCATCCTCCAGCACATTATCCTCTTCCTCTAGCTCGTCGTCTAAGATTTTATTATTGTCCATGTTATCACATGCTTGGCCTGAGCAATTGCTGCATATGCTAGTGCAGTTTAGACCACTCCTTCTGCATTCACAATTACGAACGCATTCATCCTTGCATGTACACATTATAAGGGACAGTAATTCCTGGGGGGCTGCAGGACGTGCTGTTGTAATTGGTGTCAGGTGGTCGCCAATCTTCTTCCAACCCCACTCGAGTGGATCCTTATTTTCATTCAGCCACTGTTGTACTTGGTGGTAGGTCCTGAATGAATCCTGTCTGGACGCTCCTGAAGTGGGGGGTAGTGCATCCAACTTCAGTAATGCATGTATAGGCTGCTTTGCAATCGTTTTCAAGTAGGAATGGTAGCGGAGACAATCTAGATCTTCAGTGTTCTTGGCTCCAAACATTGCAAGTAGGAAGTAATTTCCTGCATCAGCCACTGCACTGGGGTCGGCTTTGGGGTTGTTGAAGACCAGAAGTTTTTCACGAATAATGTGTACTTGCAAAGATGAATGCGTTCGTAATTGTGAATGCAGAAGGAGTCGTCTAAACTGCACTAGCATATGCAGCATTTGCTCAGACCAAGCATGTGATAACATGGACAATAATAACATCTTAGACGACGAGCTAGAGGAGGAGGATAATGTGCTGGAGGATGAGTGAAGTTAATAAAGACATTGAACATTCCAAATTTGAAAGATATTTATGCTTAAGAAGTGAATTTATGTTGCAATGTTCGTAGAAAGTTCAGGGTGGGTTTCTCCGTACCACAGGTTTATATGGCCTAGGCCCGTGGAAGCCTCTTTTCCCTTAAAAAAGAGTGTCCCTTGATAAGGTGGTGAGGTTGTCGTTCCTTCAAGGGCTTATCACTAACATACCACCGGTCACTGAAATAGCAATATTTTTTTACGAAGCTTATTCTTTTAAAAAATTATCAAAATTACGAAAAAGTTAACATTTACAACGTCTGTAACTCTTGAACCGTACAATTTAGAGTGATTATGAAAAGGACCATTCTTATTTAAAATTTAACGTAGAACATTTTTGTATACAACAATGTTTAGGATAAACCGCTTAGTTTTTGAAATATTTACGAAAAACTAAAAAAATAGTGATTTTTCAAATTCATACGATTCATACTTTTTGATTGCTACTTTTGGTGGAAATGCTCATCGGAGTTGGTTTTTGAGAAAAATTGGTCGAAATACTCATTGGTGTTGGTTTTTGTAATTGCGGTTGAGGTCTACCGAAGACTTGTGAATTTGTAAAAAGTTTTGGTTCCTTATAATTTGGATTTCGTTGAAGATTTATAGGAACACTAGGAAATTGACTAGTTGTAGGTTGTTGTTTTAAAAAAACATAATTTTGATGGTTAGTTTGAAATTTCTTTGAATTGAAAACTATTATTCTTACTGATAGCTATTGAATTCGATCTTTGATAGTGTTTGATGTTATTTTCCTCAATTATGCATTGTAAAGCTTGAGCTGAAGAATCGGGTCTCATTGCCCTAATTATTGGCCCTAAGGGTTCTCTTCATCCCGCTATAGAGGTTTTTAAATTTTAATGCTTGTTTGATAAAAAATTCTCTTTTACTTGGTCCTAAAGTAGCTTCGCATTTTAAGTCACTGGTGTTTAGTAATGTTATATTTTTTCGTGAAATTCTCTAGGAGTTTCATTGGCATTTTGCCTTAAATTAATTAAATCTTGATTGGGTTAATTTTCGTCTCGTTGATCGCCAAAATTTAAAAGAAGTGCAATTTGTATATCATCCTGGTTATCTTGGAAATTATTACTATTTTCTAAATCAAAGTAATGGTGTAAAATTGCTCCGGAAGCTTTAATGAATCTTTGCAATTTGGGTTCCCATCATAATCAGGGATAATGGTTAAATTTTTATCATCAAATACGGGCAGTGCTGGCATTTTTGTGTTTGTATTATTTAATGAAGGATTTATGAATGAACTCAAAAAATCAGTTTCTTAGTCACTTTCGTTTTTAAAATTAAATAAATCTGGCTCTGAAACGCAATCGTTTTCATCGAGGAATCGATGGACGAGGAATCAGAGGAGTCTGACATAAACAAAAATTAATGTATCAATAGTCTCTCCAGTTTGTTAGAGATCTCCACAATTGCATTCTGTGTCTCTGTTCTCCGCTATGGATGTAGGACCTGGACCAATTGTGGTTGGAAAAACTGCACTAATAAGGTTCGGTTTTTACTAAATAGAGTGGACTCTAACGTTATTTCACGATGAAAAGCTGCAAATGATGTTTTGAGGATTCAAAACTAGATTTTTAAAAAGACAATTAATTGGATTAGAAAAAACGATATGATACATATGAGTTTAATGTCAAGACAATCTATACAATGAAAATGACCTGTATATATCTGTTCGTACGATGCACTGTAGTCATCTCCTGGAAGTGACGCGTCAGCGCAGTTTCCATGGGAAGATGCTAAGGTGCAACGGTAGACAATTCCGGATATAATTGTAACAAGCGCTATGAACGATACGAGTATAAAAGGAATATAAGAGGAGGTTTAACAGCCAACAACGTGAGAAACATTCTCTGCAAGTACTTCATGTCAAGTGTTGGAAGCATTCACTGGCAGATGTCAAAGATCTGAGGGCCAAGATCCGTGAAACCAGAAAACATAAGCACTAACCATACATATGATTCCTTTTTAATTAATTTGCTTTTAGTTACCTTTGTAGTGTTGTTTGCATTAGTACTTGTCTTTAACCTTTGTCCATAAACTAAAATACTGTTATCTATATACTCGTTAGTGAATTTACAATTGTAAAAAAAAGAAATACACTTAAGGTCAATTATTCAATAGCACTAAAATTATTTGTACTTACCAAACTCATTCTTTTTGCTGTCTTCCAGAATATCGAAATCCTTCAGCAGTCTCAGACAAACTTCATGCCACGCACTCCTTGTGGCGTTCCTATCTTTGAAAATATCCAAAGTTTTTTCCCACAGTACAGACCTTTCTCGAACAAAATGAATTAATAATTCATTGTCAATCACAACTTCCATTTCTGCCATAATGACCGCACTGCACACGACATCAGGTGTAGACTGGACGACGAGTGTGTAATCTTGCATTCGGTCACGTAGGCCACTGCTGGGGGTAGTCGATAGAAAAACCGACGAATGTAGTGGCAGCGGTCGGCTGCATTTCTACCGACGGCGTTAAAAAATCCGATCGTCCTTTTTTCCGCCGAATGTGTACGTCACCATAAGATTCCACGCGCCACTTCTGGTACTAGACGCACTACCTTGTGCGATGAGTGTGCATTTTAGCACTGTAGTATACACCTCAGAATAAAGAACCACAGGAAGGACCAGAAGATTTGAAATTGGGGACCGGGATGCATATTTTTATCTGCCAGACGTGATCTCAAATCGGCTCGCGCCGAACGTCAGCTCCTAAACGCCAGCTATGAGCGCAAAACACACAAGCTAAACAGCATACGTTATCTCAGAATAGCCTCTCGCGTAGTTAGATAAAATAACAAAAAAGAAACAGAATTGTGTTAATATCAAGGAATCATTCATTTTGAGTCGCGTGAGTAAAATTCTTCACTCATAACGGTATGGTAAAAATATTTTGTATGAGAATGATCTTGCACTTTATAATTAAAGTTAGCTACAAAAGTCCTTATTTATTTATTTATTGAAAAAAAAAACAACATCAACAAGCAAACATCCCAATAATCAAAACTTAAAAAACACATTCCTACAGTTTGAAGATATTTAATAACGTAGTTATGAATTCCTATCTAATACAAAATTTTGAAACCAAAATTAAATCTTAAAGTAGCATTTTTGTCATGACATATAACAAACCAAGCTGGCCTTGATCTGATATTCACATAATAAGGCCTGCAGCGAAGGAGAAAATTAATATAATACTAATTATTCTACAAAATAAGACAAGCATGATGTTATGTCATGACAATTATGCTCTTGCTCTTCTAAAAAATAATTTATTACTTTGCAATCTTTCGAGCTCCCAAGGTTCGATTTTGTTTTACACACGGATCTAGACTATGGGGAGCAAAAGTTTCAGTTTTTCTGAAATTTGCAGGTTTTTTTCCCGACTGAAATCGCCTTCTACCGGTGAACTTCGATTTCCTTCTGGCCACACTAGTTGGCTGTACAGAAATTTTCACACCTTTTCTTTGTGTAGGAACCATTCGTCTTCTCAGAGAGGAACATGGTTTGAATGCCGTGTACAGTCCACTCAATAGAGAAGACGAACTATTCATATTTTTCTCGTAATTTTGAAGGCAAGATTTGACTCCACCTTGGAAATTTTCAGGATCATCTTTGAGGTTCTTTATAACTCTACTGTTCAGGTCAGTTCTGAAAATTTTCCAGTCTCTCAATATTTCTGTAGCGTCACTATTATTATTACCATCTTCTATTGTTTCACTGCTGGATTCAGAATGCCCAGCACTTGTATCATCTTCGATACCGACTACCATCAGGTTTGACTTACTATTATTTTGATCATCTTTATCCGACTCGAAGGTTTCATTCGGTGCATTTTCAAGACGTAAAGGCTGAAGCAAATGTGAAGGTGGCTCACTACCACTAGCGATTTCATATAAAATCCGTTTCTGCTGTGCTGACAAGGAATTGCAGGCACTATTGATGCTGAATTTCTTAATAGCCCCAGCCTGATGCTTGCACACTTTACCGGTTTTACCTTGAGGACAAGAACAAATGCAAACTTCCATATCAACAAAATATACTTCTTTCTTGTCGCAGCTCAACACAGTGTATTGCAAATGTCCTATTTTCGTGATGTTTTGGGGATCAACGTCCTTTTCATCTGGAGCATATCGCTTAACATTTATTTTGTTTAGCACCAAATCTAAAAGTCTTTGTTTATAATACATGCTGAAGCTAACCACGATAAAATCGACAAGCTGAACCAGATTATAAGCTTTTGTTCTTTCCGATGGAATATCTTTGAATAATCGGAATATGACTTCAATTATATTGTTAGTGTTTGAACTCCTGGTTAGAAATTGCTTTCTATAAAATAAACACCACATGTGCTTGCGATTGAAGTTTTTGTACGTAGGTTTTGAAAAATGGATATTGGACTGAATTTTCAAGTAATATATTAATGTTATCTTCTACTTGCAACTCGGATTCAGTGCTTTGTAGAATATTTTTGAAACTGCGATACAATTTCTGCCTGTCATTTAGAACTACTTGGTTAATATAGGTGCAAAGCCACTTCCACACGGCTTTTAACACATGGAACGTACACAGCAGAAGGGTTGAATTCGGCCAAAATATATCGAGAACTTTTCTTTCCTTCAAATCATCATCCGTAATTATCACTTTCGGTGTCACCTTTGTAGGCATAATACTGATCAAATTTCTCACTGCTACCTCAAATACCTGCGTTTTTTCGGATGTTGTTTAGACACATCCAATAGGAATTCCCCAACAGACGACTGCGTCACAAAGAAAAAAATTTTGTGATTCTCCACATCACAGTTTCCGGTGGCATCCACGAACATAATCTCAGAGGCCTGAATTAGTAATTTGGCAGCCCTCTGCATTTGAGGAGTGCATAATGAAACAGAAAAATGGTCATCAATTTGCTCGATCTTAAACAATGTGTCTGTAATTGATAAGTGTTTTTCAAGATCTTCCAAGGTATGTTTTCCCGATCTAGATCCGAAAGTAGCATTTCTGCCATATATTTGAAAAGTCTTTTTTCTCAGGAAAACTCTCTCTGTCTGCCATTAATTCTTGATATTCATCACCATACTCCTCCATTTTGGAAAAACAAAAACTATGGTAGGCTGAAGCAACGGAATGACCTCTGTTGAAATACTCCAAAAATTCATGAGTAGTATTTTCACTGATTGGCCGTTTACTTGAAGCAGCTGCACTAGTAATTTTATGATTATGACTGTTTTTGATTGATAAAATGCATGGCCAATTTTTGATGAGCGTATGCTGCGTCTTGTCTGAAGCCCTTGAATACTGAGTGGGTTCTCTGTTAATTGCTATAATAATTTTAGCAGGACAATCAATATTTTTTGAAGGATGTTTTCTTTTTCTGTTATTAGGTGCGGCTATACGTATTTGTCTTGTGTTAAAGTGGCATTGATAATACCTTTTGAAGATATTTTTCTTGACTTTTTCAATGGAGTTTTGAATAGTATTTTCCACGGTCCACGTTGTCTTGGATTTTATCTGATATTCTGACATCCATTGCTACAAGAAAGGAGAAGTACTGTGTCATGCGCTATTTGAAGGAGAACTACTCTTTAAAATATCAGGGCTATTAAATCCGCAAAAAATTTGCAATTTAACAGGATGTGATAGGTATCAACGGTAGGTAAAATTCACCAAAATGAACCAAGTGAAATAAACCATCATATCAAGTGGTTATATTCACCTATCGACGAATAGTCGATACTACTGCACTGCGTAGATTAGGTACATTCAAGGTAGGAACAGTAAACGTCATATGAATACTTTCTCGATAACAGTTTGAGCTATACCTAACTACATAGCAACAAGTTCTGAAATTTTGTGGAAACACTTTCTTTATATTTGGTTTCGCGAAACAAATACAAACAAAAACGCATTTTGTCAGAGAACCTAACGAAGTTTTCTCAAATCACTTGAAAAGTACCAAGAAATAGTAAACGAGCACTCGAAAAAAATCACAATCATTTTTTGAACAGTAATCTGATTTTGAGGAAAAAGAAATAGTATTTTATCAGAAAAAATAATTGGTAATTTTTCGGAGGGTAATTATTTGTTAGTTTCTGCAGCATCCTCTATAATATTTTTCAAAAGTGTCTCCCGTCAACCTACATGTGTGATCAAAAAATAATCGAAAATACTTATTCGCTTTCTCGTGAGAAACCGCGTCGCTTGGCCTAGGCCACCCTGTATAACTGAATCAGATTTACCGGAATTCTTGCGAACAACACTTTCTTATATTTAGGATGACTAGCCTATCAGTTCGCTGTTCGCTCCACAAAATAGAAAACAAAACAAATATAATTGTCAGATCAATCATTGAAAAACATTCCATAAACATGGTCTGTGAGATGATTATATTCGTCATGTTCGTTACTTTTTATGTCTGCTCCACAAAATCTTCACTTTACAAATGAACTACCCTGTTCCTACCCTTCACTTCAGTTGCAGATTATGATAGATGAATAGATAACAAGATAACCTGTACTCACCTCAACGCCTTCTTTCGTTTGCAAATTTATTCTGACACCGTTTGGTACTTTCTTTTAACTGTAATTATCAGGAAAGCATTCAAAACTATCCATTTTTATTGTCACTTTTATGACAACATAGTCAACATAACCTCTCTTTACCTCGCCATGGTGGGAATCTTGCGATATCGTCTGCTATTTAGCTCGAACGTCGCGGGTCCTTGCGATCGCAGCTGTCGTTTAGACGCTGCGCTCGGGCATAAGCCGAATTGAGATCACGTCTGCCACATAGAAATATGCGCACGGGACCGACGATATGTTGATTTGACTTTGTGGGAATATATGTTCATAAATAAACGAGGGCGTAAACAAATTGTAAGAAAAAATTTCATGTTTGATCTCTTAATGCTGTGATTTAAGGAGAAATAATATTTCTTTAATTAGTGAATGATTGGTAAATAAGACCAATGGTACAATCATTGGTGAATTGCTTCATTGAAGCAAGTAGAAAATGAAAGGGGGTGATCTGATATAGGATGAAAAATATCGAATCAGTAACACTCCAAACGGAGATGTATAACATCGCATGTCTATTGAAAATGAATACGACACATTTTTTCCACTCTTATGGGTGAATGAAACAAATAACTTTCTGTGAAAATCAATATTCAGGTTCTTTTTCGCCATAACTGGTTTGATAATAAATAATAATAATAACAGTACTTTATTGCATATGCAATTGGCCATCGACCTTGGGTCCTTCAGCCTGTAACTTAACAATCTTTGTTACATTATAAAATAAATTCTACGAAAAACAAAAATAAATTCAACGAAAATAAAAAAATGAAAAAAAAACAGAAATTAATTAATTACTCATTAATTATTAATTCTACGACTTGTTCAATAAATAACTGTTATTATTATTATAAGAAATTAAATTAAAACATTCTAAATTGAAGACAAATTCAAATCAAATGTTCAAATAATCCACCTTGTTGTGCCAAACAGTAGCCAAATCTGTTATAAAGATTTAATCTCATATCTCGGAGAAGATTCGGCGTACTTGCTAATTTGGAACAAAGTTGGATTATTTTGGACCTTAATTCAATAATGTTCGTCGCTCTTTCAATTTCTTGCCCATACACCATATTTTTGAGATATCTCCAAAGAAAGAAATCATTGGGAGATAAATCTGGAGATCTGGGGAGCCATTTGATGGTTCCGTTTGTGGTCAGAAAAAGTCGTTCTTAGATATTATGTGACTACGCTTGCGATATGACTTGGGCAGCCATCCTGTTGAAACCAGACATCATCAAAATTAATTGTTAGCTGTCGAAGTGTCGGAATAATTTGATCCTGTAATAGATCCAAATATTTTGCAGCGTTTAGGTTACCATCGATGAAAAATGGCCCTATCATGTAATTACCCAGCATTCGTTTGGCAAGAGAAGTGGATGTGTGTGCTGCTGTTGAAACCAGTGCACCTTGTTCTAGCAGAAAAATTGCCCAGCAAGTCGATTTGGGCGATAGAACTGTTCGGAATATTTTGAAAAGAAATGGTTACAAATGTTATAAGGTGCAAACCTCTCAGGAAATTTTTCCAGAAGACCATTTCAAAAGAATGGAATTCTGTGAAAAGATGATGGAAAAAGAGAATGAGAGTAGTTTTTTTTCTGAGCAATATCTTATTCACGGATGAGTCATCGTTTTCATTTCATAGAAAACATAACCCATCCGTAGTAAGATATTGGTCTAGGGAGAATAAGCACCTGCACTCAGAAAATTATTCTAGTAAATACAACGAAAAATGTATGTTATGATAATAATACTAAGATCGCTATTTGGTCAATCTAAAATTCTATTAAATCGACACAAGCACTTTTGTCAGCTGCTCTATTGAATAAAAACTTGTTATAGATATAGAATTTTCTGTTACCGTTATAATAAAATAGTTCTTCCACTAATAGTGCAGTTATCAGGTATAACCAAAATATAGATGTTCATAACAATAGTTTCTTGTAACATGAACAATAAATTCTGTTACGTTAATAAAAATATTGTTAAGCAGATCGAAATATAATGATTTCAGCAACACTGCTCTGTGTACAATGGATAGTGTGACTGCTAAATATACGATTTACACTCTTCAGGCAACAGTAAGTCTGTTTATGGCGATAAAGGGTTTTATTATATTGCTAGAATTTAATATTCATACTATAACATTTAACTATTATCTTAATCTGATCCTCGCTAGTATATATCTCGCCCCATTCAGAATATTATTCTATTGAATTTATAGAAAACAATTATTATCAATCATTTATCAGTGAAATTGTTGTGATGAACTTTTCTCTCTATGCAATACCTAATACTTATTATGAACTTATTATTGTATTTGACGTTATGGGAATAGGTTTTAGAATAACAAAATTTTCCAGCTTTGGTTAGTTCTATTAGAAAAAAGATTTTCTCAAGAAATCTGGCATCTTTAACATAACCCATAACATATAGCAGAAAACCATTTCTTCAGCTATATCGCATTAGTTATTCAATGTCTTGGTATAGGCCAATTGAAACAAACTAATTTATTATAACGAGTTTATTTGAAGAACTGAAAAATAAAATATAATAAATAAAAAATAACAGAAATTTCGAAACATTTTTTTCGAGAAATAAAAGTAGTTTTTTTCTTTAATTCATTTATAAACATATTTATTTCGGTAATACAACGTCGTGTTTAGTTCTAATGTTGAAGAAATAAATTTGCAAAAATTGCCATACGGCCAAACACTCTAGCGGATAACTTAAATTGAAGGTGTGGAAAATTTGGAAACAGCTATTGATTGCCGAAATTGGTGGAAAAAAGTATATTTTATCTGGTCACAGCACACTAAATACTGCTTTGGATTCAACACATTGTCCTCATAAATGACGACTAGATGTGGTTGAATGGGCATGTTTTTATTTTTTAATGCTAGAAGTTTATTTTCTATCTCGGCAGCACTGGCGCCTGTTATCATAAATGCCTCTTGGGAGCCTGTAATGGTGTATTTTATCAACACTTTCTTGGTGCCGAATTTTTGGGTTTTTTTGGATGTTGGTGCTATTGCTGCATGCAGAAGCAGCAAAATACAACCATTTCGTCTATCTGCAATGAAAATCACCATTTAGTATCAAGGAGATAGAGTTTGAAACTGCTTAATCTAACAGTTTTATATTAACATAGAATGAAAACTTGAAAATCAAAATGGAATTACAATTCACTTCAACTTCATGTTGTGCAACGATAAATGCATTCTATGTTTTGTGAACAAACCTTCAGAAATATCCTTCTGTGTTCTTAATTTCTCCAGAAGCTGAAGACATTTCTTTTCTTTTATTCTTTGGGGAAAAATATCTAAAACTGCTTCGGAAAATATTTGCCACTTCGAAAATATGCTGCCTGCACCTGGGAATAAGTATTCGAAATCCATTTCGATCTGAAAACAAATATTCGATTATTATCATTCATAAGGAATGCGACAAATTTGTCTCGTAATTTGTATTGCAAAAATGAAAGAACAAATTCATACCAAGGTGTACCCCAGAGGGTGTTTGTATAGAGGCCATGCATTGAAAATCGTGACTAAATTTTTGCTGTCGTCTTCAACCAAATATTTTCTTCTAAAAATTTGGCACTTTCCCCATAACGTCCAAAAAATACCAGAAAATTCGATGCCACCATTTTTTGGACTTGCGATCTACCTCGTAGATGGATTTCAGCATGTCCATTTCATCAACAAAGCCCATGTTCGCATTATAATCCTTTACCAATTTCGGACAGTCAATTTCCTCTCGGTTCCATCTTATTTTTCCTTGTTGTTTTTTCATTAGTGAAAGGATCATAATGATTACTGAGGAATAACACTGACTTGCGATCCTTCCATTTTAGATAAGTAATTCCATCTCTGCTCACTCTCCAGTCAGAATTTCCTCTTTGTTATTCATTATCTCCTTTCACTCCTATCGGTAAAACTTTTCTGCCTTTTCTCACTGTTCCACATGCATAGATATGCTTTTCTTGAATATCTCTCTCTTCGATTCAAGTGAGTTGAAAAAATTGTTGAAGTACAAGTGATGTCCTTTTCCAACTAATACTTGCGTGAGATCCTTGACAACGTGTGATCCCAAACTTTTTTTCGGTTGCTTCGGATACCTTTCCTGTATAGATCTGAAACTGGCATACATATCCAATTTCATCAGCTCTAATCCAAACCTTATAACCACGTTTTATAGGTTTCATAGTCATATATTGCCGTAAGGAACTCCTTCCTTTGAAAGTATCATAGATTCGTCTATGGCTTGATTTTTTGAAGGTCTGCAAGATGAAATAAATGTATCAGAGAGCTTTTCTAGTAGAGTTCTTATCTTATATAATTTGTCATATTCATCCTTATTTGGCCTCGGTTGAACAGAATTATCGTTCAAATGAAAATTCTTGAGAAGCCATATGAAACGGTCCCTTGGCATACAAAAATTCATGAACGAAACTCTCAGATCACTTCCTGAAGACCAATAGTCTCAGGAAAGTTTTTTTATACCCATAAGCAAATTAATGCCAAGAAAAACTTTTATCTCATCCGAATTAGTTGGTGTGAATAAATTATTATTGCCTCCACTAATTTGTACACTCATATAAAGAAACCTTTGAATTAAATAAATATGGAGTTTACTCAAAATAATATTATCTTCCTACTAGCGAAACAAATATTCCCTTGAAATTTCCGTGAAATTTATTCCAATATTTGAACGGAATTTTTTCATTCCAAATAAATTAAATCTTGGATCAAGGTTTCGTTGTATTTGACCGAAATATTACAGCTATATATGACAATTCAATGGAATGAATATGTGTTTGAAGAGGATAAATATCTGTTTGGCAAAATAAAATATTTATTTGAAGAAATAAAATATTTTTTTGGAGAAATAAAATGTTTGCTTGAAGAATTAAAGTATTTGTTTGGAGAAATAAAGTATCTGTTTGGAGAAATGAAATATTTGTTTGGAGAAATCGAATATTTGTTCGAAGAAATAAAAAATTTGTTTGGAGAAATAAAATCTTTGTTCGGAGAAATAAAACATTTGTTTGGAGAATTAAAATATTTATTTGGAGAAATAAAATATCTGTTTGGAAAAATGAAATATTTGTTTAGAGAAATAAGATATTTGTTTGGAAAAATGGAATATTTATCAGAAAGGTAAAATTAATTTCCCTTCGAAAAATAATTATTTTTTTGGTTCCACACTGAGAGAAATATTATTATTATCGACTTGAGACTATTAGTGTAGAAAGGGTGTGATTTTTCACACCCCCTAGCGATCGGCTATCACACTCCCTACTAAGGGGAACATTCACTCATCCCGGATAGCAAGTATCAGGGGGATTGAGCTCTGAGGTCTTCGGTGTTCTTCTTCTCCTGGGTCCTGGGTTGTTCGTCCTTCGTTGCTTGGTCCTGGATTACTCGGTTGACGTCGTGGTAGTTGGTTTTGCAATGTTTCCCTCCATGGTTGTTTCTGGTGTCCATCGTGACCTACAAACTTCCTTACCGTTCTAGCAGTACCTGGAAGTACTGCTTTTTGCATGGTTTTCATCCAAATCTAGCTCCTTGAGGTTGGACTTGAGGCTCTTAGGAATAATTCCTGTGGTTGATATGAGAATGGGAATGGTTCTGGTACTAGACATTCCCCACTGCCTTTTGATCTGAAGTTCAAGCTCTCGATATTTCGATATTTTTTCAGCATATTTTTCACGTAGATTGTTGTTATTGGGGTTGGCTACGTCTATGAGTATTGCTTTCTTCTCTTTTTTCTTCACTAGAATTATGTCTGGCCTGTTATTGGCAACTGTTAAATTTGTAAGCACTGTGCGATCCCAGTATAGCATGTAATGGTGGTTCTCCAGTATAACTGCAGGCTGAAACTTATAATATGGAATTGGTTCGGATTGCAGCATCTTCAGTTGGATGGCGAGTTCCTGATGAAGTATTTTACAAACTGCATCATGTCGACTCTTATATTCATTTCCGGCAAACATTTGGCAGCCTCCTGTAATATGTTGGATTGTTTCTGATGTTTGGCATCCGTAGCGGCATTTACCGTCTGTGAGGCTTCTATCCTTCATGATATATTTCTGATAGTTTTGGTTTGCACTACTTGGTCTTTAATGGCAACGAGAAAACCTTCTGTTTCAGGAAACAATCTTCCAGAAGTCAGCCAGTAGTTCGACGCAGGAATGTCGACATGTTCCTGGGTGACCTCGTTCAGGTGTCTTCCATGTAGGGGCTTTTCTCTCCATCTTTGAATTTTATCACTGTCCGTCTGTGTGGTGTTTTCATAAGGGTGCTCGCTTAATAAAAGAGGTGTTGAACCATCTGCTTCGATCAGTATCTTATGTAAGTCCGATGTGTTTGACTTGTCTACAAAGTAATTTCTTAAGTTGCTTATCTGTTCAGCCGCCACCTTCTTTATGTCCACGAAGCCTTGCTCGCCTTGAGTTCTTGGAATCGTTGTTCTTTCAACACAGCATTTAGGATGATGTTTGTTGGCCTTCGTACACAGTGTTCTCATTTTCCGTTGGAGATGATCGAGATCTGTATTACTCCACTTTACGATTCCGAAAGAGTAGGTGAGAACTGAGCAAGCGTAGGTGTTAACAGCTTTTGTGAGATTTCGGCTGTTCAGTTTCGTTTTCAGAACGCTCCTCATTCTTCTGGTAAACTCCGCTGTTAGTTCATCCTTCATCACTCGTTGGTCTATCCTTTGACATTGTTTCATACCTAGGTATTTGTATAGATCACCTGCCAGCATTGCTTTAATTTCTTCTTCGTTAGACAAGGTGAGAGGTGTCTGTTGGATTTTTCCTCCTGCTATATTTAGGGAACGACATTTGTCCAGTCCAAAGTTCATGCTGACGTCTTTGGAAAACTTTTCCACAAGTCGTAGTAGGCACTCTAGTTGGTCTCTGTTTGCTGCAATTAGTTTCAAGTCATCGACGTATAAAAGGTGGTTTATCAACATGTTGCGTGTGTTGCTTTTGAGGTTGAATCCCTTTCTGGAGGATTTTAAAATACTCGATAACGGGTTCATTGCCATGCAGAACCACAATGAACTCAAAGAGTCTCCCTGAAAAATTCCTCTCTTGATGGACACTGTGCCAGTTCTTATGCCTATTCCGCTGATTTCGATGTTAGTGCGCCAAGTTGACATAACTGTTTTGAGAAAGCTCGCTATTCTCGGATCTACTTTAAAGATTTCTAGAACTTTTATGAGCCATTCATGCGGCATGGAGTCAAAAGCTTTCTTGTAGTCAAGATAAGCCGTGAAAAAATTCCTCCTCTTCTTATGGGCTTGGTTGCAGATTATAGAGTCGATAATCAGTTGTTCTTTGGATCCCATTGCACCCCTGGAGCATCCTTTCTGTTCCGATGCAATTATTATTTCGTTCGCAATGGGAGTATAGTCGACGTGTAATGCAAGATGTTCTGAGCTTGTACATAGTTGGCAGGCATGTCACTGGCCTGTACGTTGCTCGATCGTCTGTACTTTGGTGATTTTTGGCAGAAGATAAGTTACACCCTCTGTCAGGAAGGAGGGAATATTTTCTGGAACTCGTAGAATTTCATTCACTGCGTTAGTTAAATTACTATGTAAACAGTTGAATTTTTTCAGCCAGAAACTGTGGAGCCCGTCTGGACCAGGTGATTTCCAGTTGTGCATTTCTTTGAGAATTTCCGAAAGCTCTTGTGGTGTTATGACTGTAAGGAGCATTTGTTCGGTGTTGGTTTGAGTTTTCTCTTCGTCTTTTATCCACTCTGCATTTGTGTTTTAAGAGGTAGGCGTTGACAGTTGTTCGGTCCAAAATTTCTCCATGTCATCCTTAGTCGGATAAATGTTTGAGGAGTTCTGTTGTTTTCAATTCAAATTTCTGTAGAAATTTTTTTCCGAGTTTTCAAAGGAGGTGTTATCTTGCTTCCTCCTGTTGCTCTCTTTATATCTTCGTAATCTCTCGGAGTAGACACTGAGTTTTTGTTTCAGTGTGTCGATGTACTGCTTAACTGTTGTATTTTCTTCCTCATAGCTGGAGTGCTTGCGATTTCGATAGATAATCGATTCTACCAACGATTTCAGCTTGATTGTTCTTATTCCATTTTCATATTGTGTCAGCCTTCCTATGTCCTGCCGACAGCGTTGAACTTTTTCCTCCAGCCTTCTTTGCCAGTGAGGTAGGCGAGGTTGTGGACAGGGTTGAATTGTGTGCTGTCTTGGTTTGGTCTTCATGCCTAGCACTTCCACTACAGTTGTTGCGGCACAATAAAGGATAAGATGGATTGTTTCCAGTTGTGTTGCCATTGAGAGGAACTTAGGTATGACATCAACGTTCATTATCTTGAGAATGACCGCTAGTTTTTTGGATGATCTGATCCTGGGTAGTGTTGGTCTGGAGAGTGGATCGGTGCCGTTGTATTCGATGACTAGTCTGCACATTGCTGATTGCAGACGTTCCACCAGTGCTTGTCGTTCATCGTCCGAAGAATTAACCTGAGATGGTATGTGTTCAGTCTGTGTCTCTTCATTCGTGCGGACATTTTCTTGGAGTGGTAATTGTAGTTCTGTTGTACTTCCTTCTCTTGTTGTTTCGCTGTTGTGATCTCTGTTTTCATAGGCTGTGTGTTCTTCTCTAGTTCGGGTTTTTTCGATGTTCAATTCATTCACAACTTCATTTTTTATTTCCTGTAGCCTATCTTCTGAGATAAGTTTGTTTCTAAGGATTACGCGATACTGATCAGCTATCCTCTGTTCAGTTACTTGTAGGTCTGGAAAACATCGCTTGAATTCATTGAATAACCGTTGTCTGTATCCAGTTTGTTCTTGACCCATGTTTGTCATCTTAAAGTAGATGCGCATGATCGTTTCATTCATACAACTTTTCCATTTCATGCGTCTTCTGGGTAACCCTGCTTGAGTGAACGCTGGTTGAAGATCCTGCGTAGCACTCACTGTAGGGGGTGACACTGCTTTTGTTTATCTCCTTGGTTCTTCCTGTTGAGCTGTAGTGTTTTGTATGACAGGGGCCCGCCTCCTCAGCACCCTGCCACTGACGTCCCGCATGCTGTCATGTCCAGCGCCAGCTCCAGACATGCCCTGACGATCCTCAGGCAGCGACTCAATATTCCTATTCCTTAATTGCACCATCACTATGGGTTGCATTTTATACCTACTGCCAGGTTTAGAAGAAAGGAAAATACATTTTAAAAGATTAGTACCGAATATTGCATCAATTATTTTCTCAATGAGCTCAGAAGTGTCCATCCGGACCTAAATAGTAACACATTTGGCTATATCACCTATTTCTACGTTGTGATCATCGAATATGTTAACCACCTATATGATGCAACTGTGTTCGGTTTCTTCAGAATACACAAGCATAATTCAGATGAGCTGAAAAAAATTACATCTGTTTATAAAAGACGAATATTATATCATTTTTCTTTTACAAAGAAAATTTTCAAATTGAATAACGAGTAATGAAGATTTTTAAGGATATATTTTCATTTCATTTACTTATTTCTTCATGAAATCTAATCGACATGTAGAACAATAAGATAATGTAAAATAGAGGTTCATTTCAAAAGATGTTAATTTTCCACCCTCTTCAGCTACATTTATTGCGTCCGTAAATTAAAATAAGTCTGCAATGATTACATTGAAAAAGGCAGAGCAAGTACCAGATTAAATGCGACGTTGTCAAAGGACCCCGCACACTTACTTAGGAAAAGCGGGTCCAGTGAATTTTCCTAATTTTTACATATTATATTTATACCAACCTTAAGAACAATATATCAGATTTTCACGAAGGTCTTACATCTGGTTTGTTCTATAGGGCGTTCCAAAATTGCAGCTACGGAAAAATGAATCTTTAAATTTTGATGATAA
The DNA here is from genome assembly GCA_013421045.1 of Propylea japonica. Taxonomy (NCBI): domain Eukaryota; kingdom Metazoa; phylum Arthropoda; class Insecta; order Coleoptera; family Coccinellidae; genus Propylea; species Propylea japonica. Next base: position 62,746,647 of record CM024240.1, on the reverse strand, counting down.
TTCTTCTAATTTTCAAATTTTATCTTGATGCTTTGGGTTCTGAATAACAAGATGTGACAGATATCCAAACACCGCCCACCACGTTAAGGTTCGTTATACAGGCTGTTCCATGAAGCTGTATAAGTAACTGAATGTAACTTTGTTAGTGACTTTGGGACCACCCTGAGTTTTTCAAAATATGATACCATGATGTATGTCCACTTCTGTAGGAAGTTTCATTAATGTACAAAGAACGGTTGTAAAATTATTCAGGTTTAAACTCGGATTTCATACAATTTTTCTTTGAAACTTATCTGTAGTTGAGATTGCTGTCAAGGAATATAGGTTTTCATTAGTATAATTATTATGATGGGTCGGTCCAAAGGTGTTTTTTCAGGAATGCACAGGATGAACATAATGTTGTGTCACTCATATACAGGGTGTTTCATCATAAACTGGACAAACATATATTTTCGTGTAGAGTAGAGGACATCGGGAGAATAATTTTTGCCTCATACAATATATCCCGTTTTCGAAGCATAAGCGAGATACAGGGTGTCAAACGTCATTTTTGAGCAAGATTATTATGAGTGTGGTAAGTTATGTATAACACTTAAAGTGACGGTTTTTGGTCAAATCTCAGTTTTTTGGGTCCTTTATTCAGAAGACCTGCAATGTTCCATTTTTTTTGCGGTTGTCAAATTGACTTTTGTTTTCTGAATGAACACAATTTTCTAAGAATTTCTGTGAAAAAAATCTTTCAAAAATCGAACACAATTTTTTTTAGATGTCTACAGCCATGAAAAAATTTCACTCGAAATGGATGAAATTTTGTACAACTGTACTTCTTGAATTATCAATCACGAATATGAAAACAGAATTGTAAAATATCGAACGGTTTCGTTACTACAGGAATTCAAATATTTCGTTCAGACCTCTGAAATAATGAAAGAAAATTTGTTTTGAGTTCTCGAGTCAAAATATGTAATTAAATTATTGGCAACGAATATTAATATCCTTAGAACAGTGTCATTTCCCTATTTAATACCTACATCAGTTCAAGTCCCAACTAAGTTTCACTGATTTTTTTTTGTATTTTATTTGTATTGTATTCATCTAGAATATTCGTCAACTTTTCTGAATAGAGGACCCAAAAATACTGAGATTTGACCAAAAACCGTCACTTTAAGTGTTATACATAACTGACCACAATCATAGTAATCTTGCTCAAAAATTTCGTTTGACACCCTGTATCTCGCGTATGCTTCGAAAACGGGATATATTGTATAAGGCAAAAATTATTCTCCCGATGTCCTCTACTCTACACGAAAATATATGTTTGTCCAGTTTATGATGAAACACCCTGTATATGAGGAGATTAGTGACACCACATTATGTCCATCCTGTACATTCCTGAAAAAAACCTTTGGACCGACCTATCATAATAATTATACTAATGAAAACCTATATTCCTTGACAGCAATCTCAACTACAGATAAGTTTTAAAGAAAAATTGTATGAAATCCGAATTTAAACCTGAATATTTTGCAACTGTTCTTTGTACATTAATGAAACTTCCTACAGAAGTGGACATACATCATGGTATCATATTTTGAAAAACTCAGGGTGGTCCCAAAGTCACTAACAAAGTTTCATTCAGTTACTTATACAGCTTCATGGAACAGCCTGTATAACGAACTTAACGTGGTGGGCGGTTTGGATATCTGTCACATCTTGTTATTCAGAACCCAAAGCATCAAGATAAAAATTTGAAAATTAGAAGATTATCATCAAAATTAAAGATTCATTTTTCCGTAGCTGCAATTTTGGAACGACCTATAGAACAAACCAGATGTAAGACCTTCGTGAAAATCTGATATATTGTTCTCGAGGTTGGTATAAAAATATAATATGTAGAAATGGGGAAAATTCACTGACCCGCTTTTCCTAAGTAAGTGTGCGGGGTCCTTTACGGGCTTCGTATAGAATGTATATCATAATGGGGCCCTTATGAGCAGAGGTATAGTTTGATAGTTTAAAGAGGGGTTACAGTTCACTGCGACCTTGAGGTCTATTGTGCCCCCTTACAGAGCTGTTCTGGCCAAAAACCTTCACAGCACGCCTTCCAATTCCAGAGATCTAATGAAATCTAATAACTGTGAAGGCTTCAACGAGGCTATTTATAATAATAATGATAATAATAATAACATTTATTCTTCTTGGACAAGTCCAACTCATCAAACTTCCATAAGATACTGTGTGAAGCAGATGACGCAACACCACTACGGCTAAGCGATCACCCTCAAAAAATTACCACACAGACAATAAGTGATAAAAATCAAAGATGGAGAGAAAAGCCCCTACATGGAAGACACCTGAACGAGGTCTCCCAGGAACATGTCGACATTCCTGCGTCGAACTACTGGCCGACTTCTGGAAGATTGTTTCCTGAAACAGAAGGTTTTCTCCTTGCCATTCAAGATCAAGTGGTGCAAACAAAAAACTATCAGAAATACATCATGAAGGATGAAAGCCTCGCAGATGATAAATGCCGCTACGGATGCAAAACATCAGAAACAATCCAACATATCACAGGAGGCTGCCAAATGTTTTCTGGAACAGAATATGAGAGTCGGCATGATGCAGTTTGTAAAATACTTCATCAGGAGCTCGCCATTCAACTGAAGATTCTGCAGTCCGAATCAATTCCATACTATAAATATCAGCCTGAAATAATATTGGAGAACGATCAGTACAGGCTATACTGGGACCGCACGGTACTTACGAACTTAACAGTTGCTTATAACAGGCCAGATATAATTCTAGTGAAGAAAAAGGAGAAGAGAGCAATCCTTATAGACGTAGCCATCCCAAATAACAATAATCTACGTCAGAAATACTCTGAGAAAATAGCGAAATATCGAGAGCTTGAACTTCAGATCAAGCGGCAGTGGAAAATGTGCAGTACCAGAACCATTCCTATTTTGATATCAACCACAGGAATTATTCCTAAGAGTCTCAAATCCAACCTCAAGGAGCTAAATTTAGATGAAAACAGTTTTGTGTTTGGGGATATATAGTGTTCCCTCACTTCTGGTGATATAGCCGTGAAAGCTGGACAGTGTCACAATATTTCTTTCATGCTCTTTCACATATATGAGACATTCAAAAATGTAAATAGAGGGCAAGGTTAAAATACCACATTTTGCGAATAAAGGTCTGCAGGACGAGCGAGGAATAATATTAAATATTAAGCGCAAGATACGCTTCTGCAGTAAAAACGGTCTAAGAACATTCGACGAGTTTCCCCATAGTAAAATATTGTATGAAATGTGGCTATAAGCCAGACTGTAATATATGTTTACAAGAACTTCTGGGGGAAGTAGATCTTTAACCCTACTTATAGCATAATACGCACTATTTAATTTACCACATAAAAATTCAATATGTTTTGACCAATTTAAATTACTATCGAGATAGATACCAAGAAATATACAATTATCGTTAGACGATATAACATTACTCAAATAGTTAACTACAAGTTTACGATTACTATGTGTCATTGTGAAATGAATGCACTCTGTTTTCTCAATGTTGATCATTAAGTTATTACTGCGACACCAGTCAACAAAACTCTGTATGAGAAGTTCGCACAATTTCTGAAGCTCGTCTAATGTTGAAGCTGTAATTACTACCGAGGCATCATCAACGAATAAATTCATTAAGAACCTCCATATCGAAGATGGAACATCCTGACAGATCAATAACCGGGTGAACATCATTCGCAGATTAACAGGAAGATCATTCATGAATAGAAGAAATAAAAGGGGACCAAGGACGGAACCCTGTGGTACTCCTAACCTCACATCGTACTCAGCGGACAATGATCTATCAACCTTTACAAATATAGATCGGCCTTCGAGATAGCTGCGAAGCCATTCTAAAAATACACCTCGAAATCCGAGATTATAACACTTTTCTATTATAAATTCATAAGTGAGACTATCAAAAGCTCTGGAAAGATCGAAGAATAGACCAGCTACATGAAGACCGTTGTCGAGACACTCATATATGTAATTTACAAAGTTGACTGATGCCGTCTGGGTAGAGCGACCAGATCGGAAACCATGCTGGGCATCAGTAAGTATATTAAATTTATCGAGGTATTTAACCATTTTGTTCAACACAATTCTCTCAAAGACCTTAGAAAATACATTTAAAATTGAAATTGGTCTGTAGTTCGTAATACTATGTATTTCTTTTCTCTTAGAAAAAGGAACAACTAAGGACTTTTTGAGAATGTCAGGAAACACTCCCGAACTAATGGACATATTTATACAATGGGCAAACATTTTCTCCCTCTTACAAGTTTCTCGTCCAAGGCATTCCTTCCTCAGGCTCGCAATGCCAAGGCATTCCGTGACTAGGTGAATGGGGGTTTCTTCCTCCTCCCCACAGAACCTACACTCGTCAGTGTCCGACAATCCCATCCTCAACAGGTGCTTCCTGAGGCGACATTGTCCTGTAAGAAAGCCAGTGAGGAGGTGCAATTGCTTCTTACCAAGATCCAGATATCTTTTGGAGCAGAGCAGGGGTACACCGCCACAATGTATATATTTATACGCGCTACCGCCGCAGCACCACCTACAGGTGGACGGCATGAACTAAACGTGTATATGCGCAGGCTTATTATGATATCAGTCTTATTATAATACGCCTAGGCTTTTTCAATATGACTAGGCGTATTGTAAAACGATGAAAGTGAATGAGAATATGACAATATGACTGATTATTTTAGACGTATTATAATACGCCTGGCGCTTCTTAGTCTTATTGTTCAATAGAATCTGTACTCGATCGTTCTTAGGATTTGACTGGGAGAAATACGTCGTATTATGATACGACTGGCAGTAGGCCAGGCAAATTATAAAAATCGCTTATAGAACAAAAACAAAGGATTATAGATTTGGATTATTTATTAGAACATGGTCCACTCTTATGACATTTGCTCGTACATTTCATATGGGCTTTAAAACATAAACATTTATTGCTACGGCGCGGCACTGTGCCTTGCTTGGTTTGCAAGAGCACTTTTTGAATCCCTGTCCTTCGAAATTGGAAAATAATCTCATTGCTTCTCTCAACGAAATAACTTTATTCGCTGGAATATTAATCACTTCATTGTCTTGGCAATCTGTCATTTCATCTCTCGAAAACCATCGGTTTAAAACTCCATGTAGGTACCAATTTGGTAAACATCATCTGAGACTTTCACAATAGTTCCTGAAATATTTTTGGGATCCAGAGGTTCTCTATCTGCTTTAGGAACTTCGATTTCTACTTTTTGACCTACCTCAAGAGGTTTCAATATCTTATAACTCACGTTAAGCATGTTTTCTGCAGCTCTTTTTTGACCAACCACACATTCTTTTCTTTGGTTTTTGATGATTTCTTCATTTTTGCATAAATTGCACTTTGGATCTGCTTCACTTGCGAAATTAGAAGGACCTTCATATTGTTGTCCACATCCTCTACATACATCATCAGCAATATATTGGTTATCAGAGCTAACAGGTTTCTGCTGCGATGTTCCAGGTTGTTCCGTTGTAGTATCAACATTATTAATACATAATATTTGTACTCCAGGATGTGTCTCCATGTTAGCTGAGTCTAATTCTTCTAATTCATAGGTAAGTAATATGCTGCCGTTAGTAGGTATTATTTATATTTCGCTCATCTATATTTACATACATTTGTGGGCTATCTATAACATTATCATTATTGTCTATTAGTGCAAGATGTGCAGAGCAATCATTTTCAGATATTTCATTCAACACTGCTTCCAGATCGTCCTCAGTATTTAAATTCTTGACAATTTCAGTTGGCAAATTAGTAGATAACAAGCCTACACGGAAATCCACCCCAAATAAAGCTTTATAGGGTGAACGTTTGATAATTCTGTGGTTGGAAGAATTTTTTGCCATAGTACGAAATAGCAACCAAGTGACCAATTTGTCGAATAATTATCCCTCAACCAAGCTTTGAGCATATTTTCGACATCTTGGTTTGATCTCTCGACACTTCCTTGACTTTGCGGATGCCGCGGGCGTCCGTTGATAATTTTACAAGATGGCCATGTAGCAACCATTTCTTGAATAATATGGTTGACAAACTCCCTGCCATTATCACTCTGCAAGATCATTGGCACACCAAACTCCAAGAAAATTTTCAGAAGTTGCTCGCATACATCTGTTGCACTCTTAGATTTCCAAGGTCTCAGATTAATAAATTTAGTCAAATGATCTTGATAGTTCATCAACCACTTGTATTCTCCATCAGGCGTTGACTGTAAATCTATAAGGTCGACTTGCCCACGATGATTGAAATCTTTGGATAAAATAGGTTTTTTTTTCAGTACATGTTGTGCAGCATCTTACAAATATTTCTACTGCTGGTCTGGGAATGACATACTTCGGTTTTAAAGCCATTAACATTTTATCGCGGCCTCCATGGCCAGTACTTATATGAATGTCGACTAATTTGTTGTAGAACTCTTCGTAAGCAATTATGAACTCTTTATGTCATCCTTTTCGTCTATCTTTTTTTTATAACTTTTCTTATTCCTCCGATTTCAATAGTCTCGTAAATTCGTGAAAAATAAAGCTGATTATTATTTCTTCTAATTCCTTTATCTTTCGCTTCACGCGCACTAATCAAAATATCAGTAACTTCTTCTATTTTTTCCAGTGTCCAAGGCTTTTTGCAACTCTTTTCGTGTTATGAAATGAATGGCCCTCTGAGGTCTACACGGTTCGGAGTTCAAAATCCGAGATTTCAATTCAACTTCATTCATAATATCTTCTGAGAAAAGAGCTATGTCTGTATTCACTACTCCACCATCATTACAGATTCTATGTCATCAGTATTTTCTTGTACTGTACTACTTACGCCGGTTGCTGATGTAGAAGGAGCGATATATGTTATATTTAAATCAGCAGGCTTATTCACGTTTTGGTGGACTTCTGAATTTTGGTTATCGGCAAGAAAATTCGATGCGAAGATCTCTTCTGACATGGATGTTTTACCCCCACTTTCACTCTCACCAACACCATCGTCACGTGATTGACTTTTAGAAGTCAATGAGGAAATCCTCGCAATTCAAGAGGAAAGTGTGGCAAAAGCCCGAATATTTCAATTAGATATAGGATTAAGGAAAGAGCAGTTGAAAAAACTGAAACAAATTAAAAATGTGTAAAATCTACCCACATTCTATTTCATAATGATGTTGTATTTCAAGACAAAATAAAAATAGCTATGTTCATTACAGTACAGTACTTTTATTCAAACATTACATATTATTCTCTGAACCATTCTCATAAAAAAAAACTTTTATAGATGTGTTAAGTTTTGGAAATAGTCACTAATTAATTGGGTTCTGAAGGAGTTGCTAGTATTTAGATGAATTTGTTGTATTTCTGGAATATTTTCATTAATAATTAAATTATTCAATTCAGAGTCATCAATGTCTTCTGGCTGAGGTGGTAATTCTACGTTCTGCATTATCGCAATATTATGCAGAACTGCAGTAGCTATAATTATGTGCATAACTGTTTCAAGATTCAGTCTTAACCCATATGCTGATACAGGAAATCTCCTTTTCCAAACACCAAAGCAGCGTTCGATGGTGTTTCTCGTTCTTATATGAGCTTCGTTATATAATCTCTCTTCGGGTCGTTGAGGATTGAGAAGAGGCGTCAAAAATAATTTTTCAACGGGTATGCACTATCGCCTAGAATTATATAAATATCTGCATTTATGGAAAAACCCCAATTACTGAAGATATACCTAGAACAATATGCCAGTTTGAAACTCGTTATTCTTTAGTTTTCTCTTCAATCTCGAGTGATTAAATATTGTGGCATCATTCGCAGATCCAGGCCATCGTGCCACAACATCCAAGAGTTTCAGGTTTGCATCACAAACTGCCTGAACATTCAATGAGCAGTATCCCTTTCTGTTACGGCATACTTCCGCATCTTCACCTCCTGAAAATTTTAGATTTAGATATTCCCTGAAAAGTCCATTATGAGAAGAAAACTCACCTGGCGACTGAATACGTACATGCGTACCATCAACACATCCAATTACTTTTGGAAATGAAGCTTTTCGATGGAAGGAAACTTGTGTTTCAATGATTTCTTCATTTTGAGGCATTTAAATGAATTTTGAATATAATTTAGCTATAATTCTAGATGCTGTAGATACATCCATTTTCATAAAATCTGCAACAGATGCCAAGTGTCCAGCACTTGCATAAAATCTAAATTGTGCCAAAAGCTGGTCAATGGGTGCCACACTATTATTTCTGTAATAATTTCACTCTAAATAAATCCTTCTGTTTATTATTTTCTACATACTCACAAATCATTGTCAAACTCTAATTAATCCTCCAGCAACGGTAACATATATAAAATCGTTTCTTTTATCAAACGAAACCTCCTAAAAATTGTCAAATTATCCATGCTCTCAAAATAGTTTTCTCTTCGGTAAAATCGTCGAGGAAAACCAAATGCAATTATGTCTAGAACGTCGATATCATTATCCAGTAAAATCTCGTCTTCAAAATCATCCATTTTATAGTTGAATCGACTTTATGCAATTGCACGAGTAAATCTGAATATTCAAATATTCCACTGTGTAATCGAGCTCTAAACGAGCAGATTTCTGTGTTTAGTTTAAACGATGTTAGATGGCCATTTAATCATTGATTAGGAACGGTGCAACCCGGTTGGAGATTAAAACCATGTTTAAGAATTTAATCATTGTTTAGAAAATCGGTGCAAACGGGCATTAATGTTTAATTTCAATACTGCGTATAACATTAACGAAACAATCTGCTGGTTTTTATTTTGACCGCGGCAATTGTCAGAGTAGAACACAATTTCAACATTTTCGTTACCTGCAGATAATTTATTTAAGTACATCCATGAACATGATCCAATTTCATTGACACCTCTTTGGCCCTCACCCTCATGCCAAAAATAGCATTCTACTTTATCTGATCCAAGCTGAGATATAGTGAAGTTGTATGAATTTATTTTTGATTTACAGTGTTTGGTCATGACTAAGTGATAATTTAAGGGCACATGAAAATTGATGAAATAAAAAGCCTCAAACGAACAAATTAATTATAAAATGGCTCAAAATGGCCGCCTCTGCTCTGTAGACAGGCAGTGGTCTTCATGACGACCCTTCTTGTGTCTTTTGCTCGCGTAGTGATCATGTTCGAACAGCAATAACTCTCAAATTATGTAACTTACAGAAATGATGTTAGTGTTGTTTTGTAGCTTATATCCTCGCGTATTAAACAATTGAAAAAAAATTATACTTCAATGTGCTAGTTCTTGTACTATTGCGGATTTACTAAGAATATCAGTACATATTTTCACTAATACTTTTTTGAAGAATTTTTTCATGGCGTTTTCAAGTCCAATGTTTTTATATTGTTATACTTCAATGAAAGGTAGAGGTATCATCTTTCAAAAAACATTTTTTTCACTTCTGTAGGACCTTTACGTCCAAAGAAATCGATATTATTTGGAAAGGTCAACGAAAATGAAAAAGTAAATTTAAAATGGGGGCTACTCCAAAACTGAGGGGGTAAACTTCCAAGTTTGGGTGTTTTTGTCGATAATATTAAGTAAATTTGATGACCTTAAATTATCGCTAAGTCATGACCAAACACACTGTATCATAAAACAGCGAGGCATCTCCTGCCTGGAAAGACAGAAAATCCACCGTCTGACCCATGAAGGTTTGCCAATTGTTCCAAGTCATTTTTTTCCATTCAGAAAATTTGGGACATCATCGCTAAATGTTTTCTCAATTTAGTCGATGTGAGAAGCCTCGCTTTTTCTGGATCATTCAAGGCATTTTGACATGAGAACGCATAGCATATAACCATACAAGCAATTTTTTCCTCCTGGTGTCCCAAACAGGTAAATATTCTCAGAAAGGTCAAAATTGGGTCTATATTCCAAAAGAATATCGATATATATTCCAAAAATTTTTTTTCAAAGAGTACTGATACTCCTCTTCCCCTTGAGCCTCTAATAACCACTCTCTTAAAGGAGTTATAGAGAATTTTTTCAGTTGGTGTGAGAGCTCTTTCCAGCTCACCGCAAGTTGTTTTCCCTTCTTTTATTAAATAAAAGCACACTGCAGAAAAGGACCTCCTGTAGAGATTTATAGTCCTTCAGTGTAGGATTGAGAAGGAGTTTGTGTTTACATTCTTTCATTTTCTTATCCAAATAATTTTCTAACTTCTGAAAAAGAAATGAACAACCAGTTAATAATAATAATAATGACAGTTTATTTCACCCAACAGGAAATTTCCCAATAACAGGGTAACATATCAAATATGAATAAGATGTAACAATTATTCCATAACAGAATAATTATACATTCTATAAAACACAACAAACAACAATCGTCCCAAACTAAAAAAAAAATTAAATTCAAGTTCATCAGCACTCTTGCATATCCCATAGACCGGAGCTTGCTCGAGCATATTAGTCCGGTGTCTTGGGAGGCGAAAGGTTGACGCAGTCCTCGCTTCGATCCTTGGTACACGAAAGTCAACCCTGGACAATAGATAAGGTGAATCAATTCCACCAGTAACTAGTTTTTGCGCGAACTCAGCACACTGTCGCCTTTGTGTCTCCTGCAAAGTTGAAACTCGCATTTCGTGCATGGTTTCAGACAAATCCGCACCTCGATCAGGATACCTACCGGTCTTCTTGTATTCAGCACACTTTAGAAATTTTCGGTGAATGCGTTCCAGTGATGTGATATGAGAACCGTACATCGGAAACCAGACCAAGTTGGCGTACTCCAAATTGCTAACGACGAGAGAGAAATGGAGAGTTCTAAGAACTGAAACATCAGTGAACTCCCTTAAACACCGTAACGCAAAGCCCAAAGATCGACTAGCCGAAAAACAGATCTTCTCGATATGGGGAACAAAACTGAAATTCGAATCAAATAACTACCCCAGATCACGAAACCGGTCTCCACTAGCAATAGGGCTATCACCAATAGAGTAGTTAGTAGTTAGCTTCTTGTTAATGTCACCTTGAAACACTTATCTCTATTCAAAAAGAGTCCCTTGCGCGAGCACCAATCCTGAACTAATTCCAAACTGGACTGAAGCAACTCCAAAATCAGCAATTGCGCGTACTTTCAGGTAAAGCTTGAAGTCATCTGCATAGGACAAGACTGATTTCTGCCCAGTGCTCTGAATCACGATACACTTACACCGGTATGCCGACGCGCATCGAGAAGTGACGTCACTGCGGAGCCTTTCCATTGCATTAGCGTTAGAACTCCAGAGAATAATTGGAATAATGGAATTAATCGCAAGTTTCATTGAAAATGCAATTAACTAACAATTAATTTCAAATGAAATTTCTCCGATGTCTTTGTTTGTTGATTCTAAAAGATATCAATGAAATTGTATAAATATAAATGTAAGTGAAAAGTATCTATTTGTTACTACAAAATAAATTATTGGAGGTTCATTAAAAAACTTCGAAAAAGTGAAAATATTTTCATCATTTCTAGGGAAATTTCAATGAATTTCACTTATAATTCGTGAATTTGAAAAGTACACTTGTACACTTTTTTCTTCATATTCTGAAAACTGATCTTCTCATTTAGATCCCTGTCTTAAGTTGGTACGGATTGTGCTCAAGCAAAGAATGACATCGAATGAAATCTGAACGTCATTTTTCAGTTTTGCAACCGTGTTATTTTCTAACACTTTGAAAATATTTTCTCCTCAGATAATGAAGTACTGACGGGATACTTCCGACTTCGGAAAGCAAAAGTACCTTATTTTGAATCCCTTTTAACTCTTCTGTAATTCTTACAGCCAAAAACTGCGCAATTAGGCATGAATGCAGGTATTATAACAATAATAATATAACTCCACTTTTATCTCCGCTCCCCAATGACGTAGATGAGCGCGCCGGACGAGTTTAGACTACGAATCTGGCATACCGGTGTGAGTGTATCGTGCTCTGAATGTCAACGTGAAGAAATTGAAGCAAGCGCGGGTAAACGGCGAGTAACTATGACTCTCTTGGCCGTCGAGGGGGACGGACGTGTGAGCACGATGCTCAGACGTTTGTAAGTTTATTTTGCATTTCGCGTGTCGGATCAGTGTAAAGGATGTGACCATCGTAAGGATAAAGAACTCCCGGTCAGTTTGACGTTTAAATGAGGCAATTAGGCCCACTGGTTCAAAAGTTATGGTGGGTTGAAGTTATAAAATTCACCATTTATTCGAGAATTTCATCGCCGGAAAACCTGTATCGATACATACGCCGCCTTCGTGATAACCGGCCATGTATGTTTTATATTCCGTTTGTTTTTGTTTTTTCGGGGTGAAAATAAATGCTGCGATCTAATTCTAAACATGGGCGTAGACCGCATTTTTCAAAAGGATTGAGTGTTTCCAATCCCCCCCCCAAAGTCGGCGTTCATATGCCAGTGCATACCCCGAAAACGCGGAATTCTACGAGGCCCTTTCTCATCCACGAGGACACTTACCAGCCCCAGGCCGTCAAGCTGCCTTTTTGTCATTTCATGCTACCAGGAGCACAGGATGTGTAGGAGGTGTGTGATACTTCTCGGTCGATGTGTGTGCACCTTTAGCCGGGATTTCGATTCTGAGACCTATACGGAGAGCTTTTGCGGACTAGGTGAGCTTTTTGCAACTAAAAGCTCCTAGAGCTTTATTCGAACTACAAACTGAGCTTTGAAAGCTCACGAAAGCTCGAAAGCTCACCTCGAGATTTCTACCCGAAAGCTCAAAGCTCACCCGAGCTTTTTGCTTCCCAATATAAGTGGAGCTTTTACACTTGTGGAGCTTTCGACCTATTCCACCCTATTAACCACTTACACAATTGGGGAGCTTTTGCGATACGGTGTGCCGCAGGCGTGGTACCCCATTGATGGACTGGATGACTAGCGACGGCGAATCACTGAGAATATGCCGCTACTTTGCGTGTGTGGTAGGTCGTATGCGACCGAAAAGAGCCTCAAAGACCATCAAAGGAGATACTGCCGAGGGCCAATAAACCCTGAGGTCCCTGAGGAAAGATGTCCGGTATGTGGAGGGGACTATAACTCATATACTGCAATGAGGCTTCACATGAGTCAAGCTCACCCGGAGGAATATAACGCAGACATGAATGGAATGGAGTCGCGAAGTCGGCGGCTTTTTTGGACGGAGGGAGAGCTTGAGGCGATGGCTGAAATGGAGGTGGGGTTCGAGGAAAACCTCACCCAGCTGCTGGACTACATGGCGCAGAAAATGGATAGACCCAGAGACAGTATCAAAAAGAAACGATACAACATGACATACAAGAACATCCTAGAAAGAGTGCGCCAAGAAAGATATGATAGGGCAAAGGTACTGAGGCAATACCAGAGCGGGAGGAGATTCTGCCTGTGCAGTCACATATAGACCAAATAACACCGGAACAAAGCCCCACCGTCGCAATAGACCAACCCAATGAGACAATGGAGGTGGTAGAAGATCGGGCACCACTAGAGCTCCCTTTGGACCCGGTGCTCCGTCACTTGCTGGAACTTTGTATCCAGTCTGACGACGTGCAGGCTATCATCGCGTGCCAGGAGGTCTGCGTTGCGAGTGAAGGTTGGAAGGAAAAGATTGATACATGGACGGGGGTAATATGCAAGGAATATGGAAAAGAGCTGAAGAGTGTGAAGAGGAGTAAAGAAAGGATAGATGTCAATGAGGGAAGGAGGAAAAAGAGAACAAGGATGTATAGAGTGTTTCAAGAACGATTCAATATTGACACGAAGAGGTTAGCGTCTGAAATAATAGATGGAGTTTGTGCAGAGGAAAATTATACTAAACCTGCAAAACATGATATAATGGGGGAATATGGGGCACTGTTAGGAAAGCGCGCGAACGATGATGGCAGGCCGCTCCGCGATGTGGTTGGTCCTACTGGCTTAAATTTTCACCAGCCAATAATGAAAGAAGACATCACGTCGGTCATATCCAAGCTGGGCACAACATCTGCCGGCCCAGACGGCATTGATTCAAGACGCCTCAAAAAGATACCCCTAGAAAAATTAGAGTTCCTCTTCAATATGATTCTCTTCTCAAAATATGTCCCGAAGTGCTTAAGAACCAGCAGAGCCGTCCTGATACCTAAAAAGAAAGAACATCTAGAAGAGGTTGAGAATTGGAGACCAAACACTATTTCGTCCATTCTTCTACGAATAATCAACAAGGTGGTGGCAACAAGGCTGGCAGAGAAGATAGCTCTGGACGAATGCCAGCGAGGGTTTACCTCGATTGATGGTTGCTTTGTGAACAACATCACCCTCCAAACAATCATCAAGTCGAGAAGAATACAGGGAAGACCCCTTTCGCTGATCACGCTGGACCTGAAGAGGGCGTTTGATAGTGTCTCGCACTCCACGATACGAAGAGCACTTGGGAGATTTAGAGTAGATACAGACACAGCCGAATACATCATGGCTACCCTGGATGACATCTCCACCAGGGTGTTCTGCGAAGGAGAGGAAATGGGCATGATAAAGATATTACAAGGGGTCAACCAGGGAGACCCTCTTTCTCCAATACTATTCAATATGGTATTGGACGAACTAATAGCAAACCTAAAGATAAGGAAGGGAATCACTGTTGGTAACGCAAATATCTCGGTGCTTGGGTACGCGGATGATCTACTGATTCTTGCAGAGAATAATAGCCCAGCGGCAAGTGATATTCGAAAACGTATACGAACTTCATTGCGCGAGTCCCTGTTTTACCTGCAAAAATGCACACCGCGCAATGAAGTTCGTATACGTTTTGGACTATCACTTCTCCGTATTCGCGAGAGAAGTGATATTCGAAAACGTATACGAACTTCATTGCGCGGTGTGCATTTTTGCAGGTAAAACAGGGACTTGCGCAATGAAGTTCGTATACGTTTTCGAATATCACTTGCCGCTGGGCTATATTGAATACGGCCGATATTTTACGTAAATTCGATGATTCTCAATTTCTACTTCTTCTATATATTCAAGATGAAAAACTGGTTTCGAGGCTGTATTGTTTGTCCAAGAATAGGTATTCGATTAAAAATTATTTTTTGTATACATTATACATTATTTCATAAGAGAAAATCTTACCTTGATATCTTCTGCCATTGGAATGAGAGTCGTTTTATTGAATTTATTCACATTCAAGTTCTGTCCTGCTTCACTTGATATCTCTTGAGCCCAGTCGGTTTCTATTAGAGAAGTTAATGATTTAATCTGCTGTAATCAATTATCCGTACAGTTGACCGGCTGAACCTCGATGGAGTAGAGGCTATTTATCGCAGCTTTAATCAAAGTTCCCATTTGTAATGCCAATGATGGAGAACCATAAATCTTTTCGATTGCATTGAATTCGGCAATATCCTTCATGACACGTACCAAGATAAAAAACTAATGAGGAAATGAAATATCCGACATTTGCAGCTTGGGATTATTTATTTTCTATTTTTCTTCACCCAATAATAATTTTGCAAGTCTGCTCATGTGTTTCTTCGCGACCTGCAATAAATGCTTTTCCTTATGACTCTTTATATATCGCCGAGCCACCTCACAAATAATTGGGTCTTTTTCAGCAACTAAGGAAATATCATCTGCGTACATCATGTTAAGGCTTCCACTCACTCTCAAGGGATCATTAGGCCCAAAACGTCCCGCCATCATGGTTTGACCTTGCGCTTTTACGTTACACCTTTCCATAGGATTGGGATTGAACGCACATTTTTTTGCGTGTCTCCTTAAGCTTTTCGAACAGTAATAACCTCTACAATAGATACATGGGAAATGAGTTTCATTTTCGATAGGTGTTCTCTTGACAGGATTGATTTCCGACGAGCAGAAGTCACCTTCTCGACGCAGTTTGTCTATTGAGGATTTCTTTTCTATGGATTTTTTGCTGAAGGACATGAATTTCTGCACTTCAAATTGTTCATTATGATTTCTTTCCAGATGCCTCAAGAAATTTCCCACCTTAAGATTGCAATATACACAATAGTGTTTGCGTCTATTTCTTCTTTGATTCTTCTGTTCTTAACAAAATTCTTTCTAACTCGCAACGTGACAATCTGAATCTTCAAGTTGAATTGAAGTCAGTTCTCCATAAGTCTTCCGTTCTTCTACATCACTGACCTTGGACTCTGGCATGGTCAGAGAAAAATTTTCCGAATCACTCGCATCGTAAAAATCTAAACAATCATTTTGAACTGGAGTTAAATTTACATAAATCTTCAGCTCTTCTATCTCACCGTCTATGGATTCTGGTTTCGTCGGAGAAAAATTCTCCCAATCAAATGATATGCTTTTTGTTGTATCTTCGGAAGATGGTATATACTCCGATCCATCAGATTGAAAAACGTCTTCTTCCGAGAAAGACTCTGAAATCATGGTAAAAAATTTAATTATGGCCAGTGTACATCACCAAACTATCGTCTATTAAACTTGATATTGACCTAGCATTTCTGAAAACTTTTATGGATTTTCATTCCCAGACTCAGAAACAGATACAATAAGAAAACTTGTGAATAATGAAAATGTTGTTGCGTGACCCGTTGCACTAATTTTTCAAGAACAAATCAGTAATGAAAAATTCTTACCCTATAATTAACGCACTATGCAAAGTGAAACCCAATGGAGTGCCTAACGTTTCGGAGTCTAGCCGAAATCATTATCTTTATTTTTGTCTATTGAAATATTGATCCATATAATTGTGAAAGTTTCTGATGTCATTTCAATTTTGAGCGCTCGTTCCACTTAAACGTTTGCAATCTGCCGCCGTTCGGAAGAAGGCCTTAACGCCACTTCACTTGAATTTAAGATATTCAACAAAACGTGAAATATACTTTTTCACACCTTTTTTTTCTCAAAAATGTTCATTTAAAGGCTTGAATAATTTGATTTGAAAAATAAGAAATCAGTATCAGTTGAAAAAAACCGATTTTGGCTTTTTTAGGTATGAACTGGGACTAAAGGTCTTGTTACCTCCAAACAGGAGTGCAAACCGTAACATAAAAACCTTAACTCCCATGTTGGCTCATAATATATTTCTTTTGATAGGCTAACTAATGAACTCACGAAACTGAAAAATATTTACTTATAGAATAAAATAAGTAGAATAATAAACATAAATTATTCTATACTAATTTCTTTCAATTTGTAATAGGCATAGCTAATTTCATTGCCATTGATTGATATGAAGTTCCTTTTGTTAACATTCAAAAACCATTTAGGGTTGAAAAATCTCAACACAGAGAGATTTTTACGAAATTTATTCATACAACGTTACTCAAAAATAATATAATGAAACAAAGATTGTGTTCTAATAAAAACCTTTGGTAGAAGTGGAAATTATTGTAAATAGGACTATAAAAAATGCAGTATTGAAAGTAATTTGAATGAAAAAACATTATCCAAAGGTCTGTCTAAACATTAAAAAAGGCTTAACGAAAAAATTTTCCTGTATTCATTCGAAATAACCTAAAGTTTATAAAAAATTCAAGTCTCAAAGAAAAAACCATGTTTTTTCAGTTAGGATTACACATTTTTTTCGGATAGGCTTAGATGTCGTCTGAAACACAAAGGTCTGGAACATCAGTTTCAGGTAAGTCTAACCAAAAACCTTCCTATTTTCAGGCATCAAGGAAAGCAGCTTTGTAACAATAGCTCGTTTCTTCGCAGAGCAGATACCTCTAGGTTCAGCCAGGAAAGTAGGGGGGCTCTTTGCCTTTTCAACTCCCCTCTTGGTCATGTCGAGTTCCTGAAGGGGGCAATATTCATCGTAGCAAAGTCTGTACAACAATGAATCTTTGCTACGTTCAGCCTTGATGTGAACTAAGTCATTACGGTAGGGTCGGGTCGCACATTCAAGGTTGACGCTCACTTGAACCAGACGAGACGAAGCGACGCGTTAGTTTGCCTGGGACCGCGCACTTGGACGAAGCGATGCGGCGAGCAGCCATCGGAAGAAATTCCCCCCATTTTTGGGCCGCAATAAATTTTTATTACCCTTGCTGCATGCCGACTACCCGAATGAACAAGGGTAGAGCTATTGTTCGAATCGTGTTTTTGGTCATAATTCTTGTTCTTCAATATTTTGTTGTATTTACATAATGAAATGCCTTTACTTCCGACGATTTTAATTCACATTCACAGTTGAACAATATACATAAATGTCCACAAATGGCCATATTGCAAAATCTCCATGCTGCATTGATTTCACGACTGTTTTCCGAGAACAGGTTGCTCCAACAGCATTCTCAAAGTCTGAAAAGTCGTACACTTTGCCATGGCGACTTAAAGACAATTCTACTTGATGATGAAATGAGTCATCCGACATGAATGTGTGCCCTGGTTCAAAAAAGTAAAGTTCAATGGTTTGAATGGCTGATTCGGAAGAGTTTATGATGTGCACCAGGTAGGTCATCAAGCACCAATTCTTATTTTGTGCGGAGCAGTTGACAAGCCATAGTGTGATGTTGGGAATATCTCTGAAATGTTTGAAAAATGCATCGAAGGAACTAATAATTTCCTCCTTCTTTCGTCCACATATAGCCTTATGCCATATCACAGCAATTGGCCTACCATTCTTGCTGTTAGTGCCAAGGGGTACAACACTTTCATTAAACACAACTAAGCGTTTAGTGAAAAGTGTTATTTTGAAACCATTCATCCTAGGCAACATGATAACTTTTTGCAAGTCACATGAATAATATATGTGATCTTTATCTACATCAGTGTTGGCATGGGTTTTGTAGAGGTTTCTTGCATCATTACTTCTTGCAATATGTTCAGACCATCCGTTGCAAGTACTACATTCAAGTTTTAAATTTTATTTGCCGTGGTCAGTGCTATGGTTGATGAAAACTTCACAAATTTCACACTCTTCTTTGGGTAAAACTTCGTTGGATATTAATAAATAGTTTATCGGGAATAGAAGTCAAACAATTTAAGGACTTTGAATCATGTATATTTTTTATTGATTTAATCCAAGCTTTCGTTCACTTTTCTTTGGAACTTCTTCAGGGACTAGACTAAAAAGTTAAAATTGACATGGATATTAAATATATTATATATTATCAAAACTAACCATGAAATTTATGACGTTATCATTTACTGTTTGAACCATTATACGATCAATACTTTTTTTTAGATCATCGATTTTTGCCAAATTCTCTCCTATTTTAAATCTTTGTTCTAGGGTCATATTGTCACCCAGAAACGATACAGTGAATGAAATAACAAAACTCATTCTAGAGAAAATTTGACGTGCTCCCGTCTCTACCAAACTGCGTTGCCATCGTTTACCCTCGGAAGTAGAAATCTCGAGCGCCACCAATAGTTTAAAGTGTTGAGGACACTAGGGTACCCAAAGGCGGTGTCCTATGGGGTCCGGGAGCTACTAGCCAGAGATGGTTATGTCCAGGGGTCAGTTGTTCGTACCTAACTAAAAGTTCCCTAACTCTGAAAAATACTTAAATATTCCTAAGGAAATAAAACACACAATAACAATAACAATAATAAAATATTTATTCGGTAAGGTAAATAACGGCAGTCATCAAAATAAACTAAAATCTGAATACAATGTGGGAAAAGGGGGTGAGCGGGCGGTGAGAGCTCTCAGAAAAATAAGCGATGCAATATCTACAAGCGGTATCAACAAGCGGTAATGATAGTCGAATGAGAGTGCAGGCGGAAATTTAATCAAGCAATGGTAAATAACGGTACGGAAGAGAAGGTTCTAACATGAGCAAGCTCCTAACAAACAAATCACAAAAATGACATCCTTATTTACTGGCATACATCGGTTCAAAATGACAACTACAGGCTATATTAATTAATCGGTTTTACGGACAGGCGATGAAAGGAAATTAGTGCGGTACCAGGGAAAGCATATGCACCGTTTGAAGCTAGCATACACCCACCCTAATGCTCTGAACCACGAGGCCCATGCACGCCTTTTGAAGCTATGGCATGCACCTTGACATTCCGGAGCGGCACACGATGGGGAAGGATAAAGGGAGGCATTTACAAGACTGCATATGGGCCGTTTCAAGCTAACATACGCGTTCTTGCACATCGGAACTCCGGAATGTCATGCAGGCCGTTTCAAGCTAGTACACAACCTCCGAGGATTCAAATGATGCCAGAAGGGCACAACAAGACAAAGTATGGGCCATTTCAAGCTAACATACACCTCCTTGCGGATTCAGAATTTCAGGGTGCCATGTAGGTCGTTTGAAGCTACTACACAACCCCCAGAAACTCGAACGGTGGAAGAAGGGCACAACAAGACAGTGTATGGGCCTATGTAACTCAGGGATAGTGTAGCATTCTAAGGGTGAAAGAATTCTTGAAATCGGTCTAGTAGCTTATGAGTTAACTCGTATCAAACCCACAAACATACAAATCTTTCCTCTTTATAATATTAGTTTATCTAAGGAAAAAATATTTTCAAAATGTTAGCTGATAACACGGTTGCAAAACTGAAAAATTCGATGTAATTCTTCGCTTGAGCAAAATCCGTACCAACTTAAGATAATAAGTTTTCAGAATATGAAGAAAAAAATGGACAAAAAACTTTCCAAATTCACGAATTATAAATGAAATTCATAGAAATTTCCTAAACATGATAAAAATATTTTCATTTATTCGAAGTTTTCAAATGAAATTTCAATAATTTCTTCTTTATTAACAAATACTCGTAAATACTTTGCACTAACATCCATATTTATACAGCTTCATTGATATATTCCAGGATCAACAAACAAAGACATCGAAGAAATTTCATTTGAAATAGTTAGTTGATTGCATTTTCAATGAAACTTGCGATTAATTGCATTATTCCTGTAAATATTTCGATAGAGTGGACTGTATAATTTTAAAGAGCCTGCACTGGTTACTTTGCAGGTAAACACACAAAAAAACACAAGACAAATATATAGTTGATACGTAATATATTTACATACGTTACCCCAGTTAGGTTATGTTTCTTCAACAGCTGACAAGACAAGAGAGTGAGAATAACCGTTGCTACCGGTACATTCAATTGAACCATAGAAGGTTACACATAGAAAACATTATAAACAATAAAGAAAACTTATGTTACATTATACAAATATATAAAAATTATCAGATTAATATTAGAAAACCTCATAAGAAGGAAGAAAGGAGTACAAAAATATAAACAACAGAATTATAGAATTATAGATAAGAGAACCGACGCTGCCGCCATCTATTGGGTTTCTCTCAACTATAAGATTTAAACTAACTGCAATTTCTCCATGCCGCCCGACTTGACAGGCTACAGGGCTTCAACAGGATAGAAGTGATTTGAAATTGCGTTAGAGATTAACCAAACTTATAAAATAACTATATACACATTGGTTAAACAGTCAATTTTCTGCCATATTAGGTAATGGGCACAGTTTTACCACTGGGCGCTTGAAAACACCCTTTACAGTTTTAACACTCACTACCCGAGTAACACCATCACGACCAGGATGAAGTTCAACAATTCTTCCGAGATCCCACTTGGCTGGAGGACAGTTGTCGTTCCTTATGATGACCATCGTTCCCACAACAACTGGACTGGAACCAGTAGTCCACTTTTTTCTCCGTTGGAGGGAATTGAGATAGTCCCGCGACCAACGTTTCCAGAAACATTGATGGAGCTGCTGAAGCAACTGGAACCTGGATAGTCGATTCAGTTGAACGGATGTGACATCTGGATCTGGTACACTTCGATACAGCCGGCCAATGAGGAAATGAGCAGGGGTTAAGGGTGTTAAATCATTGGGATCGGAAGAGAGAGGATACAAAGGTCGGGAATTTAAGACCGATTCTATTTGCGTCAACACAGTGCTAAATTCTTCAAAGGTTAAAACAGTTTCTCCAATTACTTTGTACAAATGAGTCTTAAAGGACTTCACATTTGCTTCCCAGATACCTCCAAAATGAGGTGAGCTAGGAGGAATAAAATGCCACTTTAGATTATTTTCATCAGCGAAATTGAAAATGGAAGATTCATCCTGTTTGAGGAATTGATATAATTCTTGGAGAGTGTTATTTGCACCGACAAAATTAGTTCCGTTATCTGAAAACATATCAGATGGAACACCTCTTCGTGAAACAAATCTTCTTAAACAAGCAATGAAAGCGTCTGATGTCAAATCTGAAACCAACTCAAGATGCACTGCCTTAACACTTAAACATATGAACAGGCAAACATAAGCCTTTGATATTTTGCATCCTCTCGTTTTTCTGTCTTTTATTAAAAACGGACCCGCGTAATCGACACCAGTCGTTTGAAATGGGAAGGAGCGTGTTACTCTGCAATCAGGCAAATCACCCATGATGACTGATTGAGACTTTGGGGAAAATTTAAAACATTTGAGACAATTTCGGACTGTCTTTTTTGCCAGATTCATTCCATTTAGTGGCCAATAAGTTTGTCTAATATTATTCAGTAAGAGTTGTGGACCTGCATGTAACAATTTAATATGCTCTGACTTAAATATTAGTGCAGTCAGAGGATGTTTACCGTCTAATATAATAGAATGCTTAGCATCATAATTCAAGTTAGACAATCGTAATCTTCCACCAACTCTTATGAAACCCTTTTCATCTATAAATGCAGACAAACCTTTAAATCGAGTTTCTACACGCTTTCTCTCCTTATTCAACAAGAAGTTATATTCTTTCGCAAAAGTTTCCTGCTGACATATTTTCACCAAGCAATTCTGTGAATTTTGAAGTTCGTCTATCGTTAATCGTCCTGATAACCTTTGTGCCCTTTTTAATGAATTAAAACAAAATCTACGACAAAAGGCAACTATTCTTATTAATTTGGTCAAACTGGAATACCTATTGAAAATATCGAAATCTTCAGTAGTTGAGTGGAAAATATATTGATCCTTGGATATTTTCAATTCGGGAATTTCTTTCAATGACGGAGTGAACTTGAATTGATAATTGTCTTCATTGAAATCTTTTAACCAACTAGGACCGGACCACCAGAGTTCACTAGACTGTAACTCTGACGGAAATAAACCTCTAGATGCGATATCCGCAGGGTTTTCGCTAGATTGGACATAGTTCCACTTAAAATTGCAGGTGAGCTCTTGAATTTCAGCAATTCTAGTATTGACAAATTGTTGCAACTTGACGGGTTCCGTATGAATCCAATGCAACACAATCTCAGAATCTGACCACAAATAGCATTCTGTCACTGTGGTCATGACTTCTGTGACAGATTTCACTAATCGAGAGAGCATCAAAGCAGCAAGCAACTCTAACCTCGGCATAGTTAAAGGTTTCAGAGGAGAAACCTTTGTCTTGGAACAAAGAAGTGACACCTTTACCTTACCATTTTCATCAACTGATCTTAAATAGACTACTGCACCAAAGGATCGAATGCTAGCGTCAGAAAATCCAAAAAGCTGTACCTTTAAAGGTTTCGATAACAATGAGAATCGGGGAACACGAAGACTTAATTTTGACATATCTTGTTGAAAGGCTAACCACCTTTCTCTCAATTCATCAGGAATCTCTTCAACCCAATCCAATCGAAGAGTCCACAACTTCTGAATTAACCTCTTCGCAACAATAACCGTAGGTGACAATAAACCTAAAGGGTCAAAAACTTTTGATATCTCCGACAAGACATGACGCTTAGTGCATTGAGTTGAGAAAATGGGTTTAGGAAATTGAAATGAGAGTTCATCACTCTCAGAGAACCATTGGATACCTAAGCATTTTGTGTCTTTATTACAGATGGTTAAAATATCTGAAGACTGCAAATCTGGTCTAAAATCACTCAAGCAGTTTCGATTATTAGATCTCCATTTTCGAAACTCGAAGCACCCAGAATTTAAAATCTTTGAAATGTCGCCACAAACCTGAATAGCTTCGGATTCACTATTGAATCCGGCAATCAAATCATCCACATAGAAATCCTCCTGAATAACTTTAGAAGCAGCCGGATACTGATCTTGCGAATCGATTGCAAGCTGTTGAATGCATCTCATGGCTAAGTAAGGTGCACTCGTTAGACCGTACGTAACAGTGTTAAGATTATACACCTGAATATCATCCTGTTTGTCAAATCTCCAGACTATTCTTTGCAATGGTCTATCATCTGGATGAACAAGTATTTGCCGATACATTTTGGCTATATCTGCAGAGACAACAATGGGAAATTTACGGAATTTAACTAATATTTTGAAAAGATTGCCAAGAATCGGAGGCCCAACATGTTGAAGGTCATTCCATGAATAACCTGATGTAGTGGAAGATATATATATAATATATATATATATAAAGCGGGTTTTTACAACATTCATAGTCGTTTTCCGCATCCTAACGTCCATATTCTTCGGTCATTCCAATCGCCATCTTTTAGATTTCTACTCTCCATACTTTCTTCGACCTCATTTATCCAGCTTCTCCTTGGTCTTCCTCTTCTTCTTCTCTGGTTTGGATGCCAATTTAAAATCTTTTTGGGCCATCTTTCGGATCCCATACGCTGGACATGTCCGTACCACCGAAGACCTTTAGTGACTATTGTGTCTATTATGTCAACTGAAACTCCCATTCTATCTCTGATGATTTCATTTCTCACTTTATCTCTGATAGTGACACCACACGCTCTCCTCCAGTATCCCATTTCAGTAGCAAGGAGCTTTCTTTTTAGGTGTTTGCTTGAAGTCCATGTTTCAGCTCCATAAGTTGTTATGCTCTCAACAATGGCCTTGTAGATTCTTATTTTCGTGGATTTTCTAATATGTCTACTCCACAATATCGAGTTGAGTTGCCTGGTTGCCGTCCTTCCTAGGGCAATCCTGTTCTTTATATCTGCCTCACACGTTCCATTCTCTGTGAAGGTTATTCCTAGATATTTATATGATTTCGTGTACATAACAGTCCCCCCTTCTAACTCTATACTCTTTCTTGCATTACCGTTTCCTCCCACGACCATGTATTCGGTTTTAGATGTATTTATGGTTAGCCCCCATCTTTGATATTCATCTTGTAGTTTGACCAACATATACTTGATGTCATCATAATCTTCTGCTATTATTACCTGGTCGTCGGCGAAATGGAGAGTGAAGAGCATATCTTCATCAATTTGAACCCCCATACCTCGGCAAGTTCTTCGCCATCGATGTAGAGCCGCATTCAAGTAAATTTTGAAAAGAGTCTGAGCAACAGGGCAACCCTGCCTCAAGCCCTTAGTCACAGGAAAGCTTTCGGAGATCTTATTTCCAATTTTTTACTACTCGACATTCCAGTATACAAAGATTTTATTGCCTGTATGTATGTATCCTTGACGCCCATTGAATTCATAGCTGGCCACATCTTTGCTAACGGGACACTGTCATACGCCTTCTGCAAGTCCACAAACACGAAATGCGTTTCCAAGTTACACGCCATTCTTTTGTGTATTAACTGTTTTAAAACAAATATATTATCTGTTGTTGATCTACCCGTCCTAAATCCGTTCTGCTCCTCCATGTCTGTTATATCATACTCGATACGTTCCTTGATTATTTTGCCATATAATCTACTGAGAGAGTTAGTGACACTCAGCCCCCGATAGTTTGCACAATTGGTCCTATCTCCTTTTTTATGCAGATTAGATATGTAGGCAGTTTTCCATTCTGGTGGTAAGTCTTGTCCTCTTAGGAAGCAAGTAAAAGCGTATGACAACAATTCCAAAAGTATCGGTGGTCCGTGTTTCACGAGTTCAATTGGTATGCCATTTGGGCCTAAAGCTCGACCATTTTTCATTTTCCTGAGAGCCATTTTAATTTCATCCACTGATACTGTGTCTTCCTCATTGAAACTAGTTTCGGATAGAGTGGTATCTTCATTTAGCAATTCGATCGATCTATCCTCAGTAAGTAACTGTCTGTGGTAATTTTTCCAAGTGTTCATCGTTATCAGATTTATTCGAGCGTTTTCATTCCTTTCTTTACGACATGTTTTTAAAACTCTCCAAGCTTCTGTTTGTCTTGCTCCTCCAATTTGGCATTCTACCTGCATACACCTACTGTCCCAAGCTGCATTTTTAAGTTCAATTACAGCCTTTTTCACTTCTCTTCTCCAATATATATATGTTTTTCGGTCTTCTCCATCTTGTGTCATCAACCATCTATTATATGCCTTTTTTTTCTCTGCCACCAACATCTCGATATCCGCATTCCGCCATTCATCATTTTTTTTCTTTATGTTTTTATTAATCTTACCAATAGATTCCATGGCTGATTTGTTGATACACTTTATGATTGAGTTATATGTTTGGAGTCCTGAGGAATAAGTAACATTCTCTAACCTTTCGCTCAGCTTTAATTTATATGTAAGGGAGATAGATTCGTTTAGTAATGTAGATACGTTATAATATGTTTGGTCTAGTTCTTGTATATTATCATTGAGGGTTTCAGTTCTATTCGAGATGTCATTTGATCCTGCGTGATCCCACGGGAAGTAGATCTTCGACTGATGATAGCGTAGTGATCTGAACTGCATTCCGCTCCTCTATATGCCCGGACGTCCTCAACTTTCAATCTTGTGTTTGCTTTAACTATAACATAGTCTATTATCGATTTCAGGTTTCTTGTCGGCTGAGTCCACGTATATTTATGAATGTCCTTATGTTTGAAGTGACCATTCATTACTATCAAGTTATACTCTTGGCATAACTCTATCAATCTCTCCCCATTGTCGTTGACTTCTAGTTCTCCATACGGTCCTATTATTGGATCATTTGATCTTCGTCCAGTTCGTGCGTTCATGTCCCCTAAAAGAACTATTTCCTTGCGTCCGCTTATATCCTCAATAACCTGGCTAAGACTATTAATATATTCATCTTTAACCGCCATTGATTCGTCATCTGTTGGAGCATATACTCCTATTATCACTACTTCGTATCCCTTCAGCTTGAGTTCAGCGTATATGATTCGCTCGTTGATTGGCTCCCAATTTCTAATATTTCGTTTCAGTTTCTTATTTATTAGTAGAGAAACACCTGCTTTAGCTCTTCTGCTTTTCTCAATACCACTATACAGGTGGATGTAATTGTCCAGCATTTCACTACCATTTCCTTTTCTCTTGGTTTCGGTCAGTGCGACGATGTCCATTCGAAGTTGGTTCATACTATCTATTATTTCTTTCTGTTTTTGTCGTAGGCTTCTCACATTCCAGGTTCCCAAATTCATAGTCCTTTTTCGTTTGCTTTTCCGTTTACCTTTGTATCCGTCCTGATTCCGAGGCGTATTGTTAGGATTTTTTGCCATTTCCTTTTTTTACAGAGGATGGGTTGCAAACCCATCGCTCCAACCCTCCTCCTTTGTCCGGGCTTGGGACCGGCAACAGTACTGTCAAGCTACTCAATCCACCCGACAATACTGTAGGCGGAGTAGTGGAAGATGACCCATTAAATACAACTCGAATTTTTGTTGTGAGACTATCCTCACGAAGAACAGGATGATGAGGTAGAAAGATTGATACCTTATCAAGCGTTATGTCGCTCACTAAACTCATGTGTCCTAACTCTAGATATTCTCTCATGAAATTATGGTATTGCTCCTTAAGGGCAGGAGTTTTTTCTAACCTCCTCTCTTGAGACAACAACCTTTTAACTGCTGTGGCCCTTGAATCACCCAACTTGCAGATGTCATCTCGAAAAGGAATCTTCACCACAAATCTACCGTGTTCATTACGAGAGAAAGTTGATTTAAAACTTTGTTCACACTCAATGTCTTCCTTAGAAGAAAATACCTCATTTTTATTATGCAATTCTTCAACCACCCAAAACCGCTGTAGTAATGAATTAAGGTCATCATTCTCAGAAGTTGCAAACAGATTCAGGGATTTATTATTCGGAACATTGTTAGTACTCAAACAACCGGAAACTGTGAAGCCGAAGACAGTATTTTGTAACACCGAATATCCTTTTTTTAATTTAATCTGCTGCGGTTCTAAACAATCCCAAAAGTTGGACGATCCAATGATCATATCGATCCTTTTTGGTAGATAGAATTCCGGATCCGCTAGTTGTACATTGTGGGGAATATCTAAATTTGAAATATTTAACGGTTCATTTGGAAGTCGGTCTGCTATTTTAGGTAAGACAAAACAGTTCAAATTCATCGCATAATTTCCAGTCAATGATTCCACCAAAACATTGCATTGTCTATTCAAATGTGACACTGAATTGATTCCCGTCACACTTATATGTGCATCGGACAAAGGTAATTTCATTTTGAAACTAAATCTTTAGTAACGAAGTTTGATGGGATCCCGAATCCAAGAGAGCATGGCAGATATGTTTATTTCCATACTTGTCTGTGACATGAATTTTCACCGTTGACAACAAGACATACGAGTTTGTCAAACTTGTAAGGGCAACTCTTTCATTTTCCAAGTGCAATAATTATTATGCTTTTCCTTGCAACTTGGACAAGCATTATGTCGACACTCGTTAGGCCTGTGTCCTCTACAAAGACAATTCTGACAAAGACCTAATTCATTGACTTTCTCGACTCTCTCGGTGATACTCAATTTTAGAAAATCTGGACAATTGTAAATGGTGTGATTCCCATCACAGAAGAAACACTTAACTGACTTTGGTTTTACTTTGTCAGTCTTACCCAAATAGCTTCTGACTTGCTTTCCCTTAAATTCCTTTTTAACTTTTTCTTGGTCGACTTCATGATTTTGTTCTAATGATTCCAGCAAATCAGCTCTATTCTTTAAAAAGGTTGTGAATTCCTTAAGGGTGGGCAGGTCTAAATTGGTTTTCACCTTTTCCCATTCACATGCTGAAACTTTATCGAGTTTAGTTGTAATTAAATAAATTAATAAGGGATCCCAAGAATCCACATTCAAACCGAGATTACTCAATGTCCTCAAATGTTTGAAGAGAGAATCTATGAGACTGCGTAGTGTCTTCGAACATTCTCTCCTCAAGGGACTCAAATTAAATAAGCACTTAATATGGTTATTGATCAATAACTTTTTATTGTCGAACCGATTACAAAGTAAGTCCCACGCAATAGTATAATTTTCTGTTGAAAATTCAAGGGACTCTATCATTTTTGAAGTGGCACTATTCAAACTAGCCCGCAAATAATGATACTTTTGTATCTCACTAATTGATGTTTGAATGAACAAGAGAATGGAAAATATCTTTAAAACTCAACCATCCTTCATATGTTCCATTGAACTTAGGTAAGTCTATGACTGGTAATTGCGCCCTTGACTTTACCTCAGACTTGACATCATTATTCATAACATTTCTCTTATTTAATATTAAAGTTATTTTACTCTGACACCTATTCATATGGTCAAAAAACTCTTCCCTCTCATTCATTTGTGTCTCAAATTGATCGTCCTCACAGGATTCTTCAATCTGTGATCGAACTTCATTGAAACTATCATCAATTGATGATAGCTTTTCTTTGAAACCTCTAACAATAATCAAATCTTCTTCGCTCAAAGAAGATGAATCCATTTCGAATTTCCCGATGAAGGGTTCTAAATTTTTCGCAATGATTGTGAATCTTCCTTTTAAACTAGCACGTTTTCTCATGAGTGTTCTATCCACAATGAACAAAAATATACTAAGTACTTACTAAAGTGAATTAAATTTGTTGACTCAAATAGTATTGGCAGGTATAAAAGGATACTTAACAGATGGATTCCTGTGGCTCTTTCTTGATTTCCAACGATTGGCTTCTTCTCACGCACGAGGACAGGTAACAGGAATTCTTCTGGAGACTTCAAACGTGGTTTTTCTAGCACTTCCTTGGTTTCCAACACTCAGGAACAGAAAGGTCACTAGTTTTCTTCAACTTGAAAGGTGGACTTGCTTCCTCTGGCACTTTCTTGGTTTCCTATGATGTCTTCTTTAGAACAGGAACAGAAAGGTCACCAGTCTTTCGAAATAACGAACTTTACACAAACCAGAATAAGCCGAATCCGGCTCGAAGGACCATGTAAATATTTCGATAGAGTGGACTGTATAATTTTAAAAAGCCTGCACTGGTTACTTTGCAGGTAAACACACAAAAAAACACAAGACAAATATATAGTTGATACGTTATATATTTACATACGTTACCCCAGTTAGGTTATGTTTCTTCAACAGCTGACAAGACAAGAGAGTGAGAATAACCGTTGCTACCTTAGATTATTTACAACAAGATAGAGCATAGTGAGAGAGAAAACGTGGCCGAAATAAGATAGCAATATGTTTATTATTTTCGTCAAAATCAAAACACATTCCCGCAGCTCCCTATTGGTGGCTTTCTACCACGTGACCTGGACGTGCGAATGAATTTCATTATGGCCGCCTTCTTTGACAGCTGATGCTTAGGTGTGCAACAAGTTCAAACTTATCGTTTTGAGTTAACCAAGTGATTTTTGTAGTGAAAACGAGGTTGGACAATAATTATTTGCTGTATTAAGCTGAAAAATGGTTAATTCCTGTGTGATATGTAAAAAAAGCACCAGTAAAGACTGCGGGCGATCCATACATCGGTAAGTAAACACAACAAATAATAATTTACCATAGGCGTAGCTAGGAGTACCTAGCTCTCAATATAAGCATATTGTAAACTTATTTTAAAAGCATTTTCTTTTAATAGAATGCCTAGTGATAATGCCAGACGGAAATTATGGATGGATCGATTAAATTTGGGAAATACAAAATTAGCGAAAGAGGTATATGTTTGTTCTGACCATTTTTCTGATGAAGACTTCATATATAAATCAGCAAAAAGATTTTTGAAAACTGAAGCTATTCCGTCCAGGATTTCGTCATCGATTCATTGGTAAGTCTATTGAATATTATTAGGGTGTTTTATTCAAATTTGATTTGGATAATATGAACATCTAAATATAATATTTCCAATTTCAGTTCCAGTAGCACATCTCCAGATGAAAGGCCTGTGACTCCAGAACCATTAGATACTAATAAGCTAGGTAGTGTCAGGGAATCCTCAAAACTGAGTAATTCTGAACTATCCAGAACTTCAACAGCTAGTGATTTGTCTGCTACACTGACTACTTCAGATTTATCTGCTACATTGACTGCTTCAGATTTATCTGATACATTAACCGCTTCAGATTTATCTGCTTTTTTGACCGATACAGAATCCTCTGGTGCTTTGGCAGTTTCAGAATTGTCCGGTACTATGACAGCTTCAGAATCGTCAAGCAACTTAGTATCCTCGGAAGTATTAACAGTAGCACATCCAACTACGTAAGTTTTACTTAATTTTATATTTATAATATTGCAAAATTTATTCTGATTCATTATATAAAACCTTCATTATCTTATTTCAGTTCTGAAGCTAAAAGTTCTGTGCCAAGACCAAGAAAAAGAAAATGTTTTGTTGGTGATGTAACGGATGAAGATTTCAGGACACCAAAACAAGGAAAATTTGCCTTCTCCCTTGCTAAACGAAAAATTGCAGAACAGAAAAAGAAACTGAAAGCATTGAGGATGAAGAACAGAAGACTGCAACAGAAAATTTCAGATATTTCAGGACTACTGAATAATTTGAGGGAAATGAACCTTATATCCGATAATGCTCAAGATTATATAGAGGTAAGTAAGATTCAGCTTTGCATATATTCGTGGAATGTAATTATTTTCAATATTTCAGGCATCGTTACCAGGTCCTAGTAGAGATATGGTAAATAGACTCATAAGGGGATCAAAAAATCAGAAATTTACACCTTCTCTACGAGCATTTGCCCTATCATTACATTTTTTCTCGCCTAGGGCCTATAATTATGTTAGGGAAAAATTCAATAATTCACTTCCACACCCAAAGACTATTTCTAAGTGGTATCAGACCATCGATGGAACTCCTGGCTTCACAACTGAAGCCCTCAGTGCATTGAAGAACAAAGTGCAGCAGTCTGCGGGAGAACAAATTTATTGCAATCTGGTGATTGACGAGATGGCCATTAGAAAAAAAATCGAATTTATTGCTGGTAAATTTTATGGATCAATAAGTTTTGAGAGAAAAACCTGAAGTGGATACTTTACCAGAAGCTAAGGAAGCACTTGTGTTTTTAGTTACCTGCATCAATGGTCACTGGAAAATTCCAGTAGGCTATTTTTTGATAGATGGATTATCAAGCAGAGAAAGAGCCAATTTGGTAATTAACTGTCTGGAGTTTTTGAATGAAGTAAATTTGAGAATAACTTCTGTTACTTTTGATGGAGCAGCTTCGAATTTGAATATGGCGAGTCATTTGGGTGCTGATTTTTCGAATCCTCAATCATTGAAGACTCACTTTGAACATCCAGTCACCAAAGAGAAGGTATTAATTTTTCTTGACCCTTGTCACATGCTCAAACTCTTGAGAAATTGTTTAGGAGACAGTAAGATTTTGAAAACAAAAAATGATAAATTAATCAAATGGACCTATCTTGAAGAACTTGTGAATCTCCAAGACACAGAAGGATTGAATGCAGCAACGAAGATAAGAAAACGTCATTTACATTTTGTGAAAGAAAAAATGAGAGTGAAGATTGCTGCGCAGACATTCAGCAGGAGTGTGTCGGATGCTCTTAAATTCCTTGAGTTTGATTTGAAATTGACAAATTTTAAAGGTGCTGAAGAGACTGCAAATTTCTGTCTCTTAGTTAATGATTTATTTGACATCTTGAACTCAAGAAAAAAAATTCTCTCCATATACATATAAGAGGGCATTATCTTTCGAAAACATTGATTTATACGTGGAAAGGTTTTCTGAAGCAAAAGAATACTTCATGGAACTGACTTTGAATGGAACACCAGTATTATCTTCAAGAAGGAAAACAGGGTTTCTAGGGTTTTTAATATGTATGGAGAGTCTTGAGGAAATATTTAGAATGTATGTGGTGTCAAAAAAATTAGACTTTTTATTGACCTATAAGTTCTCTCAAGACCATCTGGAGGTATTTTTTGGTGCTATCAGGAGTCTGAATGGATACAACAACAATCCCACAGCCAGACAATTTCAGTCAGCATATAAAAAGTTGTTGATAGCAAGGGAAGTGAGAGGTGCTGATTCTGGAAATGTTGTTAATTTGGACAATACATCAATTCTTCATGTTTCGTCATATAAAAAAATAACAATAAATGATCATAAGGAGGACTTGGAGGAGACTGAAGAGTATAAAAATTTGTGTGCAGCTCGTTGATTGGCTCCCAATTTCTAATATTTCGTTTCAGTTTCTTATTTATTAGTAGAGAAACACCTGCTTTAGCTCTTCTGCTTTTCTCAATACCACTATACAGGTGGATGTAATTGTCCAGCATTTCACTACCATTTCTTTTCTCTTGGTTTCGGTCAGTGCGACGATGTCCATTCGAAGTTGGTTCATACTATCTATTATTTCTTTCTGTTTTTGTCGTAGGCTTCTCACATTCCAGGTTCCCAAATTCATAGTCCTTTTTCGTTTGCTTTTCCGTTTACCTTTGTATCCGTCCTGATTCCGAGGCGTATTGTTAGGATTTTTTGCCATTTCCTTTTTTTACAGAGGATGGGTTGCAAACCCATCGCTCCAACCCTCCTCCTTTGTCCGGGCTTGGGACCGGCAACAGTACTGTCAAGCTACTCAATCCACCCGACAATACTGTAGGCGGAGTAGTGGAAGATGACCCATTAAATACAACTCGAATTTTTGTTGTGAGACTATCCTCACGAAGAACAGGATGATGAGGTAGAAAGATTGATACCTTATCAAGCGTTATGTCGCTCACTAAACTCATGTGTCCTAACTCTAGATATTCTCTCATGAAATTATGGTATTGCTCCTTAAGGGCAGGAGTTTTTTCTAACCTCCTCTCTTGAGACAACAACCTTTTAACTGCTGTGGCCCTTGAATCACCCAACTTGCAGATGTCATCTCGAAAAGGAATCTTCACCACAAATCTACCGTGTTCATTACGAGAGAAAGTTGATTTAAAACTTTGTTCACACTCAATGTCTTCCTTAGAAGAAAATACCTCATTTTTATTATGCAATTCTTCAACCACCCAAAACCGCTGTAGTAATGAATTAAGGTCATCATTCTCAGAAGTTGCAAACAGATTCAGGGATTTATTATTCGGAACATTGTTAGTACTCAAACAACCGGAAACTGTGAAGCCGAAGACAGTATTTTGTAACACCGAATATCCTTTTTTTAATTTAATCTGCTGCGGTTCTAAACAATCCCAAAAGTTGGACGATCCAATGATCATATCGATCCTTTTTGGTAGATAGAATTCCGGATCCGCTAGTTGTACATTGTGGGGAATATCTAAATTTGAAATATTTAACGGTTCATTTGGAAGTCGGTCTGCTATTTTAGGTAAGACAAAACAGTTCAAATTCATCGCATAATTTCCAGTCAATGATTCCACCAAAACATTGCATTGTCTATTCAAATGTGACACTGAATTGATTCCCGTCACACTTATATGTGCATCGGACAAAGGTAATTCAATTTTGAAACTAAATCTTTAGTAACGAAGTTTGATTGGGATCCCGAATCCAAGAGAGCATGGCAGATATGTTTATTTCCATACTTGTCTGTGACATGAATTTTCACCGTTGACAACAAGACATACGAGTTTGTCAAACTTGTAAGGGCAACTCTTTCATTTTCCAAGTGCAATAATTTATTATGCTTTTCCTTGCAACTTGGACAAGCATTATGTCGACACTCGTTAGGCCTGTGTCCTCTACAAAGACAATTCTGACAAAGACCTAATTCATTGACTTTCTCGACTCTCTCGGTGATACTCAATTTTAGAAAATCTGGACAATTGTAAATGGTGTGATTCCCATCACAGAAGAAACACTTAACTGACTTTGGTTTTACTTTGTCAGTCTTACCCAAATAGCTTCTGACTTGCTTTCCCTTAAATTCCTTTTTAACTTTTTCTTGGTCGACTTCATGATTTTGTTCTAATGATTCCAGCAAATCAGCTCTATTCTTTAAAAAGGTTGTGAATTCCTTAAGGGTGGGCAGGTCTAAATTGGTTTTCACCTTTTCCCATTCACATGCTGAAACTTTATCGAGTTTAGTTGTAATTAAATAAATTAATAAGGGATCCCAAGAATCCACATTCAAACCGAGATTACTCAATGTCCTCAAATGTTTGAAGAGAGAATCTATGAGACTGCGTAGTGTCTTCGAACATTCTCTCCTCAAGGGACTCAAATTAAATAAGCACTTAATATGGTTATTGATCAATAACTTTTTATTGTCGAACCGATTACAAAGTAAGTCCCACGCAATAGTATAATTTTCTGTTGAAAATTCAAGGGACTCTATCATTTTTGAAGTGGCACTATTCAAACTAGCCCGCAAATAATGATACTTTTGTATCTCACTAATTGATGTATTTGAATGAACAAGAGAATGGAAAATATCTTTAAAACTCAACCATCCTTCATATGTTCCATTGAACTTAGGTAAGTCTATGACTGGTAATTGCGCCCTTGACTTTACCTCAGACTTGACATCATTATTCATAACATTTCTCTTATTTAATATTAAAGTTATTTTACTCTGACACCTATTCATATGGTCAAAAAACTCTTCCCTCTCATTCATTTGTGTCTCAAATTGATCGTCCTCACAGGATTCTTCAATCTGTGATCGAACTTCATTGAAACTATCATCAATTGATGATAGCTTTTCTTTGAAACCTCTAACAATAATCAAATCTTCTTCGCTCAAAGAAGATGAATCCATTTCGAATTTCCCGATGAAGGGTTCTAAATTTTTCGCAATGATTGTGAATCTTCCTTTTAAACTAGCACGTTTTCTCATGAGTGTTCTATCCACAATGAACAAAAATATACTAAGTACTTACTAAAGTGAATTAAATTTGTTGACTCAAATAGTATTGGCAGGTATAAAAGGATACTTAACAGATGGATTCCTGTGGCTCTTTCTTGATTTCCAACGATTGGCTTCTTCTCACGCACGAGGACAGGTAACAGGAATTCTTCTGGAGACTTCAAACGTGGTTTTTCTAGCACTTCCTTGGTTTCCAACACTCAGGAACAGAAAGGTCACTAGTTTTTTCAACTTGAAAGGTGGACTTGCTTCCTCTGGCACTTTCTTGGTTTCCTATGATGTCTTCTTTAGAACAGGAACAGAAAGGTCACCAGTCTTTCGAAATAACGAACTTTACACAAACCAGAATAAGCCGAATCCGGCTCGAAGGACCATGTAAATATTTCGATAGAGTGGACTGTATAATTTTAAAAAGCCTGCACTGGTTACTTTGCAGGTAAACACACAAAAAAAACAAAGACAAATAATAGTTGATACGTTATATATTTACATACGTTACCCAAGTGGTTATTGTGTTTCTTCAACAGCTGACAAGACAAGAGAGTGAGAATAACCGTTGCTACCTTAGATTATTACAACAAGATAGAGCATAGTGAGAGAGAACGTGGCCGAAATAAGATAGCAATATGTTTATTATTTTCGTCAAAATCAAAACACATTCCCGCAGCTCCCTATTGGTGGCTTTCTACCACGTGACCTGGACGTGCGAATGAATTTCATTATGGCCGCCTTCTTTGACAGCTGATGCTTAGTGTGCAACAAGTTCAAACTTATCGTTTTGAGTTAACCAAGTGATTTTTGTAGTGAAAACGAGGTTGGACAATATTATTTGCTGTATTAAGCTGAAAAATGGTTAATTCCTGTGTGATATGTAAAAAAAGCACCAGTAAAGACTGCGGGCGATCCATACATCGGTAAGTAAACACAACAAATAATAATTTACCATAGGCGTAGCTAGGAGTACCTAGCTCTCAATATAAGCATATTGTAAACTTATTTTAAAAGCATTTTCTTTTAATAGAATGCCTAGTGATAATGCCAGACGGAAATTATGGATGGATCGATTAAATTGGGAAATACAAAATTAGCGAAAGAGGTATATGTTTGTTCTGACCATTTTTCTGATGAAGACTTCATATATAAATCAGCAAAAAGATTTTTGAAAACTGAAGCTATTCCGTCCAGGATTTCGTCATCGATTCATTGGTAAGTCTATTGAATATTATTAGGGTGTTTTATTCAAATTGATTTGGATAATATGAACATCTAAATATAATATTTCTAATTTCAGTTCCAGTAGCACATCTCCAGATGAAAGGCCTGTGACTCCAGAACCATTAGATACTAATAAGCTAGGTAGTGTCAGGGAATCCTCAAAACTGAGTAATTCTGAACTATCCAGAACTTCAACAGCTAGTGATTTGTCTGCTACACTGACTACTTCAGATTTATCTGCTACATTGACTGCTTCAGATTTATCTGATACATTAACCGCTTCAGATTTATCTGCTTTTTTGACCGATACAGAATCCTCTGGTGCTTTGACAGTTTCAGAATTGTCCGGTACTATGACAGCTTCAGAATCGTCAAGCAACTTGGTATCCTCGGAAGTATTAACAGTAGCACATCCAACTACGTAAGTTTTACTTAATTTTATATTTATAATATTGCAAAATATATTCTGGTTCATTATATAAAACCTTCATTATCTTATTTCAGTTCTGAAGCTAAAAGTTCTGTACCAAGACCAAGAAAAAGAAAATGTTTTGTTGGTGATGTAACGGATGAAGATTTCAGGACACCAAAACAAGGAAAATTTGCCTTCTCCCTTGCTAAACGAAAAATTGCAGAACAGAAAAAGAAACTGAAAGCATTGAGGATGAAGAACAGAAGACTGCAACAGAAAATTTCAGATATTTCAGGACTACTGAATAATTTGAGGGAAATGAACCTTATATCCGATAATGCTCAAGATTATATAGAGGTAAGTAAGATTCAGCTTTGCATATATTGTGGAATGTAATTATTTTCAATATTTCAGGCATCGTTACCAGGTCCTAGTAGAGATATGGTAAATAGACTCATAAGGGGATCAAAAAATCAGAAATTTACACCTTCTCTACGAGCATTTGCCCTATCATTACATTTTTACTCGCCTAGGGCCTATAATTATGTTAGGGAAAAATTCAATAATTCACTTCCACACCCAAAGACTATTTCTAAGTGGTATCAGACCATCGATGGAACTCCTGGCTTCACAACTGAAGCCCTCAGTGCATTGAAGAACAAAGTGCAGCAGTCTGCGGGAGAACAAATTTATTGCAATCTGGTGATTGACGAGATGGCCATTAGAAAAAAAATCGAATTTATTGCTGGTAAATTTTATGGATCAATAAGTTTTGGAGAAAAACCTGAAGTGGATACTTTACCAGAAGCTAAGGAAGCACTTGTGTTTTTAGTTACCTGCATCAATGGTCACTGGAAAATTCCAGTAGGCTATTTTTTGATAGATGGATTATCAAGCAGAGAAAGAGCCAATTTGGTAATTAACTGTCTGGAGTTTTTGAATGAAGTAAATTTGAGAATAACTTCTGTTACTTTTGATGGAGCAGCTTCGAATTTGAATATGGCGAGTCATTTGGGTGCTGATTTTTCGAATCCTCAATCATTGAAGACTCACTTGAACATCCAGTCACCAAAGAGAAGGTATTAATTTTTCTTGACCCTTGTCACATGCTCAAACTCTTGAGAATTGTTTAGGAGACAGTAAGATTTTGAAAACAAAAAATGATAAATTAATCAAATGGACCTATCTTGAAGAACTTGTGAATCTCCAAGACACAGAAGGATTGAATGCAGCAACGAAGATAAGAAAACGTCATTTACATTTTGTGAAAGAAAAAATGAGAGTGAAGATTGCTGCGCAGACATTCAGCAGGAGTGTGTCGGATGCTCTTAAATTCCTTGAGTTTGATTTGAAATTGACAAATTTTAAAGGTGCTGAAGAGACTGCAAATTTCTGTCTCTTAGTTAATGATTTATTTGACATCTTGAACTCAAGAAATAAATTCTCTCCATATACATATAAGAGGGCATTATCTTTCGAAAACATTGATTTATACGTGGAAAGGTTTTCTGAAGCAAAAGAATACTTCATGGAACTGACTTGAATGGAACACCAGTATTATCTTCAAGAAGGAAAACAGGGTTTCTAGGGTTTTTAATATGTATGGAGAGTCTTGAGGAAATATTTAGAATGTATGTGGTGTCAAAAAAATTAGACTTTTTATTGACCTATAAGTTCTCTCAAGACCATCTGGAGGTATTTTTTGGTGCTATCAGGAGTCTGAATGGATACAACAACAATCCCACAGCCAGACAATTTCAGTCAGCATATAAAAAGTTGTTGATAGCAAGGGAAGTGAGAGGTGCTGATTCTGGAAATGTTGTTAATTTGGACAATACATCAATTCTTCATGTTTCGTCATATAAAAAAATAACAATAAATGATCATAAGGAGGACTTGGAGGAGACTGAAGAGTATAAAAATTTGTGTGCAGCGTTAAATGATCATGATTACTTTGGCTCTTCAGGATGGCAATTATCTTCATATATACAGGATGTTTTAATTTATATAGCAGGATTCGTTGTCAAGTCATTGAAAAAATGTATCACTTGCTCAAAATGTCTTGATATGTTGGAGACTTGTGAAACATATTCATTTCTACAGAAAAGAAAAACGTATGGCAATTTATTCAAGGCATCCAAATTTGTCATTAAGATATGCACACAAGCAGAAAAAACAATAAGATATATGATTTCTAACAACCCTAATATTTTGAGTACAAAGTCTGAAAATTTAATCAATAAGTTGATTCATAATTGTATTGTCTGTTTACCAGATGATGTTTTGAATGCATTTGGCAATCATGTATTTGATGAAGGGTTTCTAGAAAGTCATGAATTGCCTTTGATAAAACTGATATTGAAAAGATATTTCACTATAAGAATTCACCACGAGACAAGAAAAATGAGCGATCAAGTGGTGAATCGAGTAAGAAGCATGCTCACACATCTGATTTTGTATCAGAATCAATAAGTTTTTTTTTTTCTTTACAATTGTTAGTTTTAAGTTTTAGGGTGATCAGGGTGTATAAAACACTCTTTTTTGATGTGTACTTTTCGATCCTGTTTGGATTCAATTACCAAGGACTATAGCAGTAGTAGATATGGATTCTTAGTTATTTTATTATAAACATTTCTGAAGAATCGATTATCAGTATATTTTAGTTACCTATCGTATTTCTTCAAATCATTATTGTAAAAATCATTTATTTTATGTTACATGTTATTTTTTATGGAAGTTATTAATACATCCTTGCTTGATAATCAATCCTGATTATGCAGGCTTTCAAGTTTCAATTGCTATTCCACTATAAATACTGATTCCCCGTCCATTCCATTGCAAAACTCACAAAATTCCAATCATCTATCTTATATAGTGGAACAAAACTATACATTCATATATCATTTGCCCTCAAAGGTGCAGGTAATGGATGGACAAGGTTTCAGTAAGTAAGTAAGGCCTATTACAGCATTAATGAGAACTGATATGATTATACTTCACACTTGATGTAAAACTGACCTATCTAATACATTTTCATGTCGAACTGGATCAATAAATTTATTGTTATTTTTGTTATTCAATTTAACATAGTATTCAGGTGTAATACCCTTAAATTTCAAACCTTTGCAGTCAAATGAGCTCCATTTGTAATAACATGGTGGTCCCCAATAAAAATCTGGACTCAACTCAGAACAAGATATCAAGCTGTGTTAAAATCCAAATTTAGATACAGCATCATCTTGTATGGTAATAACGTACCATGCAGCCTTATTGAAAAGTGACCTGAATAGATGTATTCGATATAATAGGATTGTTAATAAGATCATTGATAATGATATAACATTCAATTGTATAGGTATTTGTAATTATTAAAACCAGAACAACAATATTTGAATATCATATTTGCTATTTCATATTGAATTTTTTCGAATCGAAAATCTGCCCGCACTATAAAAATTCTGCGTATAACAATGATTTAGAATAAGATGAAAACATCGGGAAGGTTAACAAAATTCATAAAAATAATGACATTAATTATGCATCCAATGAAATAATAATTAAAGATTCGATAACCTTTGAAGGATTTATTTCTA
Source organism: Propylea japonica (assembly GCA_013421045.1). Classification (NCBI taxonomy): domain Eukaryota; kingdom Metazoa; phylum Arthropoda; class Insecta; order Coleoptera; family Coccinellidae; genus Propylea; species Propylea japonica. The sequence goes on along the minus strand of CM024240.1, from coordinate 62,705,453 downwards.
TTCTTAACAAATTTTTAGATCCACGCCACTGACTTCTATTTACGACAACACACTTTGTTTGTAAACAAACAGTGTTTATTATGGGAACAAAACATTCAGTTCATCTAGTAAGGGATTGCTCCATCTTGTTGTAAATAATCTAAGGTTGCTACCGGTACATTCAATTGAACCATAGAAGGTTACACATAGAAAACATTATAAACCAATAAAGAAAACTTATGTTACATTATACAAATAGATTACAAATTATTAATTAATATTAGAAAACCTCATAAGAAGGAAGAAAGGAGTACAAAAATATCAACAACAGAATTATTTAGAATTATAGATAAGAGAACCACGCTGCCGCCATATATGGGTTTCTCTCAACTATAAGATTTAAACTAACTGCAATTCTCCAATTCCAATCATTCCCTCGAGTTCTAACACTTCCATCCCGCAAAGCCAATGGAAATGCTCCGCAGTGACGTCACATCTCGATGCGCGTCGGCATACCGGTTTGTGTATCGTGATCAGAGACTCATTTGGGTGCGATTTCATCTTCTCTTTTGATGTATTCATCATAATTGAATGATGTAAGATGCATTTTCGTTCTAAATTAAATACTGGGTATGAACGACGTATTTAATTGGATAAGGATTACTTTAAAAGGTGATACCGAGTAAACCTTGAAAGATAGATATATGCTATCGCGGACTTTTTTGTAGAACTATTGAAGAGGAACATTTCCGTCATACATTGTTTCCATGTACGTCTTACGGTTTTTGCAGCGCACCTGAAGATAGCTGATTTTGGTACACATATTTAGTATCATTATCAAAACGGTAACTAACTTGCAACATTAAATCATAGAATCTTGCTGAGGCTCTCGATGATGGAGGTCAAGTGGATGTAATCTATACGGATTTCTCACGTGCTTTCGATACCATTGATTACGCATTACTCTTGAGCAAACTTTCATCTTTCGGCTTCACTCATTCTTTTTTGAAACTAATGAATTCATATTTGAAGGGAAGGAAAAATTACGTGTTCTACAGGGTGTTTCATTGGGAAAGGGAAATACTTCACAGGTGCATAGGTGACACTAAGACGGTTCTAGAGATACCCTACTTATTGGGTCTCACTGTCTTCGTAGCCGAGATACAGGATGTTTTATGAATTTTGCCCGTTTCTTCCTGAGGCCGTAACAGACGAACCACCCGGTATATTTTCTTCATATTTGGCAAATGTGTTCCTAATTGAGAGCCCAAACATATCATGCAATAACCGCCTCGAAAATCCAGGTCCGGGTTAACAAAAAATTATGAATCGTTTGAATACTCAAAACAATACCCTGTACATCGGAAATTTGAATATCTGTTTTAATATTCGAAAACACCACTAAAAACTAAACTGAGACGTATACTTCAAGTTTTCGCGCAGAAAGTTTTACTGCGCAAATTTTCAAGGTAAAAGTTAAGTTTTTAGGAACTTGGATACCCGAAAGTGGTTTGAAATGACTTTAACAATGAATTATCAACAATATTGAATCCATAAATTATTTCAACATTACTTTGTAATTCATTTCCACATTGGTTTTCTTTTTATAGCTGTATACTTGAAAATCCAGGTCCGGGTTAACGAAAATTATGAATCGTTTGAATCTTCGAAACAACACCCTGTATATCGGAATTTTGAAAATCTGTTCTAAAATTCGAAAATACCACTAAAAACTGAACTGAGACGTACACTTCAAACTTTCGCGCAGATCATTGTTAAAAGTCACTTCAAACCACTTTCATTTATCCAAGTTCTTAAAAACTTCACTTTTACGTTGAAAATTTGTGCAGTAAAACTTTCTGCGCGAAAATTTGAAGTATACGTCTCAGTTTAGTTTTTAGTGGTGTTTTCGAATATTAAAATAGATTTTCAAAATTCCGATGTACAGGGTGTTGTTTCGAGTATTCAAACGATTCATAATTTTTTGTTAACCCGGACCTTGATTTTCGAGGCGGTTATTGCATGATATGTTTGGGATCTCAATTAGGAACACATTTGCCAAATATGAAGAAAATTACCGGGTGGTTCGTCTGGTACGGCCTCAGGAAGAAACGGGCAAAATTCATAAAACACCCTGTATCTCGGCTACGAAGACAGTGAGACCCAATAAGTAGGGTATCTCTAGAACCGTCTTGGTGCCACCTATACACCTGTGAAGTATTTCCCTTTCCCAATGAAACACCCTGTATAATGGCTTCAAGTCTTTCGAGTATGAGCTCAGAACTGGCTTTCCCCAGGGGTCTAATCTGGGTCCCTTATTGTTAATCATTTTTATAAACGACTTGTTGTTTTCACTTGGTTGCAATGCTTTAGCCTATGCGGATGATTTGAAGCTCTTCTTGAAGATATGTCGCATTGCTGATATTTTGCGTCTTCAGTCATGTCTGGAGTTTGTCCACAGTTGGTGCCTGAGAAATGGTTTGATTCTGAATTTGAGGAAGTGTTTTAGGGTGACGTACACGAGAGAATCTCAGCCGCTCACCTTTGATCACCATGTAGGTGAGCGTTAGATTGCTTCTGGGGACCGCATTCGTGACCTTGGAGTCCTGTGAACTAAGTTTCATTCCACATGTTGAGAAGGTCTGTGCCTTTTCTTGAAGATCACTGGGATTCATGTTCAGGTGCTTCAGGGAATTCGATGATTTATCTGCTCTTAGAAGCGTTTACTTTTCGCTTGTGATAAGTAAATTGGAATATGCCAATTTGATTTGGTTTCCAATATATGGTTCCCATCTTGCACCACTCGAGCGAATTCAGAAGAAATTTTTGAAGTACATTTCGTTCAGGAGGACACGAAGGTATCCCGAGCGGGGTGCTGACCTTTCCGGTATCATGAGAGAGATAAGAATTACAACCTTCCATGCGCGCCAGAGTCTACAGAGCGCAAAGTACATCCATAAGCTCCTCAGCGGAAAGATTGACTGCTCTTTCCTGCTCTCACGAATTTATCTTCTTGTACCAAGAATGGTGACCAGACATCCGCTGGCGTTCGTCCTGCCTACTCCTCGTACCAACATACTCCAACGGGCACCTGTATATCGAGCACGTGATAGTGCTAATATACTCAGTTACAAAATGTTTTCATAGTGTTTTGAGTTACGGGCTTTTTCTAAGTTGCAATGTTAATATGGAAATGTTTTTTTATTTTAAGTTTTCGGTGTATTACTTTAATGTACCCTGTAATTGGGAATTCTCCTGTTGGGTATAATAAATCATTATTATTATTATTATCATTGAAGTTATAGTAGGTTTCCCTAATTTTCTCGGGTGAAATGTATAGCCTATGTTACTCAAGGATAGTGTAGCTTTCTAAGGGTGAAAGAATTATTGAAATCGGTCCAGTAGCTTATGAGTTATCTCATATCAACGCCACAAACCCACAAACATACAAATCTTTCCTCTTTATAATTTAGTATAGACTAGTATAGATGAGGAATAAAAATTACCTTTTATTCTTTGATTCTAATGCAGAGCCAAGTCGTCCTCCAAACATCAAGACTGTCTGTTTATTCAAACGAAATCTTAATTTGAACTTTGAATTTTATTCAATCAGATCTTGATATTCCGCAAATTCCGAATAAGTATTTTGTAACATGCTTAACCTCGCCTTAAGCTGTTGAAAAATGTTAGACTGATTAGGAATTATCGTGAAGAAGTATCAGGATTCAGTAAAACGATTCTTAACTTTTACAACTCTATATATATATTAATTATTACTTCAGCAACCATACATCTTTTACCAACGTGACATCTACTTAACTTCTGAAAACAGTCCGTTGACATTGCGCAGATGCATGCGCTCACAGAATAATCACGGACATATTGTAAGAAATCAAATAGATTACATTCTCGTAAGACACGAATATAAAAAATTTATTAAATCAGTCAAAACATACCCTGGAGCAGACATCAACAGCGACCACAACCCAGTTGAGATGGACGTTAAAATACGCCGCTTTGTTAAATCTAAACTGGCCCCACGACGGAAACGTATTGATATAGGGAAACTCTAGAATCTTGCAGAAAGAACACATATCAGTCAAAAACTTGATAACAGGTTGAAAGAAGTTGAGAGATCTATAAACAACGAATCAGATGAAGACATTGAGTCTTCATGGGAAGCTTTGAAGAAAGCGTTAACTACGACCCAGGAGACCGATATTGGATTTACAAATAACATCAAGAAACAGGGGTGGATGACTGATGAAATCCTCACACTTATGAATGAACGAAGAGGACAAAAACACAAAAATACGGATAAATATGATGTAATTAATAGGCTCATTCGTGCGAAATGCAGACAAGCCAAAGAATCATGGCTGGCGAACAAATGCACGGAAATAGAAATACTTCAGAAGAAGCACGATCTCTTTAACTTACATAAACAAGAATATCAAAGAGCTTACAGGCAGGCAGCAGGGATGTCATAGTGGAATATTAAGAGGCTCCAACAATGAAATTCTTATAGGAGTAGATGAGAAACTAAAAAGGTGGAAAGAATATACCGAAAATCTCTTTAATGACATGAGACCAGACTCACCCCCTGATATATACGAAATCAACGAAAGGGCTCCTGAAATTACAAAAGAAGAGGTCAAACATGCAATTAAACTACAAAAGAACAGAAGAGCAGTTGGTCCTGACAACGTGCATGCGGAAAACTTCAAACTTGCAGCTGCCGAGGACGGGGTTGGTCTGAATCTCATTACCTCTGTATTTAACCGAATGTACAGAGTCGGAAAAATACCAACAGACTCTCTGAGATCCACCTTTGTTACTTTGCCAAAGAAGAACAAGGCATCACAATGTGACGAATACCGCATGATCAGTTTGATGTCCCACGCCTTGAAGATATTCTTGCGGATCATTCATAACCGTATATATAAAAAGCGTGAGTCCGTAATTGATCGCTCGCAGTTTGGCTTTAGGAATGGAACGTGTACCCGAGAAGCTCTTTTCTCTTTGAATGTGCTGACTCAGAGATGTAGGGACATGAATGTCGATGTATTCGCATGCTTTATTCATTATAAAAAAGCTTTTGATTGTGTGTCACATCAAAAAATGATCAACATCCTAAAATCAACCGGGATCGATGCTCAAGATCTGAAGATCATTACTGAACTTTATTGGCACCAAACAGCAACAGTCAAAATCGAAGGGTCCACATCGAAAGAGATAGCAATAAGAAGAGGCGTGCGACAAGGATGTGTACTTTCCCCACTACTGTTTAATCTCTACTCCGAGGCAATATTCATCGAAGCCCTCGAAAATTCAACTGCTGGCATAAAGATCAATGGAATCAATATAAGTAACCTTCGATACGCAGATGATACCGTCGTGATAGCCAGCACTATAACAGAGCTTCAATCCCTTATGGACCTTATTGTGGAGTATAGTAAGAACTTTGGGCTTTATATGAATACATCCAAGACCAAGCTGCTGGTATTCTCAAAATCACCAAGACCCGTTACTCTAGTGATCAACGGAGAGAACATTACACAAGTGCCATCTATAAAATACTTAGGTACACTCGTCAACCAGCAATGCGACCCAAAGATCGAAATTAGATCAAGAATTGCGCAAGCACGGAAAATCCTGAATAACATGAGGACACTTCTGGCAAGCCGGGACCTCAATCTGGACCTCCGGATCAGATTACTTCGCTGCTACGTCTTCCCTGTCCTTCTATACGGATGTGAGAGCTGGACCATTGATGCAACCACAGAAAAGAGAATCGATGCATTCGAAATGTACGCCTACAGGCGAATGCTGCGAATTTCTTGGACGGCACATAAGACAAACATAGAGGTTATGCAGCAAATGGGTAAACTCAAAGAACTCCTCACGACAATCAAGGAGAGAAAGCTACAGTACCTAGGAATATCATGAGAGGCGAACGATATGAGATTCTCCGCCTGATAATAGAAGGAAAGATCCAAGGAAAACGGTCAGTCGGCCGTAGACAAAATTCATGGCTGAGGGACTTACGTAGATGGTTCGAGCAGACAGCCATAGAAATTTTCAGAGCTGCGGTTTCCCGCACAACAATAGCCATTTGGATCGCCAACCTTCGTAGGGAGACGGCGTCCTAAGAAGAAGAAGAACACAAACAGCAACGAATTCAGATTCTGTACTTGATAATATAATATAATATAATATAATATAATATAATGGAAGGATAAAAAGACTTGGCGGTCGAAATGCGGGATGCGTCAGAGGACGTAGGAACCCCGCGATATATATATATATATATATATATATATATATATATTTTCTTTTCACCGTAATCGGGTTAGGCTATCGATAATGCCGGATCCTTGTTGGATCAAGGCATTTATCAGCAAGTGGTCAAGAAACTTCGGACTATTCGGGTGGTCCATAGAATGACCTCTTTTTGCGCTTCCTCGATCAGTTTTTCGTCCAGTTCAAGCTTTTCTGTGTTCTCCGCCAGATGCCTCTCAATAAGTCCGTTGGTGGTGATGATGAGAGGAAGGATTGTTGTTGAGGTAAGTCGGTATATCTCCTTTAATTCAAATGCCAGGTCATGATATCTGACAACTTTTTCAGTGTACGCCCTGGTAGCATTATCATCCGCTGGTATGGTGATGTCAAGTATCATCACTTTCCTCTGATGTTTTTCGAAGATGACGATGTCAGGCCGGTTGTGTGCGATGGGTCGGTCTGTGTTGAAAAGATGATCCCAGTAGAGCTTCACCCTTTCATTCTCCATAAATTCTCGAGGTAAGTATTCATGTATTTTCTTCGATGTTTTCAGCAACCCGTATTTTATGGCGATGGCCTGATGGAATATTTTTGCCATGGCATTGTGGCGGTCTGTATATGCCCTAGGAGCCAGTACAGGACATGAGGACGTGATATGTTGTATGGATTCAACGGATTGTGAGCATTTACGACATTTATCATTGGGTATGTTTATTCCTGCTATATTTTTCAGGTAGGACCGCGTTGGAATGACCTGATCCTGAATTGCTGCTAGTCTGCCTTCTGTTTCCGCATACAGGTACCCCTTTTTGAGGTAAGTGAGTGACCTTTCCCGATCTATATTATTTCTTTTCAGTGCTGTTGGATACCTGCCGTGAAGTGCTTTACCATGCCACTCTTCAGTTATTTGTGTGATATCAGGGGGTTGTGCTTGTTGGTTTGTAGATGCAAGGTTTAGGGCTGTAATGTTGTCGTCCTCCCGAATGAGTGCTTGAAAGAAAGGTGAGTCTTTTGTGTGGATGTATTGTCTGAGTTTGTGTGTTACTTCGTAGTGTGTTGCCTCTATACTTTGTAGTCCCCTCCTCCTTCCTTCCTAGGTATGTATAATCTATTCACTGAGGCATGGGGGTGATGTATTCCATATTTGGTTAGAATCTTTCGTATCTGGGTGTCAATTGCTCAGTTGCAGGAACGTCCATTAAAATTTAAAGGTCCATTAAACCCTTAATCCTCCATTAGTTCCTTGTAATAATGGAGGATTAAGAGTTTAATGGACCTTTAAATTTTAATGGACGTTCCTGCAACTGACACTATGTCTCTCAGTTCTGTCGTGGACCATTTGATGATTCCGAACGAATAAGCCAAACAAGGTATTGCCCACGTGCTCATCGATATAAACATTGCCTTTGCGTTCAGTTTACTCTGCAAAATCTTTCTTACTCTATTCATAAATTTTTGCTTGAAAGTTGTTTTAGCTTCTGATGTTTTTATGTCTAGACCTTGCTTTATGCCCAGATATTTGTAGCCTTCCTCTGGCCCTAGTCTCTGTATTTCCACTTCATCTTCTATTAGCATCGCTTCTCCTGATGTTAGTTTACCCCTTTTTACATGAAGCACGGCGCACTTATCCAATCCCATTTCCATCTTAATTGTTTTGCTGAAAGATGCCACTATTTTCAGCTGTCTTAGGAGTTGTTCTTCGTTGGTGGCGTATAGCTTGAGATCGTCAATGTAAAATCGATGGTTGATTTTTATGTTGTTTCTTCTATCTAATATGTATCCGTAGTTCGTGTTATTTAGCAGCTTACTAAGAAAATTGATCGCGAGACAAAACCAAAGGGTGCTCAGTTTGTCTCCCTGAAAAAGCCCCCTTTTGATACACAACTCATCTGTAGTATAGACGCCTTCATTCGTGTTTACTCGCAATTTCGTTTTCCATGTCTTCATCAGATATTTCAGGAGATCGATTATGGTCTTCGATACACCGTATAGTTGTAGGGTTTTGAGGAGCCAAGAGTGTGGTATCGAGTCGAAGGCCTTCTTATAATCGATCCACGCTATGGATATATTTCGTTGTTTTCTTTTGGCCTGTTTTGTTATCAAGGAGTCAACAACGAGTAGCTCTTTGCATCCTTGTGCATCTTTGCGGCAACCTTTCTGTTCATATGCCATGATGTTGTATTTGTCTACGTGCTTCCATATGTGTTGTGTTAGTACTCCTGTTAATATTTTATATATCGTTGGTAGACACGTGATTGGTCGGTAGTTCTTTGGGTCGCTATTTTTTGTTCCTTTAGGTAACATATGGGTAACGCCGAGTGTGATGCATTTAGGTATTGTCGAAGGGTCAGCAAGAGCTTTTTGAAATATTCTGGCGAGGCCTTTGTGCGTCGTGTTGTAGTTTTTCCACCAATAATTATGTATCCCATCAGGTCCAGGTGCAGACCAGTTGTTCGCCTTTTTTAGTGTATTTTCTATGTCTTGTTGGGTTATTACCACCTGCTCCATGATGTATTTATCCGAATCCTTTTCTGCTTCTTGAATCCAAAAAGCCCCGTCATCATGCCGTTCTTCCTGACTCCAGATTTGTTTCCAGGCCGCATACATATCCTCTTTCCTCGGAAATTCTTCCTCAGGTGTTACTTCTTCTTCCAGTGAACGAAAAAATTGTTTTGGGTTCTTGTAATAAAGTTGATTGTTCTGGTATCTTTTCACTTTTTCATTATATCTGCGAATGCGATTTCCTAAAGCCTTTGCTTTTTGTTTCAGGGTATCACATGCTGTCATTAGGTCCTGCTTCAGCTGTTCATTCCGAGTTCGAATGTGGAGTTCCGATGTTAGACGAGTGACCTTTTTTTGGAGCTTCCTGGTTGGTGATGGAGAGTTCAAGTAAGTATGCAACGTACCAATTTTATTTCTAATGATATTTATTTTCTTTTCCAGACGTATCTTCCATGGCGGTGGTCTATTTTAGTTGTTGTTGTGCCTTTGATATTTTTTTTTAGTTTGATGTCATTTTCTTCACAGACAGTTAGTGCTCCAGCATATACCCAATCAATGATTTCTTCCAGTGTGGAGTTTTCTTTGATGTTCGTTCCTATTATCTCATTAGTTCTTCTCACACTCTCCAAAATCCTTTTTGTTCCCTTTAACCTAGGTACTTTAGGTCTCTCCTGGGGGTCTATTCTCTCAAATAGTTGGATATATTTTTTAAACGTCTTTATGGTGTTTTCTAGGTGGGGACTTGTCGGGGCTTCTGACTCTTCTACTGGGTTCTCTTCCATATCCGTTGTGTCAAGTTGGACTGGTGCATATGGACTAAGGCTTTTCTTTATAGAATCCAGTTCAACACTGGAAAATTTCTCATTTTGGAGTATCCATCGTACTCTATATATATATATATATATATATATATATATATATATATATATACGCAGGGGGAGCTTCGGCTTTCGGGGAGTGACGACCCCGCGTACCCTAGTCGACCACCGATCTAGGATAGCAACCTAGATCGAGTGTGAAATTAAATATGCTCTCGCAAGTCATAGTAATACTCAGGGCGGCAGGGAGCTGCGAGCTGGCTCCCTTCGGAGCCGTCCAGAGGATCAGCTCGACGGAGGATCAGGTGGGGTGAGCGGCGCCTACCTCCGTTCTGGCACCGTAAGGCAACGTCCTGCTCAAACAAGTGAAGGTGAAGATGGTTTGGCCGTATCTTTGGATCGTCCCACCACTAGCCAACAACAACAAACGCACCAGGACAGGCGTATACGCTGGACACATGTCGACAACTCGACTGCAATACGCGCACACTTTATAGCTATGAGGATAGCAGGCGGCAGAGGAAAGACTTACATGCGAACTCTGAATGAAATATGGAACGACATGAGACCGGATAGAAGAACATACGCCCAACACATTGCAAACAGAGTCCGTTGGATATTAGATGAAGAAAAATTACCGAGGACAGAACTTAGAACGATAGAAAGAACGTGCTGGCCGGATAGAATTTTGAGAGAAGAGAATACCGATATCTCCCCAGTGAGCGACCATCGTGAAGAACAGGAAACTGCAGAGGACGAAAATGTGCGGGGAGAAGACACTGACCCTCAGGATCAGATAAGAACAAATTTCAACCGGAACCTGATAAAGTACATTGGAATGGATCCAAAGAGCAGACAAAAAATACCACGACTTAAACCAAATAAAAAGCTCATGGAAGACGTAAGAGCAGTAGATAAAATTTTGTCTGAACTTTTGAGGAGGGACGACACTTTAATACAGGTGGTGGACTTGGTCTATGCCGGTGCTATTACTGTTGCTGAACTTCAGGGTAAAAGAACATCTAACAACCCAGAACGACCCAGTGGCGATCCACCATGGAAGAAGCGCCTAGAAAGAAATATAAATCAACACAGGAGTAAACTGGGTATCATACAAACTTACCTTTCTACGCAGCAGCCGTCCAGAAAAGTCTTGAGGTCCATGAGGGTGATAGCCAGAGAGTGTAAACTCAGAATCACGGCGGATGACTTCCGTAGTAAGATCAAGGTAACTGCAGATAACCTAAAACAAAAAATAAAGGCTTTAGGATCAAGATTGAGGCGCTATAATGAAAGAACTAAGAGGTACAAAAACAACCGTCTGTATTACGCTAACCAAAAGGAATTCTTTCGCAAGCTGGAGGATAAAGTGAACACTGATGGCCCATTACCCACACCGGAGGCGGTGGAGGGCTTCTGGAAGGGGATATGGAGCGAGGAGGTCAGTCACGATGGGGATGCTGACTGGCTGCAGGAGGTTGTGGATCAGTCGAGGGGAGAAATGATGCGAGACATTCAGGTGGAGGTGGCGGACATAGAATGGGTTTTGAAGTCCACGAACAACTGGGCCGCACCGGGAGTTGACAACATCCATAATTTCTGGTGGAAACACTTCAGGTCTGTCCACTCTAGCTTGGCTCGCCTGTTCCAAAGGTTTCTGGAGAAACCTGAGCTGGTCCCAAGCTTTTTGACTGCTGGACTGACATATATGTTGCCCAAAGGAGCCGAATCAGAAGATCCAAAAAACTACAGACCGGTTACATGCTTGCCCACCGTTTACAAACTTCTCACAGGAGTACTTACCCGGCACATCAACAACCACGTGAGAAGCCACAACATCTTGGCAACTGAACAAAACGGATGCAAATCCAAAGCCATGGGTGCCAAGGAACTGTTGATAACAGATGTTATCATCACAAAACACGCAAGAAAAAGCTACGTAACATCTCGGTAGCGTGGGTGGACTACAAAAAGGCGTTTGACTCGGTACCCCACACTTGGCTGCTCAAGGTTCTAAGTATGTACGGAGTATGTGGCTCAGTAATAAATCTGCTAAAACACCTAATGAGCGAATGGCGAACCTCGCTGATTCTGAGAACTGGGGCTACTATTATTAAAACTGCTGCCATCGCAATCAGACGAGGTCTATTTCAAGGGGACACACTTAGCCCCTTATGGTTTTGCCTGGCACTGAATCCCCTCAGCATGCTCATCAATAAACAGAAATACGGATACATCCTAGACAAAAACAGAAAGATCAAAATAACCCATCAACTATTTATTGATGATCTCAAGTTATATGCGTCCAATGAAGAACAACTTGAAAAAATGTTAGAGATCGTGGCAACATTTAGTGAGACCATAAAAATGGAGATGGGGCTGGACAAGTGCGCAAGGCTAACGGTCAAAAGGGGAAAAATAATTGAGAATAATTCCAATATCTTAAATCCAAATGCCATTCAGAACCTTGGCCGGGATGAAACCTATAAGTATCTAGGTATACAGCAAGCTCTAGAAATTAAAAACGCTGAAATGAAGGAAGCCTTTAGTAAGAAACTTTTTTATCGGGTGAACCAAGTGCTCAAGTCCAAATTAAATTCAAAATCCTTGTTTCTAGCCTTGAACACATGGGCATTGCCCATAATGACGTACACCTTCGGGATACTTACATGGTCGGCTACAGAACTGCAGGCATTGGACACGAAGATCCGCACCATTTTGACGAAATACGGAGTACATCACCCTCACTCATCCGTTGCAAGACTCTATCTCCAAAGACATCTAGGTGGAAGAGGAATGCTTAACCTAGAAACAACACATGACAAATCCGTATTAAAACTAAGGGAATACTTCATGAAGCAGAACTCACCTTTTGTCAGGACCCTTCGTTCAGTCGATGTAGGATGCTCCCCATTGCGGCTATCGGATTCCGACTTCACACAACCGATTCGCACTCAGCAAAACCTACAGGAGGAATGGAAAGCTAAGGTATTGCATGGTAGATGCCCTAATAATTTAGAAAACAACAATGTCAATAAAAAAGAATCCTTAACTTACCTTAAAGCGGGCTACCTGTTTCCTGAAACCGAAGGCCGGCTGCTTGCAATACAGGATCAGGCGGTTCCTACCAGGTCTTACCTCAAAAACATAGCGGGACAACAACTTACCTCTGATCTATGTAGAAAATGCAAGCAGGGACGTGAACACATCCAACATGTTACGTCTGGTTGCTCAATCCTTGCACCGAGAGAATACACGGATAGACACAACCAAATGGCAAAAGTTTACCATCAGGCCATGGCACTGAAATTAAAATTAATTAAAACAAAGAAAAAAAATCATCTATACTTACCTGAGAATGTCCTCGAGAACGAAGAATTTAAACTATATTGGGACACCACGATGGTGACAGACAGACCAGTTGCAAATAACCGGCCGGATATCGTCTTACTAAATAAAAGAGAAAAAAGCTGTGTGATCATCGATATAACGGTTCCTTCGGACGACAATATTTCAAGGGCCTACAGTGAAAAAATAACAAAATACTTCGATCTGTCGTTCGAACTAAAGGAGATGTATAAGCTCAAGAAAATATCTATTATCCCACTGGTGATGTCGGTCAACGGACTCGTAGAAGAACATCTTGTTGATAATACAAAGCTGTTGGAACTTGACAGCTATGTTGTCTCGAGTGCCCAGAAGGAAGTCATACTGGGCACTACACGTATCGTAAGACGCTTCCTTCATAGCTCTTGATTCCACTTTGGCTCCCAGAGCCCGGTGGTATTTCGTAATTCCCTGAAAGGTGATTGACAAAAAAAAAAATATATATATATATATATATATATATATATATATATATATAGACGTATTACGCGACCTTACCAAGCCAGAAACGCCATACGCGGTTACCCTTGTCAAGCCAAAATCATTTTTACGAAGCCCGACCGGGCTTCGTAAAAATTCACGTGTATATTTTCTACAGGGGCTTTGTACTGCCTCACTGAGTCTATATACGAATTTTCGTATGGGCCGAAAATCGACAAATTTTATCGCAATATATACACGTTTAGTTCATGCCATCCACCTGTAGGTGGTGCTGCGGCGCTAACGCGTGTAAATATATACATTGTGGCGGTATAACTCGACTCATAAGAGTCCCACTATGATTTACATTCTATACAAAGCCCGTAAATTAGACAACGTCGCATTCAATCTGGTACTGGCTCTGACTTTTTCAATTTAATATTTGCAGATCAATTTTAATTTATGGACGCAATGGATGGAGCTGAAGGGGGTGGAAAATTAACATTTCTTATTATCTTATTGTTCTTCGAATCGATTAGAATTCACTAAGAAATAATTAGATGGAATCAAAATTTATCCTTAACAATCTTCAATGTATAATTAGAAAATTTTCATTGTAAACGAAAAATGATATAATATTCGAATTTCATAATCAGATGTAATTTTTTTCACCTCGTCTGATTTATGCTTGTTTGTATTCTGGAGGAACTGAACATATTTGCATCATATAGGTGGTTAACAGATTCGATGATCACAAAGTAGAAATAGATGATATAGCCAAACGTGTTACTATTTAGGTCCGGATGAATACTTCTGAGCTCATTGAGAAAATATTAATTGATGCAATATTCGATAATAAATGAATTTTCCTTTCTTTCATGAGGATATAACCAATTGATATTCGAAATGAACGAGAAATCTCTTGATATTTTCTGAACTAATCGTCGTGACAATGAAAACAGTTTTCTTTGGCTTTCTCGTAGTATGAATTTGATTTCGAAAACTTCATTTAGGTTTATTCGTGAAATTAAGCTGATGCGATAAAATTGCTGGAGTTGAAATGAAAAATCATATTATTTGAAACCTTATGTTCAAAAACCGCCAAAATTGCGTTGCGTCTTCTTGTGAATTTTTACTTTGTTGAGGTCAATTACATGTTTTTTCGTTGATTACATTATCACACAGGGCATTAATTATCCAGACATTATTTCTATGCCGTTAACTTTCGAGTCTGGTGGATATCATTTATTTTGTTAATTTTATACCTTCAACAGAATTCAACGAAATAAAAATTTAAGAGACATGTTTGACATTAGCTTTCCATTCGAGAAATTCTGAATTGAAATTGTCACCTGAAGTCATGAAATATTCCAAACAAGATGAAAAATTATACCCTTGATAGAACAGAAACATTGGATTTCAGTTCGAGAAAAGTTTGACTAAAATTTATTAATTTCAGAACCCCTGAACAATAATCCATCTGGTACTTATGTTTTCAACAAAATTTCTTCTTCAATGAAATAATGTATAAATTTTGAGGACTTATTTTCCTCTAATATGTACTTAGGTGTAGCAACTTCACCTTCTTTTGAGAAGCATATGAATTTCCTTAATGCAAACAATATTAGGAAAAAAAAGTGATTTTTCAGAATAAGCGGTTTATTATTCATTATAAATAAAATACATTCTACTGCACAGAGTAGGCATATTTCAAAAAATGACGTTTATATTCATACATTCATTGGTTGTGAATTATTGGGAATTGTGTCGTTTGTTTATCTACTGAAAAATGCCTCAGTGTTCACGAATGAAGAGTATGTAAATGATACTTATTTTTGGATTCCGCAAAATGAACTGATATATTATTTGGCCTCAGAATAATCCTTATCTCAGAAGAGAAAGAAATCATTAGAGTTCAATTAAGAGAGCCAATAAATGCTTTGGAGCAAATTGATCTCATTTCGAGCATTTGCTTAGTTGTTTTTTATAAACCATTGCATTATTCAATTGAAGAATAATTTTGTTAAGAACATAAGTACCAGATGGATTATTGTTCAGGGGGTCTGAGAAGAAAGTCAAACTTTTCTCGAGCTGAATTCTAGTGTTTCTGTTCTATCAAGAGTATAATTTTTCATCTTGTGGATATGAAAAGTAGTTCAACTGTTGAAAAGAGCCAATAAGTGTGTGAGGGAAATGGCTCTCGAATATAGAGCATTTGTTTATTTGATTTTTTTATGAATCACTAGCGACCCGTCCGGGATTCGCACGGTACTATATCACATTAGAAACCTCAAAAATAACAGTACTTCCCCACTATTTAATGGATGTTATTATACATTTAAACCTTCCTCTTGAATCACTCTATCTAATAAAAAAAACGCATCAAAATCCGTTGCGTAGTTTCAAGGATTTGAGCATACAAAGGGACATAGGAACAGAGAAAGCGACTTTGTTTTATACTATGTAGTGATAAAATAGGAAATAATGTATTTTCACAATTTATTTCTCATCTTATTTCAAACAATATATCGACCTAGTGAAGACATAATATTCATAACTATTATTATCTTTTCAGAACCATATAAAATTCAATTGGAATATTGAAAAGTAGAATCTTTTTATTTCCATAACAGAACTCCCGATTCAAATGGAATTTATTTGTGAATGAAGATTTATATACTGAATGTTCATGCAAAATTTTGTGGCCAGTGTTAGCAGAACCATAGAAAATTCAATTTGAAATTGAAAAGAAAAATATTTATATTTCCATAACAGACTATCCAATTCGAGTCACATTTTTTTGTGCATGAAAACAGTTATAGTGAAATTTTATGAAAAATTTTGTGGCCATAGTGTCAACAAAACCATAGAAAATCCAATTCGAATAATGAAAGAACAATCTTCATAGTTCCATAACAGGATAACTGATTCGAATTGAATTCATTTTGTGAATGAAGACTGATATACTGAATGTTCATGCGGAATTTCGTCGCATCATCAGAACATTAATTTCTTAATTATTTACTTTTTACATATTTCATTATCTGAATAATTTTCAGAATAAAATTCTGATTGTGCTGTGAGATTCTGCATTTATACAGGGTCTCTATAAATGATTGTACTAGCGCAGTTGGCTTTGGATCATTCTCATTTTGTCGCTTTCTTTGCAAACCACAGAGTTCTGTGATCATGCTATGCTCTGATTGGTTATAACCAATCTATAGTATTCTGTAGCGGCAAAGTAATCCAAAGCCAACTGCGCTGTTACAATAATTTATAGAGACCCTGTATATTCGGTATCACTATCAAATCTCATGTAAAATTTTGAGGTAATAGTCTCATTGCCCCACCAATAAACAAGCGCTCAAAAGCTCCTGCTCGGGGCTTTTCTTGAATTTTTTTATGGAGGGTACTTGTTTGTTTGTTATTCTAATTTCAAAGTCCCACAAGTGCATATACGAAAAAAATAATTATCTGACCTCGATCTATTTCATTTTCATAAAAGTGAGAGGGTTGTTGAAAAAAATATGGATTCATACACATAAACAAAAAGTGTATCCATTTGTGGCAAACCAAATCAGGGTTACGGTTCGAAGAACAACAATCCGTGAAACACTAATAAATTGATCTGTACGAACAATCCATAGAAATATTTGGTTAACCCTTAACCACAGTCGGGAGTCAAATTGACTCCGTGTGGAATTAATAATCAAAATATCTTTCGTTTGCGCAAGAATCTGCTCATAAGCTTCGAGTTACCCTCGAATATAATATCCTTCAGTACGCCTAGAGGCTTGAAGTGATCAAAATCGTTGTTTTGTTTACGATATTTGGTTACAAAGTTTTGCGCGCATCTTTGGAGTCTAGTTGACTCCCGTCTGTTATTACATGCTAAATAATTAATATTATAAAACCGGTGAGTTTACAAGAAAAATAATAAAATATTTTGAATATTTATGGAAAATTATTGTTTAGGGATTCTATATTTTATCATTTTTTATAGAAATATGTATTCTAGTCCCGGACCATCCAGAAAAATCTTGGGAAGCAACTTATCACTGAAGAATTAGAGAGAAGACGAAATAATTCACGTGTAAGACTGGAAATGAAAGTAGCAATTAGAAACATTTTGGAAAGAAAAGAAGAGCAACCAAAAGAAACAGTAGGTAAACTCGCCATTAGAAAATACTGTTCAATTTGCCCCAAGAAACTAAAACGAAAAACATCTACATTATGCTCTGAATGCAGGAGTCCAGTATGCCTACAATGTTCTTCTGCTGTATGTTCAACATGCATTTAAAAACATTTATTCACTTTTTTTCTTAGAATAAATGTGTTTTGTATTTGTTACTTGCATTAAGGAGTTTTATTTAAACGTTGTTAAATTTGAAAATTATTATTTACTCGTTTTCTAAGAATGTGTTGTTTATTTGTTTTTTTATCATTCTGATTTTTATAATAAACGGTTTTAAACTTGAAAATGACATTTAATTGAATAAACCTACAGGTTTTTCACATTAATCACAAAAAAACCCTTAATCAGATCATTTAAAACACAAAGAGTCAATTTGACTCCTGTCTGTTACAATGTTAATCAAATTTATGTCTGTGGTTAAGGGTTAATCATCGCGTACTGGACATGAGAATCGAGAATATCTGAAAACTAGAATGTTTAAATGATCTATTTCCAAGCTGCAATGCAAATTAAATTTATGGAAATGTCAACCCAAAATTATGAGTCTTTCCATAAATTTTTGATCAGAGAATATAATCGTTTAGTTTCGAATTTTATGATGGAAAAAACTCTTCATGAAATGATTGCATTGTTTCATTCATATAAGAACAGAATGAACTAATTCCATGTGAGAAATAGTTCGAATTTCATTGCCAATTTCAAATTTTATTTATTGTGAGAATCTTTAGTAATTCATAAAAAAAATAACGCAAAGTGCCAATGTTCCATTTTTGGATAAAAAATGCTTAAAACCTGTACATCCCTTTTCATTTAGCTCTCCTAAGATGGAAGTTAACGAAGCTAACAATAAACCGCGAAACGGAATAGTTTTTATTGATGAATCATACTTTGGCTTCCGTGGGACGCATTTCGTGTCGCGTATATCTGTTACGATCGAAAGAAATAGAGAAATAAAGCATTCAAATGCAAAAGCTACTAGAATATTTTGGCAACACCGCCTGGGCTGGGGATGGATCTAAAATCATCTATTTTTATACAGATGGGCTTAATATGTCACTAGCAGTATGCTGGGACTCTTATTGGTAGTGATAAGTCACCAGAAATGTATAAATTATATACTTTCCCCGCATACCCCCGCACACCAGGGCTTCACTTCACCTGGGGTGCGTACCGGGCTTGGTAAAGATAGCCTAATGCGTATATATATATATATATTTATGTCAATGCGTGCATAGCTGGACCGAAAATTTTAAGAATTCGAGATAGCTGGACATTCCTGTTCATAGCTGGACGTCCAGCTAAGCACACCAGATTTCTTTATGCCTATACGTGTTTAACTGGACAACACCAAATTTCACGAATTTTGCAGTGTTGCCAGGTTGTTTTTTGCCATTTCAGTAGATTCAGTTGATGAATACTGTAGAACTTACACCTAATCTGTGAATTCGGATATATTATTTCTGCAAGCAGATTCAACCAGTCTTAATGTGATATTAGAAAATTTTTCCCTAAATGATGTTGAAGTCATGAAAAAACTCAAGGAAAAATCATGATGAGATCAAGAGCTCCAGCATGATTGTTTATTATACAGGGTGTATCACAGTCGATGGTAGGTTAGACGTTTCTGAAGAAGTATTCGTAATATTGAGCTGAAAATTTGTATTTGGGGGTTTTCAACAATGAACTCCCTTCCTACAATATTTTCAGTACCTACGCTGAAACGGCATACTCCTTTATAATTTCAAATGGCATACCCTGCATATATTATTGCATCGTCAGATAGAATTTTCAATGGCAATTACTACAATATGCCATAAATTCGGTAAAAACTCAGTGGTTCATGAGTTATTGAGATTCTTATGAAAAAATTGTGAAAACAGGGACTTGAGGATTTCAGCCTATAGTTCAGTAAGTTTGTCACCTGAAAGTATGGGGTAGTATGCGTCAAATCAGGTAGTGATTTTTTGCAGACTTGTTTATGATGATGGCCTAATAAATAATCCAAGTTTGTGACCTCGAGCGCCGAACGCAACTTTGTCAAAAATCGAAAAAATCATTATTTTTTTTCAAATTTTGGCAATTATAACCCTGAAGGATTAGTTTTTGAAAAAAATTTTTCATGACGTTTTTGAAGTAGACTATGCCATCCCAAAACCGCCGATCCAGATACGTAAAAACTTCAACCGGGACCTTCCAAGGGGGCTAAATTAATTGAGTCCTTTTGATTTTCAATAATACTGAATTTCCTGACAAATGAACTAAATTAACCTCGAAATTAACTTTTGTTGTATTGTATCTTTTTAACTTCATTATTCGTAGCTCAGCTTAAACATCATCGTTCACACTTCTCATTTTCATTTTTAACATCCAATCATAAATGTACAGGGCCCTGATAGTATAATCAGGGTCAAAATTCATTCGAATGAAGAAAAAAAAAAACTTTGAAAGTCTAAATATCAAAAACTATTAGATCTAGAGACCATTCTAGTATCATTTTGTATGGGATTTAGTCTTCTTCAAAAACGTCCAGAAAAAGTTTTTTCGTGGTTTTTTCGATTTTTGACAAAGTTGCATTTGGCGCTCAAGGTCACAAACTTGGATTATTCAATAGGCCAACATCGTGAACAAATCTGCAAAAAATCAGAACTAACGGATTTCACGCATGCTGTGATGTATAAAGTTACTGAAACCCTAGGGCGTTGTTCAAAAATATTGTTTCATTATTCGATTCTTCGATCTCTATATATTTTAATTGAAATGGAATCATGTCTTCTATACTTTCAATTTCTTTTTATTGCATCGTTATCTCATTTGAAGAAAGCTACTATTTTAGTGCCAAATATATTCCATTGAAAGCGTGGTCCAGATATTCACGTATTTAAATTTGTTCAATATATATATCGATACGTGGATAGCTGGACCATGCACAATGAATATGAATCCATCAGATGGTCCAGCTATGCACGTACCTGTATATCCTCAATATATATCGATACGTTCATGGCTGGACTATGTCTGAATATATGAAGTGGTAAAGCTAAATGGAAAAAATTTGTGTTTTCGGTTATTATACATAACAACGTGATTTGAAAAAAAATTCGCGGTTGAGTAGGCTATGGAATTTTGAACGTCAATATTCTGCGAGTGAACGTAGTTCTAAGCGCGGTGGAAAAATAAAATCCACAGCCTACTCTCGAGCCTACTTGCCAGCGATTTTTTTTGAACTCACGTTATGTATAGTAACCGAAAATAGGAATTTTTTCATTAAGCCTTACCCTTCCTATATACACGGACATAGTCCAGGTGTCCGTGAAGTTAGCACCCACATTTTCGAAAATGAGAAAAATTTTTTTGGCATTCGTTAGTAACCCGTTAGTAACTATTTGTAACCTAAAAGTTTTCGTTTGTACCTCAAGAATACTGACAGAGAAACACCACATTTCATGGGGCATCCAATGTCATCCAATTTTCGATTTTTTGCAAAAAACAAAATAGAATCGCAATGTCTATCGTTAGTAACTATTTGTAACATCAAAAATTTCGTTTGTAACCTAACCCTTAATGAAGAAATCACACTCCTGAAATGCGAAGTAAGCACCCACATTTTCGAAAATGAGAAATTTTTTTTTCGTTAGTAACCTGTTAGTAACTATTTGTAACCTAAAAATTTTCGTTCGTACCTCAAGGATACTGATATGAAAACACCGCATTCCGCTAACTTCGCATTTAAGGGGTCTGATTTCGCCGTTAAGTGTTGGATTACAAACGGAATTTTTGATGTTACAAATAGTTAGTAACGATGGACTTTCCGATTGTATTTTTTTTTTCGCAAAAAAATCGAAAAGTGGATGACAGTGGATGCACAGTGAAATGTGGTATTTTTCTCTCAGTATCCTCGAGGTTCAAACGAAAATTTCAGGTAATAAATAGCTACTAACGAGTTACTAACGAATACAAGAAAAAAATTCCACATTTTCGAAAATGTGGATGCCCGTGAAGTTAGCACCTAGCTGAATGCGGTGTTTTTCTCTCGTTATTCTTGAGGTACAAACGGAAATTTTGGTGTTACAAATAGTTACTAACGAGTTACTAACGAATGCAAAAAAATTTCTTAATTTTCGAAAACGTGGGTGATAACTTCGCATGTTATGGTAGTCATTTTTTCAGTAAAGATGAGGTTACAAACGAAAATTTTTATGTAACAAATAGTTACTAACGAGTTCCTAACGAATGAAATAAATATTTTCCATATTCTCGAAAATGTGGGTGCTAATTTCGCATTTTAGGGGTTTTATTATTGGTGAAGGGGTCGTTTGGCTACAGATCAGCCATCCGGGAGAACTTCGACCCCTAGGATCTTTTGTTCTAGGGGTGTTATTTCGCCTTTAAGGGTTAGGTTACAAACGAAATTTTTGATGTTACAAATAGTTACTAACGATGGACTTTCCGATTGTATTTTGTTTTTCGCGAAAAATTGAAAAGTGGGATGCGGTGTTTTTTATCATTATCCTTCAGGTACAAACGAAAATGCATTTTCGAAAATGTGGGTGCTAAATTCGCATGTTAGGGTTGTCATTTTTTCAGTAACGGTGAGGTTACAAACGAACAATTTGTGTTACAATTAGTTACTAACGAATGGAATAAAAAATTTCCACATTTTCAAAAATGTGGGTGCTAACTCCGCATTTTAGGGTGTGTTAATTCGGCATTTAGGGTTAGGTTACAAACGGAATTTTTGATGTTACAAACAGTTACCTACTAACGATGGACTTTCCGATTGTATTTTTGTTTTTCGCGAAAAATGGATGCCCGTGAAGTTAGCGGTGTTTTTTTATCAGTATCCTTAGGGTACAAACGAATTTTTTTTAGTTTACAAATAGTTACTAACGAGTTAGTAATGAATACAAGAAAAATTTCTTTCATTTTCGAAAATCTGGGTGCTAACTTCACGGACACGGAAGATCCCCCTTTCGGAAATTATGATACCTCATTTTCGCTTTTGTTTTATAGAAGGAAATGAATTCAAGTTTTTCGAAAGAATAAATGCCACATCTTCTCCTCCTTCTTCTTATAGGCTTTCATCCTATAGGGTAGTTCAAAAATATTGTTTCATCATTCGATTCTTCGATCTCTATAGATTTTAATTGAAATCGGATCATGCCTTCTATACTGATTATTTCTTTTTTTGTTTGTTGCATCGTTATCTGATTTGAATCAAGCTACTATTGCACTTTTCATTCAGTGCCAAATATTTTCACAGAGATCATGGTCCAGCGGTACACGTATCGAAATATGTTCAATATATATCGATACGTGGCTAGCTGGACCATGCACAATGAATGCATATATCAGATCGTCCAGCTATGCACGTACCTGTATATCCTCAACATACATCAGTACGTCCATGGCTGGACTATGTCCGTATATATACGAGGTCGAATTTGAAAAAAATTGCAGTTTTTGGTTACTACACATGTGTATAATAATTCTTAAGTCAGAGTTCAAGCCACTTGATGGTATGGCTTTCGATAAAGAAGACTATTGATTTTATAGATACCTAGTACCCAACGTATTCTATCGATTACACAGAAGACAGTTTTCGAAATCGAAAAATTTGGATTTTTATTGGAAATGGTCGTAAGTGTAAGTCTGCTCCATGAAATCAATACAATAAAAATTAAAATTTCCAGCAATCATAATCCTAACCTTGAAATATGAAAATTTACTGGGATTTAAAGTGCAGTGCTACTGTTTGAGGAGAATTATAGATTAGGGCAGAAGTTGCCTACTAAGTAGAGTAGAGCAGAACTCCGGATCACGCGACTTCAGAGTGTAGAGAATGTAGAGCGATCTCCAAAGAACACATTTTGTTATTATATGTCAAGTAATGCTTATAATATGTCATTTAGATATCCATCTTGATGATCGAGTAGTGGAAAAAAGAAGATCAAGTGCAGCAGTGGATGGTGCTTAAAAACTGTAAAAGGCTAATAGGTATAAGTTAGGTGAGTATCTATAGGTAAGTGTCTCTATTGTATATTGTATCGATCAGTATGGCATTCGAAATAAATCATGCTGCAACACAAATTGTGCTAACAAATATTTATGGGGTTCTTCAACACATAAGCACATTTTTCGACCACCTCCAAATAGAACATTTGAATGGGAGAATGCAATTAGGGCTTTTTATTCAAATTGTGCTATTCATGAAGAAAAGTAGATTATGTGAAGGTCATTTTAGTCTGAAAAATTTTACTAACACATTGAAAATACGACTTGTAACCTCAGCTCTACCAGACTTTCCAGCATTATCCTATCCGAATAATTTGATTTGTGAAATGGATACCAAAATGGAGGTTCCAAAAAATCATTAGTAAGTATATAATAAAATCAGCTACATGTATACTCAGCAGCCATATTATTGTTCTCTAGTTATGACCTAACAAAACAATTAAAACTGTTCAATATTAATCCCAATTTTCACTTTGTTCTAGGATATCCTGATCAAGAAAGCTTATGGTTGAGCTCTACTGAAGGACCAAAATTTCTATTGGATTTTCTAGATGATTTGTTGTAAAATGTAAAATTATAACTGAAATTGAAACTTATTTTCTAGTCAATCTTCAAATTGTAGATTTTTTCTCCGAAAATGGAAATTGAATTATGTATTATGTTTGACATTAGTAGAAAATACATTTGGTTAATTCATTAAAGTAATTATTCAATATGTATTATATGAAGTGAAATAAAGGTTATTTTCATATAATTACCTTCTTTGAATATAATTTCTTTTGAAACGAAGATTCATGAGACAATAAATCTTAATTTTGATGATTTTTTTTCTCAAATCATACCTTCACAATTCGAACGAAATTTTTCATTGTAAATATTGAATAAACGAACTGATACTGAAGTTACAATTTAATCATATATACAGTGAACATATTCGTAGTGATTGGGAAATAAGATTTGAAAAAAAATTCAAAAGATCAATATAAATGATGCAATATGAATCTCCTGGTCCTGGTACCTACCAGAGCTAAAGAAAATTGTCGTAATATTTGTGCAGTACATACTTCGGAAAGCGGTAATTCTGTAGTCCTGTTTTTCAATATTTTGATATTTCTCGTGGAAAATGAGCATTCCTAAATAATTTTTGATAGTTTTCAATGATGGCAAAAATTCAATTTTTTATCAAATTTTGGAATTTTTTTTTGGTTTTTCAATAAATATGGTGAAAACCTATGCAGGTTTTCACCATATTTTATCCAAGAATTTTATGCAGAAACTATTGATAATCATCAATGTCATTAGGAAAAAAACGAAAAATTGGCAGTTTTTGTAATGATGGTCAACTTTGGAAATACAACCTCACAAACCATAACCTAACCTTTATTTGCCACTACTCAAATTGAAACCGCATCTTAAGTTAATCATAATGAACCACTATACAAAATATTTCCGAAATCGGTGACTGGGAGTAGGTATTACTTCAGAATAACCTGAAAAACTGTATCGGTCTAGTGTCTACACATTAATTTGTGCTAGCGTTTGAGTTTAATCCCAATGTGGTCTATGATTTATATGTTTTTTCAAATGAGCCTTTTAGAGTGCAAAAGAGAATGTTCAATTTGTTAGATGTATTGACTGAGATGATGTTCTATAAAACTATCAAAAAATTCCAAGTTTTCCAGGAACTCTGATAAATACACAAGTACAACGGAGAAGATTTATTTTTCAACATAGAAATAATTGAGAACAAAAAAATAACACTCTCACAAAATATGTAAATATACTTTGGCTCTGAATAAAAAATAAAACAGATAATATAATCAAAAAATAGAACAAACTCAACAAAATGATGAATATATACATATCAAGGATCAACGAGTGGATAAAATTTCATGAAGGTTAATAAAGTATTGAGACAATAGTGAATAATTCACAATAGTAAATATTACAGAAAGAAAGGATATTCTTACAAAACTTGTAATTATAATAAAAAGGTAGGTATAATTATAAAAAAAAATTTAACAAACCAAACAAAATGATGATATACACGATATATATCATCGATTAATAAAATGGATAAATTTCTCAAAAGATAAACAAATAATTACGAGAATTACGATTCTGTTCATATGGTTCTCCTCTGTTTTATTCTATTATAAATGAACGTTTTAATTGATGCTGGTGATCTCGAACTCAAAACATCATTTTGTTCCATCAAGAATGAACATTCTGCAAGGCTTGGTAGTGTTTCTTCTTTCATATGTTTAGCAATAGTTTCTCTCCCACACTGCCTGCTCTTCTATGGAGTATCGTTGCTTCATCGCTGAAATGAAAATAAATTTTCAGCTGCATGAAGAATTTATCAATATCAACAGTGATTTCAAAAAATAGAAAAAAT